>VZRE01001163.1:724084-760832 GCA_013396775.1 Cephalopterus ornatus
GGGGGGGGCGGAAAGCTGCTGCATTTGTGAAGAACGAATAAGCTGAAGAAGGAAATGCTGGCACCTCTTCATCTCTCTCTGTAATGGAAACAATGTCTGATTTTTTGGTCTGTGACCTTCCCATGTACTTCCTTTGGAAATCATAATTCACCTCGTATCTACAGTAACTGCTGCCTTCCACCTCCAGCCACTCAAGAGGGGAGAGATGTCATGTTTTTGCTCTCTCTTGGTCTATAGAGATGCATCGGCCTTTTTGGGGACTGTCGTGTGCTTCCTCACCCAACATTTCTATGTAGTTGGAGCACCTGGTGAAAAGTGAGGGAGAAGACATCACTGCAAGCTGAACCACCTCCCCAGAGCTGCTTCTTTGTGGAGAGCACCAGGAAATCACCGGCAAAACTCAGTGAAGGTGATCCTCAGTTTTGCCCATATACAATATGCAGTTCTTCTGTCAGCACTGGAGAACAGAATCTTCAAACTCAAAAGCACATCATTATCACAGATATTTTTTGTTTAAATCACTACCTTTTTGTCTGGCATGACAAGGAGGTGCTAGCGCTCACTGGCACTGGAAGAGGTATGGAAATCAGCATTTCCCCTCTGACTATGGGAATTTCCCTTTGTTCTTATCCCAGATCATTGTAATAAAATTGAAGGTGGAGGCAGGTGGATTCTCACCTCATGCAAAACTGCCTCATCCTTTGGCTTCAGTGAAGTGGCAAGAGTTCACATCAACTGAGGACTCTAAGCTTGGCTGATCTTATAACCAGAGCTGATCCCCTGACACAGCAGGTGAAAGAGCCTCTTTTAATGGCCTTTGCAGATGAGCTGCCATGCCTTGCCATCTGGGCACAAGCTGGAGATGGGAATGTCCGTGCCCTTCCCCTCTGACATCAGCCAGGGATTATGTGCAGTAAAATTTTACCCTACAAATGCGTGTTTCTTGGCTTATTACACTGATGAGTTACACTTGTGATTTGGTTCCACAACCTACGCTGTTTGCTCTCAGATTGTCTTTAAATGCTTCAGCCTTTTAATTAACAACAGCAACAACAAAATGTCAAAGTTTGTGGCATTCAGCTGCCACTTTGATGCCAACTGCTGTGTGCAGATCTCAGTGAGAACTCAGTGTTCTGGGCACTTCAGCTTCCCTGAGAAAGTGGGTGGTATATCATGACAGATGATAAATCACAACATCATGATAGGTGACTGTCTACTGTCAATATCAATGCAATGGACAGTAATGATGGTGATAACCTGTGTCTTTAGGAGAAGTCTGGGGATAAGGGATGAAATCTGGGTAAGCCCTTAGTTAGGTGCATAAACTAAGGTCATAGTAGATGAGTGAAATATTTCAGAAAAGAAAGAAATAAACCCAATAGAAGATTTTCTTTACCTTCTCCCCTGGCTGCTTCAGGAGGTGGAGAATATCCACCTGCCCCTGTCTGCCCTCACAGGATGCAACACAGGGGTCTTACAATAAAAACAGGTACAGACTTATCAACATAATCAACTGTATTTTTACTCTTTCATAGCATCTTTATCTTTTAACTCTGCCATATTTCTGATTTAGCAATGGATCCAGAGGATCACATCACCTCCTTCCCCTTACAGAACTGACAATTCAGTTTGCAAGTACCCTGGTTTTCAGTTCACCCCAATAGCTCTGCCAAGCACTTCTGAAGAAAGGGGTACCCATGCAGCACTGAGGGTCCCTGAAAGGCACATTCTTCCTGAGTCTGCAGCACCTGCTCCTGTGGTCAGCCTTCACTCATGCTGGGAGTCTCACCAGCCTTGGTGAGCTCGCTCCCATGAGTAATTGCAGCTCACTTCATAAGAATTTAGCCTTGTCACCAAATTTACTCCAGTTCTGGAGGAGCAATGACTGAGTCGATTGCTTTGTTTTGTGGGCAGCCTCAATAATGCCTAGTACAGGCTGCAGAGACTCTGGGTTACTACCCAGAGCTGGCCCTACCTGGTTTGTAATGGGTGGGCAGACAATACAGTATGAATTAACTCCCAGGGTGCAATTAGTTCATCACACCACATTATCTCTCATTTTCAGCCATTTGTTCTCTAAACCTTTTCTCATGAAAGGTCCAAGAAATCTCTCTTATTCTCCAGTGCTGTAAGTAAAAAAAAAAAAAAAAAAAAACAAAACCAAAATTACGAATGTGCTTCTTTTCAACCAGTGCTTTCTTTTGTGGGAGAAATATTTTATCTAGCCATTGGGACAATAATTTCTGTTTTGAAAAACAGGAAGAAAAGTATAAACAATGTGCAGCCAGAACAAATAATAGAGGGGGTTTGGCAACCACATCCCCAAATGCACATATACAGTCTGTGAACAAAACTTCTACAGCCCATAATTCCTGACATTCAGAACTGTCACACCATTTATTTTAGGCTTAAGATTTATGAAAGATTAATGATGATAAAGACCTACTGCTAGTTCTAAGCAAGCTGGGGATTTCTTGCAATTTGGAAACTGTCTCCAGTGGTTGTGGCAGAAGAAGCCAGAGTGGTGGATGCAGCGCATGGGGAAGCAAAACTCTCCTCTCTATTCCTTGCAGATCTCTGTCACCATTCCCACCCCGGAGAGTAGAACTTTTGCACATGCAGTGCAGAGTCTGCAGTGGAAACAGACAGAAGGATTTCCCTGAAGAAGAGCACTGCAGAACTCTGGTGAACAGGCTTTAGCAGATCCTGCTGCAGGGGTGTGGGCTGTTTCAGACCACAGCTGTCCCCAGCCCTCTGCAAGGAGGTACCAGCCCCACAACAGCACATGCACATCAGCTCCCACGCCTGCATTGCAGCCGCCCAGCTTCAGCCCTAGCATGTGTGTGCACGCTCCCGAGGAGGGTGAGTTTGTGCTAAGACAACAAGCTGAGTGAGAGAGAGAGAGAGAACACTGGTGGGACTGGCGCCAATGGTCTCAGGGCAGTGATGCTGACAGAAGGGCAGACACAAGCTGCAGGATTGCAGGCACTGCTATCCAAACAGTCTGATCAGTACATGGAAGTCCAGATCCTCATGCACTCTTCCTTCTGCTGAATTTGGATGTAGCAGAAGTTTTCTAATCAGATAGTGCTGCTTATATTTTCTGGGCCATGGCCCACTCTTAGTTTTTAGAAAAGGGCCAGATGCAGGAGGACAGGCTGGCGTGTAGTCTGTGATGTGTAAATCGAGTGTTCACTGGCCAGTCTCACCAGTGGTGCATATTGTAGGCTGTTCACATCAAACTGCTTTAAGTGATGTTCTCTCTCTAGCCCTTCCTCGTGCCCTATGTATAGGGTTTGTACCCCATTAACTACATTGGCTTGAAACCTACTAACCTGTAATGGGGCTTGGCATCAAAGGGCATCCCACTAGTGTTGGCATTGGTCAGACCCAGCCATAAAAGAAAATCACTTCTCAACACAAAATGGGCGAGTGCAAAAGAATGTGATGATTTCAGCTAAGGATGTGTTCTCATCGCAGTATTCATATTCAGAGAATACTTTAATTTTCTTCTTTGTTCCTGTTTACCTGTCCCAGTGATGCCTTAAAGCATCTCCTCAACCATTTTTAGGCAACATCAGGCATGAATAGGTTGCCCCAGCAAACCTTGGTCCCACTGGGAGCACAGCTGGTGTCTCTGTGCCCCAGAGAGCCCTTGAGTGCCCAGGGTGTATCTGCCCTGCCACTGAGCAGGGATGTTAATACTGGTTTAGGGACATCTTTTATGGAATTTTCTCTCAGGCAGTGCTAATGGTGGCATTGCAGTCAGGTCCTGGGAAGGAAAGGGAGGGGTGACCACTAGAGGCACACAAAGCTATTCAGTGGTCAGAGCTCAGGGGAAAAAATCAGGGCAACTCATTTGAGATGGAGAGGTTTTGGATTGTTTTAAATGCCAGAGAAGGGAAGAGGAGGATATTTTGAAGTAACTAAGAATTAAAAAATAAGAAGTGAGGAAAGAACCCTCATCAGATTATTGTTTAAAACTGCTGAAGTAGTCCTGGAGGCATGAAAACTATGAAAAGGTGAGCAAGCACTCCTCCCATGTTCACTGGAAAATTGATCCTGTTCTCAGCTATCAATTATGTATCCATAAGAAATATTGACTCATGCCCTACTGGAGGACTTACATCAGTGCTCCAGACACATCTGTTTGCAGACATTATGATCCGTGTCTTTGACTCTCTGTACTAGTCTCATTATAAATGATGAGCCAATAAATGCTCTTGGAAAAGTTTTTACTATGTTTTAGTTGACATCTGGAAGCTTCAAAGAATCACATAGAGCTGCCTTCAATCTATATGCACTGTTCTTCATTGATTAGGTGAGCTCATTGATTTCTAGCAAGATCAAAGGTAGAAGACAACTACTAGAGAGGTTAAATATGAAGACCTACTTAAACCTATTTGCCAGTTACCTGCTATAGTAGAAGTTGCTTTTCCCATATAGCAGCCAACAAAATACCTCTTCACTTTTACATGATTCCAGAAATGGTCTGAACATGTAGTGACAGGGTTTCTTCCTCCAGCCGTGGCAGCTCCCAGTGTTAAAAATTTCCTCCTGCAATTTGGCCTGCTACTGGCCACAGATTGCTTCATCCATGTGCTTCCGTCATCTCTGGTGCTACTTCTCTCTTGTATTGGGCTGCCCATTTGAGCATCATTTCACTGATCCACTATTGATGAGGAACCCTCAGCTTGCAGGAAACAGGGATGTTACGGGGAAACAAGAGCAGTCATAAATAAATCAGAAGTATCTTATGATGGTGTCCCTAATGATGGCCAGTGGCAGATGAATTGAAGAAGCATATAAAAAGAGTAAATAAAGAAATAAGAGCCTTTCCTGGTGGCATCTGGCAATCTGTAGACACCTCCAGAACTGGCGCTCATGTCAGGAGCTTTGAGTGTTAAAGCCTTTGATGGACCTATTTCCCGTGAGTTTCTCCTCTTTCTGAAGTAATTTGTGGTAACTGTTCAGCCTAAATAGGCGAGATGCATTTCGCCTTTCCATTGCACTCCAGGCTCTATTCCGGTTTGTGCCCACCCAGTATCCAATATTTTTCTGAGCACCACTGCTGAGTTTTTGGGGGTTTTTTTGCTAACATCTGCATTTGGAGCTATTTTCTTCAGCTCTATTAACTAGCATTTTTTGAAATGAACATCCTTAATTGGATCAATTTAAAAGTATATTAATCTTCTGTCCATTTATTCAATCTCCCATTCTCCCCACTGGGGTTCACAACCCCTCTGAATTCGAGAGGCACCAATGAATACAAATAATATAGAGTACCCATATGATCTCAGATAATTAGTGAGAATGTTAAAAAAGATTGTGTCTAATACTGATCTCTGGATCACCTAACTTTCCAGCTATTCCCCGTCTAACCATGTTGATGACTAATGATGCCCTCTACAGCTAGGCAAATGAGGTTTTGGCTTACTTCCAGTTCCAAAAAATCAGGAGAAAGCAAGAGAGGAGTTGGTTTCGATCATGCTGAATAGCAAAAAAAATTCATCACTTTCTGGTGAATCATAAAAAAAAATCGCCTATGTTCAGTTTGGATCAGATAGTATTTTTCCTTACTTGATTGACAGGGTGGTTGCAGTTTTGTTTAAAACACTATCAAGTGTTTTAAAACTCGTTTAGCTTCACATTAAAAGAAAAATTCTAAACAAAAAATGCTTTGAATGAGAAAATACAAAAGCTGCTTCCCAAATGATCCAATCAGATGCTAGATTATTTTTAATGTGGTTACCTTTGCAAGACCGAACAATTTAGAAAAACTCAGGCAGTAAGTACAAAGCGTGTGTTTGTAACTGACAAATCTACATTTTTCATCCCCTCTAAATATGGCCCACTAGAAAAAGAAAATTTTAGTTGGAAAATTGTCGTCCATTTCTGATCATCTTACACCGGGTTTAAATTTATTTCTAATTTATTTTCTTTTTTAATATTTGAGGTATGTAAATGGGACAGCTAATTACAGTGATTTTTCAGAGTTACGAAGCATTATTGCTTGCTGTTGTAATTAATGATTTTTAGTGCAGAAATGCCTAAGAGTACTTATCTGTGGCAGGAACCCTGTGGCTCTGGGCTCAGAAGAAGCACAGGAGAGTGGGCAGATGCTTCTACTGAAAGAATGAAGCTGGACACCGGCTATAGCAGGCTGCAACAAGCAAAAAGTTGAGCACTGGGATACGAGCAGATCTCATATTTGGTGTGCTTTTCCATTTTACTGTCTTATATTTTATGTGTATTGGATTTAGTTAGAAAGGGATAAACTAGTTGGAAAGAAAAGTATAAAGGACAGTTAGACTGCCCATGTCAAGGCAGAGGCTGCTGAGAGAGGCAAATACGAATTGAAGATGAGCTCAAAAAGCTTGAAATACTCTGAGTCTCTGTTCATTTTTGTCTTCATGTCTAGTGATATAGAAATAGGCTATATTTCTACCGGTTTTATATTTGGTATGAATTATATAATTATAATTAAAAAAACAAAGCTGATAACATTTATTCACTTTGTGCCCAAGCTGTGAATTGATTTTTACTGCATCTTTAGGCTAATGTCCTCTTCTGCCCTGGTGTTATACAGCTTTGTTTCAGCTGTGAGCTTTTGGTCATTGTTCTTAGTAAAAGCTGGAGGTTCAGAGCTAAATGAGCTTTCCTCAGCATGGGAGCTGGCTGTGAGATAGAGAGATCAGTGGCGGCTGTACACCAGCACTGTGCTCCTTGTTATGCAGCATTGCCAAGCTGCTCCAGGCTGCTATATCTCCTTTGGGGCAGATAATGGCCCTGAGCCCCTTCAAGATGAGATGTGGCCTGAACTGCTCCCACCTCCCACTGTCCTCTTTCTGCCAGCAGTGCAGGACAGCCCCTCTACATAGGTAGGGCAGCTTACAGGCTTGCAGTCTCAGAGCCTCCTGCAAACAAAATCTAGGACACCTGAGTCTTTTGTGTAAACTCATTCCTTCCTCAACGGATGTCAGCAAACCCAGTCTTCCCAATTACTCATTGCCTCACACATGCCTGCCCTCTCTATAAAGTTTCCTCCTTGTTTTTCACTGATGCCCCAGTTAAGAGCTAATGGGGTATAAAGCTTCAGGCAGAAAAAAGGAGAAAGGATGCTGGAGCGCTGTCCCAAATGGCAGACCAGAGCCTGCTGATTATATCCAGACTGAGAGTCCTCAGTATGTACGAATGGAGGAAGGGGAGAAGGGAGATGCTTATTAGACCGAATGGGAGTTCTGTGCGCGGGAGAGGAGCGCTCTGCGGCCCTGAGGATGTAAGGAAGATTTGCTAACTTTGCTTTATAGTATTCATGCAGATAAGGAAGACTCTCGGTCTCCAATCATAAATCGGTATTATACAGTATACTCCCAAAGGCCATAATTACTTCCAGAAGCAGAAATTTGAATGACCCAGATAATTAGTTCAGTGCAGCTGGTCCAAAAATTATTTACATAAAAGCCAGTTTTACTTGAGGGGGAAGAAAAACAACCTTGCTACCAAAAGCAAATGACCCAGTTAGCTTCATGCAATGAGTCTGAGGAGACAGAGCGTGAGTGGCAATATGGTGGCCTGTGCCATCATTTCTTACCTCTTGTTTTCAGAGGGCAAACACTGGCAAATGAGTCTCTCTATAGACAAACATACAGGAGGGCAGGGAACAAACAGGAAAACTTGAATTTGACCTTATGTTTTCTGTGAGAGCCATTCTCAGGGGGATGTGAGGGCCCACTGCACCCAGAGGAAGACATTTCACTTACACAGCGCAGGCACCTAGGGAACAGTGAGAGGAAGCAGCAGCACAGCTCTGCTCCAGGCACTGGGGGAGCTGGCATCAGTCCTTCCACACAAGGGACTGATGCAACTGGAAACTAATCACTGTGGTTTTCAGGATTAATTTTTAACCAAACCCAGTTCCTCCGTCCAGCTTAGCACATAGCTGGGCAGCAGCAGGGATGTCCGGGAAGGGAATGCCCAGCAGCTCTGTGGTTAAGTTCTCCAGGGGCCCCGTACTGATATTTCAGAGGCTTCCCTCTAAACTGCTAGGTTAAAAAGGAAAGAAAGTATATGCTTTTAGAAAACATTTAATTTTAAAAGCATTTGAGTGATTCAACCCTTTGCTGATGACTCTGTGCACTTTTAGCATGCACTAATGGGTACGCTAACCACTGCTTTTCCCGTGTGGACAAACTCTCAATCTCAGCTCTGCAGTGCTCTGACCCCATTCCCAGGGCCAGTCCCTCTGTCCCTGCCAGCATTTTCACCCTGCAGGAGATAAGGATGGTGGCTCAACCCATTCACAGTTGTCCTATTGCCCACCGTGCGGGTCACCTCTCACAAGCACTTTGGGGATGAACTGGTTCTTGTTTCTTATAGACTGGGATGTTCTGTCCCCTGTCCATCAGTGAATCAAGATGTGCTGCTGCAAGCATAGCAAGGCACAGAGGTGCAGGTAAGTGTGAGGAAGAAGGAAGTCTGAGATCTATATCCCTGTTTATTGTGTCCTTACATCTTTGCCATATTCTCAATCTTGCTGTGGCCACCACAGAATCTGACTGCTGCTCCGCAACAAAAATATGCCAGGAAAGGTATTTACTGTCCCCAGTGTGCCACAGGCATCTACTGGCATCACCACTCCTTAGCACTCTCTCAAGGCACAAGTGGTTTTGTGCTGCTTCTTCTCAGAAAGTTCTCTCACTATCAGAACACATCTCTCATCCCCCAAAAGGAACCAGAAGACAAACAAAATCTGTGAGAAATAAAACAGGATAATAACGATCTTTTGTATTCAAGAGAGTGCAAAAACATGCTTACTTAAAAAAACCCAAATTGTTCTCCTAAAATGTTGTAAAATGTACAAATAATAACAGTAAATTGTTGTGCATCTCATCAGCATCCCATTACTCTTCAGTATTAATTTTGCCATGAATAGCACTTGTTACTTGGCAGCATAGTAAATAATCAGGTAACATTCTCATAACACCACTGGATCTGATTCCCCATTCACCTACACAGCTTTTATGCTAGTATGCACCCCTTGCCTTAATGGGGTTAATCCTGATTTACAGCAGTGTAAATGGGAAGGTGAATTCAAGACAACAGAAGGCAAGTTGGAGAGGATGTGATTTGCTGTGGGCTGGATCCTGATCGCAGTAACAGAAACCTATGGTCGTTGGGTAGCTCCACCAAGCTTAAGAGCTTCAGTTGCCAGGGTAGAGGCAATGGAAATTCAGGCTCTGCTGTCCTTTTTTTCCCAATACATATGCACATCTTGCACAGCACAAAGTGCAGCAGGTTCCCTTCCCTTTTCTTCAAACCACTCTCTCTCCATGTGTATAAGGGACACAAGAAGCATTCCTCTTGCAGAGCCTGACCCCATAGGACTCTTCACGATGTGCACATTGGAGATTTTTAGCTCTGCCCCTTGCCTACGGGCAGTGCACACAAGGTCCTAGGGGTACGCATTGCATGCACAGAACGTGAGCTGTCCTTTTGAGATGGGCATTCAGAAACCAGTTCATTTGAAGTCTGGTGCAAACCCTGGTGCATCCATTTTTACTATATGGGACAAAGTCAAACAGAAATCAGCCTTGTCCGTCAAACTGCTTCGTGACTCTCATGTTCCTGACCCGAAAGTCTCAGGAGCTCAGGCCACCAGCATGGGCACCTTGCACCTCATACAAAGGCTTGGGATCAGCAGAGGACAGGTCCTGAAGGAAAAATATAAGCGAACAGAAGAGAGAGTAGCTTCTTGCAGGATCAGGGAATGGATGAGCAAGGGGGTCTTCAGGAGCATTTGGGTGAGCAAGCAATGGCATTCTCACCAGCCCATCCTGATTTCCCACTTGCTGTTTGGGGGCTTGTCAGTGGAGTTCTGCATGGGTGTGTGCATTTGCATCTGTCTCTCTCTTTCAACATGTGAGAACCAACCAGTTCTTCAGACGCTATCAGGCAACAGCAACTGAGCTCAGCAGAAGCACAGCAGTTCCTGCTAGCAGCAGAGCTGGTCCTCCAGGACATCTCTCTTAGAGGAATAGCACAGCTTGGGGTTTTGGAAGCAGCACAGTTGGTAAATATACCCTTATTTACACTTCTTGATACATAAGGGGAATATTTACTCTCTTGGTTCCTCATTGCCCCACACGGCATGGTATGCTCACAGCAGAAGAGGGCACATGGGAGAGGATGCAGGATGTGCTCCTGTACCACGCTCCCAGCACTCCCACCACACCCTCACCCCGTGCCAGGACTGCTGACAAAAACCGCTTCTCCCTGTGGTCTAACTTGTCTCCCAGTCAGGACGGCAATTACGCTGCTGTAATGGGTACTCCCAAAATGAATCCGTCAATTGGAATTGCATGCTAAGCGGGTGCTGAAAGCTGCGGCAGGTTTGATGACTGCTGTGTGCCAGGACCACAGCTGTAGGCTGGGGAACGCAAGGAGCACCCAGGTGGACATGAGGAGCAGATCTTGACCTTGCATTCACTCTGGTTGTGGACATGGAGAGCAGTGGGTGCTTTGAGGCAGCTGCTTCCCTGATAAAACTCCTTCTGTCATTTAGTAGAAATAAATCTGCCCCTCTGGGCCAGCTGCTCCCCAACGTGGGAAGTTCAGGAACCTCCCTGAGGTGCAAACAGACATTTCCAGCAGCAACAAAATATACATAAACATTTTAAAAGATCACTTTAAAATTCCAGCTCTCCCCCTCAGCTGCTTGCCACCATCTGATTTCTAAATGAGCAGGATTTCTCCTGCGTTCAGCTTCATACATATATATATATATACATATATATATATACACGCACATAAGCATGCCCACCTCGTACACAAAGTATTCCCCATCTTCAAGTCACAGTCTCAGCAGAGTACGGAATTAGATCCCGTCTCCACTTCATAAACTTGCCCTCTCTGTTAGTTTATATAAAGCCATTTCAACTCTGAAGGAACTGGCATCTCTCATTCCTGCCTTCTGAATGTACAGAGCAGAGGAGTAAGGAACAAAATAGTGGGAGAGAGGGAGGATGTTCTGTTTCTGCTCAGTAACATGAAACATCATGGAGTTAAATACCAACAAAATATTCAGTGTTAATGTTTAATATTGCTGGGAACTTGTCACCTCCACTTACTGTCTTTGGAGCTGCTATTCTCTCACAGACTCCCATGTTTGAGCTCTGGGCCTAACATGCTTTCCCATTATATATCAAAAGAAAAAAAAGAGAAAAACCAAGAAGTAGGGAGAACCAGTTGCTCTCTCTGGCCTACAAAGCTGGGTAGGGCTTTTTCACCCTTTCTGTTTGCAGGAATAAAATTACTCACATGGCAGAGCTCCTGAACTGCTCCTTTTTAGGGGTTACCTCTTTGAGGCACACCCTCTATAACGTCTGAGGGACGCTCTTGGATGTATGGAGATTTGCTTTGGGTAACCAGCCTCATCTCCACTCTGATTCCCTCAGTTCCCAGCCAGAACCTACACAGCTGTTCTGCAGACTCAGGAGCACAGAAACTGCATGATCTAAGGAGAGAGCAGTACCTAAAATAACAGGAATTAAGACTTCTCCTGCCGCACTTTAAAATTGACTTGAGGCTGATTTGCCTCATGAGGGTCCTCTTGAAAAATGAATGGATGCTGTCTCACAGAGCTCATTTGCAAATTGGGGAGTATTTCTTGCTGCATCTTAGTACCATCCCAAACAACTCCCTTTCACTGCTGGAAACTCAGGAACCACAAAAACAAGAAGTCAAGCCTCTTCACGATTAGTGGAAACGCTGTGCATCACACTGCAAACAGAATCAGGCCATTCTGCCTGTCTCTCTGGTTTCTGTAAAACAACTTATTATCCCTCTAGGCTGGGTGGTTAATGAAAATTCAAACTCTCCTAGCTTATTCCAGTTAGGAGGAGAAGTGGGTGATGCAATCAGGTATCTCTGCTGCAGTTCTGCTTATTTGGAAGGCTGTACAAAACCCTGCTTCTTTCAGCACTGGAGAAACCAAAATAACAACCACAAAAAAGGTAATCTCCCTACCTGCGCTCCTAAACTACTTTGGTCACTACCCTGACCCAAAACTGATGCCAGTATTCTGCCAAAAGCATCAGACTCTGTTAAAATTTTCTTCTGCTTCTGTGAGCTCTGTTATTCCCTCTACACCTTCAGCTTTTTTTTTCCCTACAGCAACAAGCATGTTCACCACACCCCTGAAACAACACTCAGCCCAGGCACTGCTGTGCAGAGCAGCCAAATCCCTAAAAAACACCCAGGCTGCCTTTTGCAGGGAGCTGGAGAGGGGGAGGTGAGACATGCTTAATGCCTCTTACAGCTATGTTAAATAAAAGATGCCTCTAAACTCTCTTTTTCACAAAGGTTTAAGCCAGTTGCAACAACACTTCCCACCTTTATATAATTCTTGGAGCCAAAACTTTTGGTTAGAAAGCAAGCAAATAAACAAAACCAGGTAAACTTAGATTTTTGTGGAGTTTAGCAACCAGGTCCATTAGGCTTATAATACACACTCAGAGATATGCTGTCATCCCTCTGGGCCTGCAAACAAGCCATGGCTGAGGGAGGACTGTAAATTACCTCTGCTGTTTCCATGCCTTTCAGCATGCCTTTTGTTTTGAGGATGATCCAAATGCCTCTTCACTACTGATCATTTGGATACAAACCTGCAAAACATCCAGCGAGGTCAGACCAATTCTCCCAGAAAGCTGTCTCTAGCAGCCGGTGAGAGCAGATGCTTCAGGAAATGTGCAAGAAAAGGACAAATTCGGATTCATCCTTCCTCTGGCATAGGCTTCCAGCTTCTGACAAGCCGAACTGAAGGATACCTTCATATTGTTGCATTTCACATCCCTCATGAGTCTTTTCTGATCTCAATCCGTCCAATCACTTTTTGATTGCGTTTTGCTCTTGGCCTTCATGGCATCCTCTAGCAATCAGCTCCACAGTTTAATTACATGTGTTTGTTAGAAATTTACTGCCTGGTTACTCCAAAAAAACCCCCCCCTCAGCCATTGGACACCAAATAAAATGCTGAGAAATAGTAAATACCCATTCTTTGTTCCTCTTCTCTTTGACATTCATGGTTACATTTTCATTTATCATGTTTAATCAGTGTTACCCCCCTCAAATTGACGCAAAAAGCTTTTGAACCTGTTTATACCTTTGCCATCTAAACATGCTGTGGCAATGACTTCCCCATATAAGACTCTACTGGTGACTCATTTCGATTTGTTTTAGATCCACTCCTTGATTAATTCACTGGGTACCCCATTTTCACTGTCAAGAATAGTAAAGAATCCTTCTGTTTATACCTTTTCCAGTCATTTGTGTCTTTATAGCACACTGCTGTAGTCCACTCTGGCCCCAGACATCTCTCTCTAGACTGAAGTGTCCTGGTCTCTTTAATAATAGATTGCTGCTAAACTTAACCATTGCTGCTGGAAGGAACGGTGAGTGTAAATGCAGTTTCTGTACCTGCTCTCAGGGTTTCAGTTTCCTGTTTCATTGACCTTAGTCATAGTGTCTTTCTGAAGAGTATTTAGGTCATAGGAATGTAAGATAGTAGGAAAAATGGGAAAGCCTATGTACAGAAAATATATTCTAAAACATTTTGGGAAGGGGAGGAAGTGAACTTTATTTGCAACAAAATGTGAGAAATGTATTCATCATTACATTTAAAAGCACATACTAGGTTTGTCAGGCACTCATCTGAAATAATTACGAATCATTTTTTTTATTAATGAACTTGGATCAGTGATGGAGCTGCACCGTATGTTAAGGGAGCTGATGACTGTTTTTCTGTTAACATATCTCTAAAGCAAGGGAAAAGATAGAAAATGGAAAACATCAATATCACTGACTTGCAAACAAAAAGCAAAGTTAAGATGGAAAAGTTTGAACTGAAATGTACCCAGAGACACAGTGCGCAGTGTAGATGCAGCAGCTATTCCTGTTTCCAGGTAGAGAGACAGAGCCATTTTATATCATATATTACAGAGTGACTCAAAATAGTTTTATGTGCACCTGCATTATTTGGAAGGAGAATCACATTTTGAAATAAAAGTGCTTGCATGGAAGTATTCACGGAAAACTAATTCTGTAGGAATGATAAGCAACGTCAAGAACATTTTGAATGGAATTCCGAAATTCTTTTGCTCTTTATTCTTAGAAAGAGTATTTCATTGTAATTTCTTTTAAATTGTGCCAAAATTTTCAGTATGTATGCAGTAGGTCTTGAGCTAAAATAGAAACAAATCATGTTCTGAAAATTTCCATGAGTCCTCTAGGCTAATACATGCTAAGGTATTCTAACACATTGGAGAAATTGATAGTGTTTACATATGTTTCTGAATCAGTTGTGGAAAAAACAACATTAAGGAGTTTCATACTTAGGAGTCTGAACGAGCAAGCAAATTTCTGCCTTGCTATAGTACTATAACTTGGTTACAACGGTTCTAGGATCAACACATGATTGAGTTGAATTTCTAGGTTTGTAGTTGCCAGCTTCACAGTTTTGATGAACATCTGTGAGTTCATGTTTCCTTCATGAGTCGTTCATAGTCATGTTATCTCGATTATTTGATCCTTCAATATTTAGTGCCTGTATTCCTGTGCAGCACTGGGCAGGGCTTCCTGGCTGCTTTATGCAATTTTCAGCCAAAGAAATAGAGACTCAAAGAAATCAACTAAGCACCCTCAGCAGGGAGAAATACATACAGCATCTACTTTGTCCCACCTGAAACCTGTGGGGTGTGTCTTAAAGTGCTATGGGTCTTTGCTTCTCTCACTTCACTGCAGCTGGACCTATTTAGCTCAGGCAAAACTATCCCATCATTTTACACAGGGGATGTGAAGGAGATTTCTCACATAGATAGTCCTCAAGTGTATGATTTTAAGCAGATTTATTTAAAATGGTGCGAAGGGCTAAATATTTCCTGATTACCTGGCCTTCTTAGCTTAGGGTGGTTGGGACTTGTGTTATTGTTGTGATTCTCCTACTTCAGTTCCTCAAGGGCACAGAGACATGGCTGATGGTCTCTAAACAAAGCATGTTCATGGAAGAGGTTTAAGCAGATGTTTTTGTCTGGCATTCGTAATGGTCCAGGTTGGTTACTGCAACTGGGCTGGCACAAGATAACTTGTGCTGTGAGTCTGGTGGTTGGGTGGGTTAGTCAGTACCTTACACTAAATGAAAATACACCAGTCTTCAACCTAAGCAGCAGTGTTTGTCCCCAGCTAGGTGAGCACCAGTTTGACAACACTGGTGGGAATAGAAGCATAGATCGGGCCTTAAAACTGCTATTTAAGCTGTGTAGATATTCTTATTTCAAACTGGGAGGCACTCTCTTCATTTTAGCTCTGACCCCTCTGTTTTCTATCCCCCTTGAGAAACGGTGAATATTGCCTATAGGAAGCAAACATTTTAGTTTTTTGAGACCTGTGTCTATTTGATAGCCTGCTTTCTGCCAGGAAAAAAAAAAAAAAAAAAAAAAAAAAAAAAAAAAAAGGTTTGAGAAACTCTAATTGGAGGCCTGAAAAGAAAGCTAAAAGAGATGAAAAGAAGGCCTTATCGAGCATTAATGCTGTGCAGGAAGAAAGCTCTGGCACACTCATATTGGTGGGTAGTGACAGCCCCTGTCTATCAATGCCAATATGCCACATGGAGAGAAATGTCTCCCTTTACAACTCCAAGCGCATCAGTGATATATTTGAAACATACTTATCACCAGAGGACACAAGTATGAGAAGCATTTTGTTTTGAAGCAATAAAAAAGATAAAACATTGCAAAAGGTTGCCAACAAAGCAAGCCCTGTGGTGAACCATAGCTGCTCTGTGTCAGATCTGGGAAAGATATAGAAACTTCAAAAAAAGGAAGCAAAGGGGGAAAAAAACCCACTAGAAGGAATTACCAGTAATTTGGGAATTACTGCTAATGCTCTGGAGGGAAATACCCCAGGGGAGGATGAGGAAGGGGTTACTGGAACTATCAAATGAGCAGAGAGGACAGTGCAATGAAGGAAGGATGTGCTGGAGATCCATGAGTTTGCCTCTCTCCTGTGGGTCACAGGGTGTCCCTGGGGAGGCCAGAGGCTATGTTCACCTTCCCACACACCAGAAAGTGTACTGCTTTGTTCTGTGGATTGGACGGGATAAATGCATACCGTGGTAGCCCTCCTCTTCCTCCTCCTCTGGGGTGTGCTACAGCTGCCCTTGCACACGTGGTTCAAGTATTATGGATTCATTTTTAGGGCGCTTTCCTTTACAAATTAGGCTCATGCAGCCTGCCTGAGTGCCCATCTGTTAGTCTCCCCTGGTAAATCTTGAAGTCTTTTGTTTTCAGGCACATTGACAGAAAGGTAAAGTTTCAGAAATACCTCATCCCTACAGGTTTTTTGAAAATAAAGGACTAAGTAGAGAAGAGAGACCCTCTTCGCTTATCTGCTGAAGGACTGACTACAAGAGCTCGGCTGTTAGTAGGCATCAGAAACACACATGGATGAGTCCCTCCCTGGGTTTCATTGCTTCTGCTCCATGGGAACTCACTCACATATTAACTGAATTTTCTCGTCCTTTCCTTTATAAAGCTAGCGCTCTACTGTAACAGGGATAATGACATATTCCGCCTGAAATAGGATGCTTATGAGAGCCTAGTTTGAAATAAAGATTATAAAAATGTAATGTCTAGCAATTGTAGCATCGTCCATGGAGCAGAAGAGAAAGAGACAACACAGATATATAGGCAGGTAGGCAGACAGATAGATTTCTTAATTGAACTCTCTGTTGGCTGTATTTCCTTTAGGCAAGAACCATAGGTGACTAACAATAAAGGACCATAAGGAAGAAAATGCAGGGTTTTTAACAAATTTGACTTATCACAGACAGGCTTTTACACTTGCATCAGTCTGTACTGAAAATTCCTAAATAATTCAAAGCATTCAAATGGTCTAACATTAGCAAAGTAGTATTCTCCCCACAGGTGCTTAAAAGTAGAAAACAAGGTGGCAATATTTCCTCTTTTAAAATACCAATAGTATTTCATTCCCCGGCCCTAGAGCATTTAATATCCTATATAAATCAATACGTACCTCACTATCAATAAATGAATAATTACATTCCTGCCTATTCCCAGATGTTCTGAAACCATTTATTCAAGTCATTTAATCACAAAGCTGTTATTTGCAGGGGAAATTCAAGCAGACATGAATACATAAAGCCAAAAATAGAGAGCTAAGCTGAGAACTTCACCATAATAGCAGTCTCTTCCAAAGCAAGCTGCTTCTCACTTTCCCAGGAGACGTAGTAGGTACCTCTTCACTTTCCAAAACAATAACTGGTACTGTAAAGCTCAGTCAAGCAAAACAGAACTTCACTCATTTTGCTTTTTCACAGTGAACATTTGATTGCAACAGGGAGTCCTTGCTGGTCTGATCAGGAGCTCTCTCTTTCCCTGTCAAAGGACCTGAGGTCCCAAAATGTCCTCACACTGGAGCCTCCATTTGAAAAGGAGTTCCATAACAAGACCTCTCCATCCCTATAGAAAAATTTGTTCATCTCAAATCAGTGCTCTTCTTTTGTGCTTTTTTGAATGACTGTACATCTGGAAAAACTGAAAATACTCATCTTCACTCCGTGGAAGTCTTAGTTTACCCAAAACCACGGCATTAATCTTCCCAGCTTGCTCACTGTCCTTCTGACGCCATGTGCCTGCTGTTAGGAGATCAGATATATGTGCATTAGAGGAGGGAGTAGGGTGGCATAGTGGGTGTGTGTACACATACAGACAACACATAATATTCAGGGGAAGAGTCCAGATTTGATGTTAGTGGTAGTTTCGCATTCACTGACATGAACACAGTTTTCCTCCTATACCTTGGAGAAAGCCTTCGAGAGGACTAAATTAGGCTATGTATAAGTCAAAACATTTAACGAGTATTACTATATAAACCTCCCTCCCATCTCAATTAGATATACGCTTTTCGTCTGTGAGAAGGATCAGACGGCTTGCCAGAGTTCAGGAAGCACCATATGTTCTCCCAGCTCTCCATCCTATCAAAACCTGTTCTTCCTTCCAGACAGGCTGGGTATGTTTACTATGTCTCTACCTTTGTTTTTGCTCACCTTCCATCCCTACGGGGAGCCCTCGAGCAGGTATTTATTTGCACTTTGAACCTGTGCTTGCTTGCACGGCTGTGCATTAGCTCAGGCTGGGACCTGATTGCTTTAGGGGAGACAGGAGACTGCCTGAGTGTCAGTAAAGCTTCAGTGCCTTTGTCCACAATTCCCCCATTCACCCCAGCGTTCCAAGTTCTCCACCAGTTGATATCAACAAGTGAAGAAGAATCAATCCTACAGCAGTTCAGAGCAAAGGGTGTGCAGCACAAAGTCACAGGCAAGTGCAAAATTGCATGGTCAGACTAATGTAGACCAAAATTAGCTTTCAACAGCAGAAATAGCAGAAGTCTTTATGCATATTCTAATGTATACCATGAATGTTTCTGAATGTATAGATGGCTAGTATGTCAGATTTAGCTCTGGGAGGTGTCTTGCATCTTATAAATGCCAGGTTACAAAAAATGTTGACATGTATGTATTTGTATAAATACATATGTCTAGGTCTTTGTGAAAAATAACAGCCTAGGATGGCTGGATGGATTGCTGACTAACTAGACAGCTATACACAGCCTTAAAATGAAGATTAAAAAAAAAAGCTACAGGTATCTTTTAACACTGACTTGACTTCTAAACCCCTAAGTATGCCAAGAGGGCTGCAGCCACCTCAGGTTCCATCAGGTGTACTTTTCACTGGGCGTGTGGCCCTGGATCCTGCTCTGTTCCCAGTAGAACAGGGAGACATGGTGGGTCAATTGGGTAGCTTGGTCTTGCATTGTTTGGCTTTAATCTGAGTGAAAACAGCAAAGCTTTGGTGGGTATAATTTGAGTGGTAGCCAGGCAAAGAGGACCACGATAATGCAAGAGTCAGGAAAGGCTTGGCAAAGTCTTTTTCTAGCCTCTGTGGTATTCACATTAACAAATGCTTTTCAAGAGTGAACCTGAACACATCCTGTTCCTGTCATTCAGTAGCCTGCCTGTGTCAGAGGTGGGACAGTCAGCCCTTGACCCCCACAGCTCGCAGGCAGGGGTGCAGCAGCCCTTGCATCCCAACATTGTTCAGACATGGTCTCACTTTGAAGTTAGAACTGGACAATAAGGTCCTTTCTGACCTGTTGTACACCAATGGTAAGTTCAAATAGGTGGACATTGTTGTGGCACCTCTCAGTCCCAATATGGAGCCTGTGACTTGGCCGCAGCAGAGGAATGACATCCAATTTGCAAGGAAGAAATCCTCCTGATTTGAGAAGACTCGTGGGCAGCTAAGGCCAGCTCTCTTACCTACTTTCAATGCCCACATGGATGGAAACTGAACGAAGAAAATCTCAGGCACAACTGCAGTTTTACTACCCCTTCTCCTTGGGAGGATGTAAAAACTCTCACCTGTGCTGGGTCCAGGCTATGAGACCAGGAGAACCACCACAGCTTTGTGAGGCTGCTCCAGCTGCAGAGGGCAATTTGGCAGGGGAGACACACCTGGCCTGTTGTCAGGAGCTGGGAGTTGATCCCAGTCCAAATCCACTGTTGAGATAGCAGATCAAGACTAACTCTACTCAGAAATCACCATGCTGCACAGATCTGTCTGCTTGTGGGATTTGTGCTAGCTTGATGAAAGGGTTGGCTCCTATCCTCAGCTGAACTCTCATGGTTCAAAGTTGTGCTGCCTTTTTTCTGTGTCCTTTGGGGTGAAAAATGTCTTGCAGCTGCTGCTTATAATTCTTTCCCCTATGTTTCAACATTCTCCAGATGAATGTCACCCGAAGCGGTGCTCTGAGAGACTGCAATCCTGAATTGCCAATAGCCAACATCCAAACTAAAAATAAAAAGCCACAGCATGGGACTGAGACACAAGCAATACATCCTCTAGCAAAAATCACCAATCACAGAAAAAAAAAGTCCTTGCCCCTCCAGCTCTGTCTTCTCCATGCTCAGAGGAGCTTTCCTCTATAAGCATCCTCTTCTGATGTCATCAAGAAATCAAAATGGTTTGTAGAAAGCACTAAGTGAGCTGACTTTTCCTTTTCCCAAGTGCCTGCATTTAAAAGCCATGGAATTTTGGCTGATCAGTAAATAAGTGGAGGGAAAGACAAGATTTTTCAGTGGAACATTTATTTGCCCCTTGGAGGAACCTGAGGAGCTGTTACCAAACACCTATTTTTGGCCCCAGCACTAGCGCATTACTTTTTTTCCCTGTGGTTTCAACAGCCACCTTTTATGGAGGTTCATTAGCCTGAAAAGATCCCACCGCGGAAGTGAAGGAAACCTAAGAAAAATATTTTCAGTGAGAGAGCTACAGTTCCTGCCTTGCTTCCTCCTGGCTGTCACAGCCCAGAAGGGGAGGGAGAGCTGCTGAGGACAATGTTTCCAGGAGTATTGATGTGTGAACAGGGAAAGGGGGCAAGGAGCAGAGCCACAGGCCTGCCTTTTCCCCATGCAGGTGCCCAGCGCAGAGGGTGCTGGGGTGCACAGCACAACCTTGCTGCAGAGATGGGACCCACCGGGCTGCACACCTCGGTACCCATTAACATCAGCTCTTTGGACCAAGCCTTCAGCTTGCCCTGCCTTGTACCACATGTGGCGCATGGCCAGCCTGGCAGAAAGAAAATATAACAATCTTGCAAGGCTTCTCAATTAGCTCTCCACACAGCTCAGGAATCAAGACATCAGGGTTTTGCCCAGGACATCAATTTTCGAGTGTTATACCTGAGGTAGGCTGTAATATTTATTTCCCTCCTTTCTGATTAGTATGTAACACGCAAGGAAATTCTGTACATTTGTCAGGCTGACCTTGCTCAGAGTGGGGCCTAGAGACCAATCCTTTACGTGCTGCCAGTAGCACATATACTTGGGCTAAGTAAAGGTATTTTGTGGCAGCTGATCTACCAGTTCACTGCAGTGTTAGGGTCAATCCTAGCCCTGAATTTTGCAAGCAGTAACCCTGCAAGATAAAGACACCCTGAAAAATGACGTGATACTCTTACCCTTGTAAAAATAAATAAAAGGCCACATCTTGAACAGCAGTGGTGAGATGTTTTATTTGCACTCATTTACCTCATGCCTGGGAGACATGAATTCTCAATCAGTATTGCTACACAGTCATAAATGTGAAATAAAGTGCTTCATGTGAATGATAATAATTGTTTCAAACCAGATTCTAAACACCTGGCTGAGAAAGGATAGAACTGCCTTTGAAACGAAAACATAGCTCTAGAGGGAAGGAGAAAGATTCTAGCTCTTGTTTTCCACTTTTGCAAGTCTCCTGAGCTCTCTATCCCAGTCTGAGCAGTGCTGAGCAGATATCCCTGATATCTTGCTGCTTGAGGGAATCTCAACTCCTGCCACTTTCTCATTCAATTGAAAGGATCCCCAGTTAAAACCACAGCACTTGGGCTGATTTGATAACTTGTTTGGCCCATTGTTTTTTAAGAGTTTGCAGAGCTAGTAATATGCTGTTGGGAAGGACTTTACCACCAAGAACAAGTGACTGATATATTATTAGATTCAGGACTAGAAAGAATGGAACCTACGCTTTCCCTTATTAAGAAACCATAATTTTTACTTAGCGTTTCCTCTCTGTATTGTGAAGTGATAAATATGGGAAATAAGTGTCTCATATCTCAAGTCAGGACTCAGTCCCACCTTTGGCCTTCTGCTCCCTCAGAGGATTATATAGGTCCATGCATTTGATTACATGCCCCCTCGAAAAAAACTTAACATATTATTTTCAAAATCTGTAACTAAGGACCTCCCTTTTCTCTTGTGATAAGATGGGGATTTCAGGCACAAGAGGGAGAAGAAAAAAAGCCTCATATCTGAGTTCAGGAAAGAGCAGAAAAACTTTTCTTCGTTAGCTGGTCTAGTGAAAACCCCTCTTCTCCTCGGTCATTGATGCACAGTACCTAGAAAGAGCTTTCCTGCATATGCCACTGGCTGCACCTATTGCAAGAAGCACTGGGATTACAAGCTTGCAAGCTGGTGGGACCTGTGTGAGCCATAGGAAAAAGCAGATTCAATTTTTGGTTAAAAAAAATCATGGTGATTTTACAGAAGATGTGGGAACTTCCATTAGTTTTGCTGGCCAGATGAACACCATTGCAAGGAGGTAGAGGGGAATTACCAAGTCCTTCCCCATCTGCTCCTACCAGAAGCAGCATGTGCAAAACCCTTCCCTCCCAAGCACAGCACACATACGATTTGAGGAGATCCGTTTTCCAAAGAAATCCTAGGGAAAAGACATGAAAATCAATAAAAAGCAAACATTTCCAAGATATACATCTGACAGGTATTGCAGACTCAGGCCCAACAGACTTGGGTTTTTAGACTTTTATCTCCTGTTGGTGTTCATGGGTTGATACAAGCAGAAAGAAATAGATGCGTTTCTGAACCAAAAATGAACCAAAAATGAAAAAACTCAGAAAAAGCAAAATGCTTCTTAATGTCTTTAGGCCTGCTTATTTAATGACACTGTAGCCACACATATCTTAAACACACATATCATAAACACAGCACCAGTGCCCATCACCCTGCAAAGCCTGCCCCTACCCTCACAAAACGACATCACGCTGAACATTGGTGTCCCATTGACCAAATCCACCTCTGCTGTAATTTCAAACAAAAACCCTTGGATGGACCATCCTTTGAGGCAGGGAAGCATCTCACACAGCTAATGGGAGTTCTGGCAGACCATTCAGCTTGAGCTATTCTTATGGAAATCAGAGGATAACACATCAGATTTGGATGCATTGTTTTCATGATCAAGGGCATGTTGCTCCACAAAAATAGCTTGCTATGTGTAAATACTCCAAAAGCAAGAGCCTGCTCAAGATATGAGTGCTGCTAATAATTTACACAGGTTGACTATGTCCTAATTCACACTTGCTAGACTACATAATTATCAAATCTCAAAGCAACCAGTGTTTCTAATCATATTTTATCCGAGAACATGGCTATCAGCTAATATCTATGCCTTATTTACACTAGCATTTGAAATCATGTATGCAAACATATGCTAAACTCCTTGGCTAAAAACCAGGCATCAGCATACATTAAACACCTTCATCCTGTCTGGAATATTCTGCAGTACTTTAGCTCCATGATGATGTCATGGCAGTTTCTAACCTGAGAGACATCAGTGCTGAAGAAGCAGAGGTGAGACGTCTTTCACACAACTGCATCAGGTTTCTCCAGAGATCACCACAGCACATCTTCCATCTTCTTTCTCCCATAAAGGTACAGTGGAGGGGACAGGCTGTGCTTATGTCCACTTTCAGCATGCCAGGGGAGGTGCGGAGGCTCTTGTGGCAAGAGGAGGAGCTGTCAGAGTAGCAGGAAATTCCACTTTACCAAGTGTCTCCTAATTAGCACCATTTCTGGAGGCAGCGAGCCTAATCCCAGGGTGCAGGACTGAACTGGTTACCGAAGGGAGTCATTGTCTAATCCTGGTTGGCCACTGATTTCCCTACTCTGGAATATACTTATTACATGCTCACATAACCAGGCTCTATACTTCTTACTCAGAAACGAACCAGCTGGGACTCAGAGAAGCACCCCTGCCTAGCTGGTGATGTTTGATGGAATATCCATGCACAAGTATCAGGGTTTCATATAAGTACAACTACAGGTACCAAAGGGGTGAACACTGCTCTACCTGTGAAATACGCCCCTACAAGTGCTCCAAATGCCTGATTGTGATGTCTCCCCAGGCAGCAGTTCAGCCAAGCTGAACATACCTTAATGCTTGTCAGATAGCGTGCTTATCACATCTCGGAGACCACGTTTGCCTCCCTAGGCCAGAGATCATCAGCCCAGCAAGCCCATGGTTCCCACACTTTTAGGGGACTATTCCCTTTTCTCACAGCTCATGCCCTTTCTACACAAAAGCTATGAAATCTGCTCTTGGCAGGTGGGGCAGCAGGTGTTTACCATTGCCCTGTCCCCACAGCAGTCCTGGGCCACAGCTGGAAACAACCCTGCCTTCACCTTGGGCCTGCTCACCCCTTGTAGCTCTGAAGTGCTCCATAACATAGCCCCGGTCACACCTGTCAGTGCTGCACTGAGCAAGACAACTGCCTACCCTGACCGCAATTTCATTGGGCCAGTCAGACCCCATCCACAGCACCTCATGGAAAAGGATTTCCAGCTGCACCTGCATATAAGGAAAAGCGCCATATGAGCCCTTCTGTCAGGCAGAGAAAGGCTCGGGAGGCTGAAAACGTAACCAAAGGAGGCTGTGTACATCTTATCTGGGATGCCAGAATGCCGCCTTTATAAGCAGAGCCCTGTATTATCAGAAAAGAGGCTATTTTTGGCTTCTTAGCTCACCCTCTGGAGCAGTGGGTGACTGGTGCTGCAGGAGCTCATTTAGGAGTCAGGAGATAGAGAGTCACAGCAAAGCAGCCAGGGATTTCTGGGAACGCAGGGTCAGCCTGCATCCGCACCAGCCTCTCTGCATGCTTCCAGCAGCGGAGCAGAACAGGCTCGGTGGAATAAGGCAGGTGTCATTCACTTACAACAATTTAAAGCATTTTTTGCCCAACCTGCTCAGCTACTGACATTGTTTTTCTTTTTGCCGTGCACTGAAGAAGAGAGGGAATGCAGTGGGGATAAATAGACATAGATGATATTAATTTAATACCAGGATTATTTAAATACATGCAACAAAATTAAATTCTGCTCAAAAAGTTAAATAATTCACCATGTGTCTATGCATAGTGCACTAAAAAAATGCACTGTTAAAGCAATAATTTATTTTTTGCCAACAGGAAACAGCTGATAAAAGAAAACTTCTTTTGTTCTAGGTTTACGGGCTGTTTCCCATGTGTTATGTTTGCTTTTGCTGTCTCTCTGGCATCCGTTGGTAGAGATGAGAACGAGGGGAAAGCAAGGGTGTTGCTCAAAACACAGAACCCCCAAATGTTTTTACTCCTGGTGTCCTCTTTCTTCATAAATGCAGCAAGAAACCTTCTGAACAGTTTTCCTCCTCCCCAGAGCTTTTTTAAGGTAACTGTGTGAGGCAACTGTCTGAGCAGAGCTCAAGAAACTCTACGGAAACACATCACAAACTTCATGGGAATAGGCAGGCTAGGAAGTCCATAGTCTGGAGATGGGGGGCGGGGGTGGGGGAAGAATAGCCTAAATAAACCGGAATGCAATTGCTCCCACATATTACTCTGCAATACTTTTATGCTTGGCTGGTGACTTTGTTTCCTGAAGGAAGCACACCTCAATGACTGTCACATTTGTGCCACTGCCTGTCTAGCCTCCCTTTCCCTATCTGAAGAGTGAGCTTCCACGTATTTCAGGCTGTGCACATCCCTAATCTTCTGCATGGCTGGGGGCCCTTGCAGACACCCCTTCACAGCGCCTCAGATAAGACAGTGCTCGCCATGTGCTGAAGTTGTACCTGTGCCCTCTGCTCCCAACATTGGGCAAACAAGGCAGGCCAGGGCCTGAGAAGCCTGGAAACCATGGTCTCAGGCAGGGCTCATGAAGTAAGAGAAGAAGCGTTTCTGGTGTTTTCTTAATGATAACCCAAGAGGCTTTGAGAGTGCTTTCTGTTTCCTTCTTACCTGAGGAACAGCAGGACTGCTAAGCCTTGTGGTGGTGTTTTTGTTCTTTCTTTTCCACTGGAGAACCTTCCAGAGGTCTCAGAAATGGAAAAAGAAGGATATTCAATCTTTTCTGCCCAATAGCCCTTACAGACTGAAAGAAGAGCTTGTGAACCCTAAGCTTGTCTGTGCTTCCTGGCTCTCAAGCAGGTCTTGCAAACACTGTGACCTTCACATGCATGCAGAAACCACCAAAAGGTGCTGTCAAAACACTTTTGTTTTCCAGGCTTTAGGGACTTTGAATATTGTGATGCAGTGATAAAGTAACTGCACCATGTATTTAAAATTGTCTGAGATTTCCACTGTAGACCTTAAACACGGTGCTAAATAGGGCAAACAAAAATAGCTGTTACTTTGACAAGTGCTTATTTAAAGCCTGTTTTGTCAGCATTGCTGCCCTGGTTCTGACAGGGAAGTTGTCTAGAAATTGCATAATTACCAATATTAAAGCAAAAGCAAAACAGCACCACACAACTCAATAATAGAGCAGGTCATGTTTCCTTGCCATGGCTGTTGTCGCCTCTCTTAAGGCTGTAGCAACTCCATCTCAATCCATGGCCTCAGGAAAACACTGAGCTTCTGCTGCTGCTCCTCATCTGCTCTCAGCCCAAAAGGTTGCTCTGCTCTGGGCACTCAGATTGCCATGCTGGAGAGGCAGTAAGGACCCTATTTTCTTGCTCATCCTCATGCTGCTGAGAGAAGGCAATGTTACTGCCTTTGCTGCTCATTCTCCAAGTGTCTGGCACTAGTCATCAGACTCTAAGTGGACTTCAACATGATAGGATTGGGGACTGGAAATTGAGGGGAGAAACAGCCCAAAAGTATTAGGCACTCCTTTTTGCACATAATAAAATTTGCAACAAGTTCAACAGCTGAGCTTCTGTGAAATAAAAGAAAATCTTCAGTGCTCTTTCCCTCCTTCCCCTTCCTCTTGTCTTGCCTTTCCTCAGGGTGGAAAGGAGATGAGAGAAGATGATCACCTCAGAGACGCTTTTTTTTAGTGGCTTGATTTCAGACTTTGTACTGTTTACATAGCACTCATATTCCTTGTGACCTCCAGGGGCACTTTCAGACCTTTTTTTCCCTCTACTTCTATCAGCTCAGGAGGTCATTCAAAGGGCCTACCCATGATATCCATGTTTCAGTGAGATGGTAAAAGGAAACATTGCAGCAAGCTCCACACCACCTTTCTCCCCACCTCTTTCCCTCCCAAGGTTTGTTTACATACATCAGAGCAGGTTTCTACCTACAGACGCTTGTTACACGTCATACTTATCTGAATGTGAGCTTGGTATTGATCTGCTCTGCACTTTAGGCTAGCTCATTTACTTTCAGGAAAACTGAGCAGGGAGCTCTGACCTGCTGGTGAAGATCCCCTCTCACGGTGTTGCTTGCCTGGTGTCTCTCCTTGGAAGAGCAGCAGCAGAGTCAGCAGCCTCTGGGTGCTGAAGCAGATGCCCTGGAAGTGACAGTATTGCATCTGGCATCCACTAGTGGAAAACCTGCTTGAAGTGATTTAGTCAGCACCATATCTAGGTGCAGTGGCAGGAGCAAGTGTGCCATCCCATAGTCGGGTTCCTAAGACCATATAATCTTATTACCTTCTTGTAACCTGTGGCCTCATGGGCTGCATGTCTTCCAGCTACAGGAGCACTTGGGGTGAGAACCCTACAGCCAAGGACTTTCTTCATAATAAAGTCTTCATTAATTTTAACAGCCCAATCATCCTCTGCACTACATGAGGATGGGGAATTGGGGAAAAAAAAATAGCATCATCATTTAATTAAAGATGGATCATAATAACCAAATCTTCACAAAGGGATTGGCGGGGGATTATGAAGAGAACCTTAATTGTGAAATTCTTCCTATTTGTCTTTGAGTCTCTGAGTTTTCAATCTCAACACAATTGTTTTAAGAGCTTTGGTATATAACTTCCAGTTTTAAAAAAAAACAAAAAAAATTAAGAACAATTGTTATCTTTCAGCTTCATATTGACACCTGTATGTGTAGCAGTCACTGGAATCTCTTCTATGCAAGACTCTTCTCACTTGACCTAAGGACTTACTGACAGTAACGACAGGTTACACTCTACCCTGCTCATTGCAGGCCAAATGTCAAGGGAGTTTGGCTAAAGCACTATTCGTTGTGGCAAGCATGTGCAAACTAGCAAATGCTAGAAATCAAGTTTTAGTAAATGTAAGGTAATTTTTTTTGACTGACAATATAGTGATATCAGACTTTCAGTCCCTGCTTCAAATGAGGGATACTGCCAACGCTTTCTAAAGATAATGTTGCTGGCATTTTCTTTTCCCATGGGTGAAAATCCTGTTATTTGTTACGTTTGGGCGAGCTAAAATGTTTCAGTTGAAACTAAATATATAAACAAAACCAAAAGAAACGCCCAAAAAACCCAAACAGCAACAAAAAAACCTCAACCAACAAACCATGCTTCAGAAGACATCTGAAGACAATTTCATGCTGAACAGCCAAAGCTTGATAAAAGTTACACAAAGCTGAAAACAGGACCTTCTCATCCAAAACACTGTATGCCTTTAACAATCCACAGCACTCCCCAGTTGCTGAGGTTTACCTTGTCAGGCAGAGGATCATCATCCTTACTTCTTTCAGCAAAGCCTTTTAGACTTACTGGTGAAAACAGAGAAACTGTCCTCATCACCAGTCCCACTGACGGTGATTATTAACACAATCTGGAAGAAAAGCAGGGCTTTGTTCACACACAGGATTTCCTAACAATGAACCTGTGTACGACACCCCATACGTAAGAGCAGAGCTTCCCTTTTCAACTGGGCCGACAACCACAACCACGCTGCAGTCCAGGCTCTGCCCCATGGGCAGCACTTGCTGGGCAGCCGAAGGTGCTGTAAAAGGTGCTTCATCACTGTCGTATCAGGCAGGTACACAGGGCTCAGACCTGCTGCTGCCCACTGCTTTGAGCACCCCTTCCCCTCCTGCTGCCAGGTGTTTTGAGCAAACCTTTGTGCTGCTCTGAACAACCGTGCTGGGTGCAGACAGTACAGAACCATTTCCCTCTGCCTCTGCCAGCATCCTAAATAGATACCAGTGAAGATGTAAAATGCTGCCACTTGCACTTCTCTTGAAAAGAAACGTAAAAGCAGGTGCAAATAATAGAGCAGCACAAAGCACCTGGAAAGTAAACAGTCATTTGCCTGTAAATTATTAACAAACACATCTAACTCTGTTACCAACCAAGATGATTCAAATATTTTTATTTTTGTGGCTACACAGATCCCTAGCTTTCTTTACAGTGCTTTTAAATTCAATAAAAGAGATGAAAACTGCTCAAGTTCAAAGTTCTTGACATTATTGTCAGTTTATTTCCATGAAGCTGAACGTTGAATATTATGAAACAGCTCAGGAATGTGGGACATAAAGGGAGATTTCCTTTTTTCCCCCTTCAGCTGAAATATCTTTTGGCAATAAATCCCCACCGGAAATGTGCTTTCCCTGATTCCCCGGCTTAATTAGCTCAAACAATGTAAGATATGTAACACTGACCACCATGGGAAACCTGATAACAAAGAGCAGTGATACAATACAAGCCTTTCAAACAGATGCAGCCAGTACCCTGCTAAGACAAAAGTGGATTCAGTATGGTGTCAAGCTTATTCTTCCTTCGCTGCTGCAGAAGACACCAGTACCACAGTGAAACAAGTTAATCTTTGCCATGTTTTTCACCAGTAATGATCTAAAATTGCCAATTCCTCTGTAGTATGCAGGTCACACATCAGAATTTTCATCAAGAAAGAGAAAGCAACTAATGCTGCAGCTCCTTGGCACTCAAGATTCACTCACTGCTATTGCCATAGGGAAAAATGTGAGAAAACTGACCCCAAAACTGGCTGCTCCTGTGGAAACAAGCAGTTTTCCTGGTTGGCACAACTGCATGGCCTCATATGCTCCTCTCTGAGAGAGCTGAGGCTGCAGTTTCCTTAGGATTTCTTTCCTGAGCTATATCCAGAGCAGCCCTTCCCCCTGCCCCTGCTGAGCTCTTGATCTCATCCCTGCATCATCCTTCAGCAATGGTTTGTGCAAATGGACAATAAGCAAGAAGGATGTGCTGACTTGGGCTGCAAATATCCTTTTTCTTTTTGCCTTTCCTCACTTCATTACTGCTAATATAGTGAGTTCTCCAGGGCCAGCCTCTGCACATTGCTGGTGTACTGTGGTGGTTGCAAATTTGAGGGAAAGGTGGAGGATCAGCAACATGAGCAATGGGTGAGCAAGGATGATGGCACTGCAAATAGAAATACAGCCTGTCCTGAAAACAAGCAGAATGGGAACCCTACTTAGGTCAGAACAAAACTGATGTACAGGTGGGGTCTGGATTGACACCCACATTGTGGATAGTCCCAGTGTAGGTTGAAGCTGCTTTACCCCAGTGCCATTAAAGATGCCAAAGGAGAAAGTTGCTATAGGCTTTTGCCTATTTTTCCATTTATAGTTTATAACTTTCAGACATATTCACAGATTTCCTTTCTGTTATACTTGCATTAGAAGCTTGAGTCTTACCACTTCTGTTCCCCAAAATACTCAGTGGACTCCAGAGAACTGGCAGTATTATAACGTCACATGTAGGGAAGTGCAAGTAAACATAGGAATAGGGACTTCTTAAGTAGAGCATTTATAGTTTGCTGCTTTTTTTGGTTTTGTCATTAGCTGTGCAACTCAAATGCTTTCAGGAGAACGATGAAATGACTTTGGCCACGTCCACCCAGCAGAGCTCTGTTGACTCAGCACTGTCCAACAGGGATATGAAACCGGTTGGAGAGCCAACCTCCATCCATGCCTGATGCGCTGGGGCCAGACACGACACCAGGGCTGTGCTTTACTGGCTCAACTTGTTTCACCTGTGCATGGGTCCAGAAATGCATTACTGGTAAAAGAATATGTCCTACCAGTGTAGCCCTTCCCATATACACCTGGCTCTTCAGAACTGGTGAGAAATTCTAAATCCAGAAGAACTTCTTTAGGAGGGCTTCTAGACGAAACAGAGAAATGGCAAATCCAACCAGTGCAGGGTCTAATGACTTGTGTATTCCTAATAAGATACCAAATGGAGTTAAGAAGGCCCAACAGCCATCTCTTGATCTTCTTTGTTTGTTGTGAAGAACCGAAGGTCATGGGCTCACTTTTCTTCCGTGGGTTGTCTTTGAAGTGCGAGCGTCATCAGTGCACTGCAGGGCCCCACATAGAAGGTCCCATTTAGGTGGCTAGCTCTTTTTGGCATCTCTGGCTATCAACTTTGTTTTACAAGGCCAGTTGCAATCTGACTGATCTGTTAAACAAATTAGATTCATCCCTCCGGCTCTGCTAAAACTCAAGTGTAGCCCTCAGTTGGGTAAAGCACAGGCACTCCAGCTTTATTTATATTAATGTAATTATAGATAGACCAATATTGAAATGGCCAACTTGCACTGTAGGCAAAATAAACAAATGCTTCCTTGGTGATCAGTGCATCATGAGGCTTTTTTAATTATAGCCTGCATGCTAACTCTAGACCATACCTAGAAAACGTGGCACTCTTAATTCTCAGAGACAGTAAGTGTTGCTTATTTTCCAGTATATCAAAGCAAGAGTGTCTACAGAGTATAAAATTATTTTATACACCAGGCATGAAAATATTTCATACCGCTATTATTAAATCTCACTCCCACAAAAGTAATTGGCAAAATTGCCAGTAACCAGGAGAGACAGCATTTTACTCTAGGAGGGTATGTTTGCGTATGCAGTGAACAAATGTAAGAAGCCTAAGGAAAGGAAAAGAAATATCGGGAACGTACAGGAGATCACAAAATCTACCATGTCTATCATGAGTGCTGGGCAGCCACACATGGCCTGCACCTGGTTCTCCAAATTAGTCCCATACATGACTGCAGCATCACTTACAAAAAGTTCCCAATTCATGGAGTCTTATAGAACTGTTTACTAGGCACAGCTGTGCTTAATTTCTGCTTATGTAGTCCTTGGTTTCATCAGAGATTTTGAAAATGTTCCTATTATCACCACAACTCTGGAAATAAAACTTACACAAGAAAGTAAAGATGCTGAGCTCCTTCTTTGTCAACTTTTCCAGCCAGGCAACTGATTACACTGTCAGTAGAATAACATCAAAACCCTGGTTTTATGCAGAAGAGCTAGTGTGAACATTTTCTTTGGTTTGCCTCCAGAGGGGATAACAGTCTTCCTGGGATTTGGGTCTGATTGTTCACCGTTTTCTCAAAAAGAGCTCCCCCAGGGCTCTGGCAGAGTTTGGTTTGTAACTTCTGAGGCTCTGCCCCTGGAGATCTGCCAAGCCTCTGTCTTTGAGTGATGCACACTCCCATTTAATGGGAATCTACTGCCCCTGTCCCAAACACGCACTCGGTTTCAGGCAGGGGGTACTACTTTTTCCTGGAAAATTTCTGCTGTGCAGGCACACAGCTGTTGCATCTGAGCAGTCACACAGCTGTGGGATGCACCAGTTCTGCTGGGCACGTGGCAGATGGTTGGATGCCTCTCACACAGCAAAATCTCTGCATACTATTGCTCACACATGGGGTGGCTCTGTACCTCAAGTTCAGCGAGTTCATCTGGGCCTGGCATGTCTGGAGCTGGTGAAGCGGCTAACCTTCCAAATCACTGCACAGCACTCTGTCAATGTCACCAGGCTTCCCATGCGCTTGGCATGATGACTCAATTAAATGAAGATTTTCAGTCTGTTGCCTGGTGTTTCCTTGGCTCAGGTTCATTTAAACGGACAATCTCTGTAAGGTCAGCTCAGGAAGGTAATGAAACATGAACCAGAAAAGAGTATGGTTGCTTAGGGCACTTTTGCCAACCTAGCAGAAATGTGCACAGGGCAACTTCATCCCGGACTGATTCAGCTGGTTGCACAAAGTAGAGAATATGCAAGAAATTGTGTTCCTAAGCTAATAAACATATATCAGTATTTAGCCACTAAATTATATGGTGTGATTTTGCATTGAGAGGAATTTCAATTGTTTTCTTCTTCAAGTTTGCAGTTGGTTAAAGGAAGACAAACTCATTGAATCACTTTAACTGATGTGTGCTACTGGTGAAAATAGAATATTTCAGTACTTAAGTACTTAAGAACTTAAATTTATAAGGAATAGTCAAAATTAAGATCTTTTGCAGACTTACAAAGCCTTTCTGGAGAAACATACATTTTTCTTTGCCTGGTACACTTCTGATTTTGCTTTACCATGCAGCCAGAAAAAACACCTGTCTTGCTAGAAAGGTGCAGGCAGCACTAAACTTACACAACAACTGATTCTCTGTTGGCAGTGCTATGGCACTGGTGCCAAAGGAGGCAGTGGTTAGTGTAGTTAGGAAAGAAGGCCTCTCTAAAATCACGTTGCTTATCTGAATCTTTTCCGTCTCTCTCATTCATTCCAAAGGGAATCCCAAAGTTTCATGCAAGCTCTAGCTGTGGATATACAATAGCTTGGCTTCTTCGCCATGTACAGAAGGCCTTACCCTGTTCCTGTAAGTTTATGGTCTATCCCTAGGTAAGCGCTGAGCACAGATTCAAGAGATGTCCAAACAGGACTGACACAATATCAAAGAATAGGCTCCACTGGTATTCCAAGGAGTCAGTCCAAATTTTCTGAGCTGAACGTCCCAATCTTTCCAAATATCAGGCTACAAATTATCTGGCTCCTGGCTGTGCTGCATATACATACATGCATGTATAGCTATTTTCTCTTACTGACAGCCTCCACATCTTTTAATAAGTTTTCCACTTTTATAAGTTTTCCACTCTAAAGGGCAATTGACTGTCACAGAATTTTTCTTTAATGCATTCACTTTGTATGTACCTGTCTCCAGGTAACCCCAGGACTCCACCCACATTGCTAATCATCGTATTTTCAAAATTAAGTCTTTTCTCATGAACACTGCATGAAGACAAAATCAATCTGCCTCTCATCACACTGTGTGAATAAAACTGAGGCTGTAGGATGATGCCAGACCACACATTTGTGGGAACATTTAAGGATTTTCTTACCTCCCTTGGACTGCTGTGAAATTTGAGCATGTGCTTAAAACCCTTTGCACTATTGCATTCTTTGAGGTCCAAATATTGACAGGAAAGTGGCCAGAGAGCTGTACTCGTGTAACAGGTCTTATACTCTACTTTAAAAATGTTGGTGGATCAAAAGCCTTTTGCTGATTTGTTTTAACTGATGAAGCAAGTCTAGGTCTCTTTTTTGTCAGCTGATATTTAGAGTAACTCATGTTCCCAAGATAGTGATGAGAAAAAATGAAGAATATAGTTGATGAGATTTAGGCCCTGGGCCTGTAAAGCGGCCCCTGCAAAGCAAGATGTTAAATCCCAATGACATCTCAGTACGGACTGTGCAAGCTCCAGGTCCCAGATCAGATCTGAAACCAATGCAGGATTGCCTTATGGCGTTCAATTGATGCCAGCAGACAGCAACATTAAATAAAGTAGGGTTCTCATTCACATTCATTGAGTAAATGTTGTTATTGCCTTCCAGCTGTTTGTTACCACCCATCTGCCCAGCTACGATCTCCTGACAACAAAGACAACAGGAGGGAATGGGTGTCTGCGCCTCAGCCATTATAATTTAGACACAGTCTGGCACCTTGGCATGAACCCTCCCTTCTTGGTGGCTTGAAGTAAATAGACAATGAGGTACAACCTGGAGCGGCTGAGGGGTAGGTACATTCTACCTGCTATTACCTCCTTCCCAGAGGGGCAATTGTCTAATGCCAAAGCCCCCTCCTTATGCAGGGGAATGAAATACGTGTAAAAGGCAAATGAAGTTCACAGTATCTTACACCCATCCACCGGCACTTACCAGTAAATAAAAGTGAGTTTGATTGTGGGCTCTACAGCAGCACTTGGCAAATAATCTCCCACTCCTCCCAGCTGGGTGCCCAGCCCAGCCCACACCAGTGGAACAAGCTCCCATAGACTCCCAGTGGGGCTCTGCTACGAATCACAGCACCAAGTGCTGCAGGCACAGCCAAGTCTGCACCAGTAGCAGAGACTGCATCCAGAGGCTGCTATACCTCTTCAGCAAGGTCCCACCCACCGCCATGGTTTTACCCCAAATCACTCCAGGTCTGACAGTTCCCATCCGCTATCAGGCCTTTCTCCCATGCTATCCCATCCGTGATGTCTACAGTAGCACTCACCTGTATTTCTACGCACAAGGCTTGCTTGCTCTTCAAGGAGACTTTTGCCAATTTCTTTAAAAAAATGCTAACTCAGGCTCCAAGGTTTTGGATGCTGCTGTACGTTTTGGAGCCCTTACTACAGAGTGGCACAGAGTACTTTTATTATGGAACCCGCATTTGGATTTTAATTGTCCTTTACATTTTCCCAGCTCAAGTTTGGATTTTTATTTAATTGTTACAGTTTTATTATTGTGATATATTTTTAATTATTTTGGTTAATTATTACTTAGTTGTATTGGTTACTAGGTTCATCACTGCTTGGAAACTTCTGTGTTAAATCTGGTCTGGATAAATATCAAAAGGTTTGAATATTTTTCTAAAAGTTTTGAATATGCAAAATTGTCTATATTCCTGGAAAGGAATTGAAGTTAGCATATGAAAGAGGAAGAATCAGACAAAGTAGGGCAAATTAAAGGACAGACTCTAGTACCTCCCGTCTCTGGGAGAATTTCCTTAAAACTGAGACACAGCATCCTAGTGAGTCTGTTCCTGCATAGCTTCTGTTAATTTAAAGTGCTTGTGTTGTATCATTACCCTCTGTTATCGGGCTTTCTCTAATGGTCAGTGTTACATATCTCAAGCCATGTGAGCTAATTAAGTCAGGAACTAACTGCAATTTTTAGAGTGATATCATCTCAAACGCTGGCTGTGTTTAGAGAAAAAGTAAATTCATTTTTGAAACTGGGTCTAGTCTAAGTGCTTACTCAGACACCTGTGCAAGGCCTCCTCTATCGAAAGATCTGGGGAAGGAGGAAGCCCTTTGGTGGGAATTTTAGAATACAATACCTGTTGATGGTCAACTCTTTTCAGTACATCTCATTTAACTCCCCCGGGGAGGAAAGTTAATTGTCAGTGTTGAAAGTGCTGTAGACAGCAACCAATTGTACGAACCTCCACGGCCAATGAGGTGCCTCCATCCCCACTGTGGTTGCACAGGACACCCACCCAGGGCAGCTGGGCCAACGCAACAACTCTCCTCTTACTGCCCAACTGGGTCTTGGGATGGATTTGAGTTGGGTTTGGCCATGCCATGATCACACCAGGTCCAGTAAAATGCAGCGCTGCCATGGTAGATTGGACCTCAGCAGAGCACTTGGCAGAGGATATAGGAGTAGCCACGAAATGCTGAAGAGGCTTGAGACAAAAAATCCCAGAAAAAATCTTGCATGTTTGGCTTTTGTAAAGGTGGGGGTGTGAGATGAGCTGCATCAACCCAAAAGATATGCCTTGAACAGTGAGAATTCTTACAACCAAATCTCTCTCTCTGTCTGGGGAATACCAACTTTAGCAACAGCTGAAGAAGGAAGGGATGTGCCTCTGTGTCATGGAGATAGAGTAATGCTCTGTTACAGTTATTGAAGTTAAACAGCTGTTTTGAGAAAATTTATGCTCAATTCTGGCTGTTCACTATGGCTATAGAAGAACATTTGGACTGAGATCAACTTTTTGAAGAGCCACTTTCAGAAGCATTCAGATATTGTATCGGTTTTTCTTTCTGTAGAAGAAAAAGACCCATGAAGGATGGCAATTTTAAATCATTTCACACAAACCCACACATTTTGGTGAAAAAGTTTGCACCAAAAATTTACCAAGGTCTATCATGATCTAAGTGTAACTATGCAATTTCGTTGTAAATTCCGATTTATTTCAGTTATTTCTGTGTAGGAATGCCAAGCAGTCAACAGCACCATCCACTAAAGTCTAAATGTTTATTTCACAAAATGCTCAATTAGAACTGACATCAGTTGGACATTTCAAACATCCCACAGCTTTTCTAGCTTCC
>VZRE01001163.1:760854-783607 GCA_013396775.1 Cephalopterus ornatus
CCCCCAAATTTGATTCTTAATGCTGAGAATTGCTCCATACCAGGGGATGTGCTCACAGAGATTATGAACAGTCATGGTGTGGTTTGCCTGCTGATACACAGTTAATTCAGTAGGCTCCTTCAAGTGAATTCACATCCTTCCATCTTCACATAATACCTTTGCATATGAATTTAGGACATGTATCAGTCTGATTACACAAGAAAATGCAATCTAATCAGATAAACTAACCTGAAGCAGATGAAATTTTGATGGCAGAAACATCTCTACCTTCTAAAATGGAGCTGAAATGTGGATTATTTGTGTTTCAATATAACCAGGTAATGCAGCAAATTGCGTTCAACTTCACAAGGATAACTTTAATGAATTTTCCCTCTAGGTATAACTGAGTGGAGAATTTTTCCCTGTGTAACACTTTCCTTTTCTGCAGCACTTTTGTAACCAACAACATCTTTGTACGTTATTTCAACTTTTGCAAGAACAGGACAAAATTGCTGGTACCCATTAGAGAAGGTATAGTCCAGTTGGATTAATTTTTCAGTTTACAACCGTGGTAAATTTAGTATAAAACACTTTACATATAGCATAGCCAAATATAGCATCCTGAATTGAGAATGAATTGTAATTGCTAGACCACAGTTTTCTCCCAGTCAATCTTACACCCATCTTAAAGAGTACTCCCATGCTTGTTTTCCTTTAGACTTAATTATTGTGCACCTTAAATATGCCATCTTCTACTTCTCATTCGGCTATGAATAAAGGTTTAAAGGATTTATTTTCTGGATTATTAAGGACAAGATTTTCAATTTCTCAGCTGTATATTTGTGAAAATATTTGATCTGAAATATTATATATTAAGTTGTAATTAATAAAATTGCCATTATTTCTGATGATGATGAGAGAAATGGAATTTAAATTCAGTCATGTTGGTAATTATCAATTCCTTCCTCCCCCTTGAAAATCAATGAAAACAAAATCCATAACTTAAAATCCACATTTAGAATTGTGCTTAATAGCTGATGACATGATATGACCTATGGGAAGAAAATAACAGAAGGACTCTCAACTTGAAGAAATTTGAGCCTAGACATCTAGGGAAAATAATCCAAAACTCAGTTATTCCTCAGAAGGGAAAATGAGGAAAGTAATGCTGAAAGAAGCCTGAGGGTGATAGTAGAGAGTGTATTAAATGTGACTGAGTGAAAAAAGAGAAAGGGAAAATTTTGGCTCCAAATTCAAAGACATCACCTCCTGGAAAAGGGAAGAAAAGATTCCACTCCATATGGCTTTGGTGTGACCACACTAGGAATACTAAATTCACTCCTGAGTACCTTATTAGCATCTAAAAGGGCAGGTTCAGTGGAGAGCAACAATAGTGTCTAAGGGATTGTCTGGACTGACTTTATGGAAAGATTAAAATAGTTTAGGGGTGGATTGGGGCACCTTTTATTCCCATGGAGTAGCACTTTAATTTTTATTCCATCCTTTTCCCCTACATTTTAACAGGCCTACTTACAAAGCAAAATATTATGGGCAAGTGTGTAAAAGTCTGGCCCTAAAGGTGAATGTATCGGCTAAGCAATGAACAGGGGAAGTTCCAATAGACATCTATGTATGTTGGAAGGGTTATTAGCACCAGTGGACTTAACTTGCAACAGCATGATATTTGTAAAGGCAAAAATGTAAAAGGAAAACTTATTGACAGGTCTTTTAGGGTATTGATTATTCTCGTAAATGAAGTGATGCATTTCTTGATACATTTAAAACTATTCTTGCAGAGCACAAGCAATTTTACTCAAGAGAGCAATTCTGCACTGGACAGAAGATGGACTAGATGGCTTAGTAAGTCTCTCTTATTTCTATTTGTACTGACTTAGAAACTTTAACGAGAGATAGGGTGTTATAAGACAATTAGTAATAAATATGCTCCACTGTCTAATGTGTTATTTGGCCAAAGCCCAGATAATTCCTGAAATACACCTCAGGGCCTCATAATTACTCCAGTACTATATGTCTCACAGACTGGCTGGGGCACTGAAACATTACACAGCCTAAACAAGAAATCAGTCAGTATTCCTAAGCTGCAGTCTCTAATGACAGTGTTGGGGAGACTCTTTGGATCTGCTAGAGATGGTGTTTAGATCAGTTTTGTGCAGGGTTTAAGTCTACTAAAAAATCCCTGGCACTGTTGCTTTCATAGAGTTTCTCTGCCATGCCCTCTTCACATAGCATCTTCCCTTTTCTCCTTATCCAGGCCTGGGCCTTCCATCAGGAAGCAGATCCTTAAGAGAGGAAAAAAAGTTCAAATCCTGTGATGGACAGACCTGACATCCTTTGACACTGCAGACGTTCAGCAATGACTGTAGGTATTGGCCAAACAGGGCTCCTGCACTGACCTCCTGCAGCCTAATTGCACCCCATTGCAGGATGCTCATCATCTTCCCCAGGATGCCCTCTCTTCTCCAGTGCTCAAGCAGGCTTTGCTAGCACCTTTTGCTTTTTGTCAGAATGTTTTACCTTCATAGGTCATTAATTCTCCATTGATTTCAAGCAATTGGTTCTCCACACTGTGCAGACTTTGTTATAAACGAGGCAATGTGAGTTTGTTTGGCTCCCCATTTGGTGTATTTAGCAGCAAGTTTGGAGTGCACATTTCCCTTGTTACTCATGGCAGTCCCCACACAACAACAGAACTACCTTAAGTAGAAAGCAGAGATGAGCTTCTAGTCTGGTCCATTGGCTAGGGAAGAAGGTGCAGTTGCCATTTTGCGGGTAACAATAGATCTCTTGTTGTCTTGTTTATTAGACTCTTTCATAGAAGCACTGTTGCCCAGTGCAATGGTCTGATCTTGAAAAAGAGACACCTTTTCCCTGGAGCTCCCTGGGAAGCTGATCATCCTTTCAGAGAAATTCACTGGGATTTTCCATTACTATTTGGACAGAAACTAAAATTATGCAGACTGGACTTTAGTTTAATATTGTACTACGGTAAGCACATTGGCATCCTCCCGTGACAAACATTACATCATCCTTTTAACTAGTAATATTTTTAATGTACATATTTCACTAGGCAACAAACTGATAGAGTTTTTGACCTTTTAAAGTCACACAAAATATTTACCAACTTTGCTCTCTGAGAGCATTACTAAGGCAGTCAGCCCCAGGAATGTGAGATGGGAAAGGTTCACATTCACTTCAAGTGCTATTACATGTATTTATTATACACACACATATATAGAAAATATACAGAAAATTATGCACAGAGGCCTGCTATAGAGAGGGACTGTATATATATAAAATTATTATAAGTACTAGTATCTCACACTGGGTCCTCAGTATGCATGACTGCCAGAAACTACACATGACATTCCAGACTGGAAGGATACGAGGAAGAAATATATTGCATTTATGGAAATCATTCATTTTCATTGTCTAGAAACCTCTTGAATATAAATAATATTTTCATTTATAAATTTCAAAGTGCTGTCCTAAGAATGGGTAAGAATCATTATCTTCATTTGACAGTTGGAGAAACAAAGAACGGACTGTTTTAAGCAGCAGTCTAAGGTCACATGGAGTAAATGAAGTCAACCCTCATCTCCCGAGCCTGACTTTCCCTTGAGAGAGCATACCAGAGAGCACACCACTCACAACTTTATCAGCTGAAACTCTTCAGCGTGTATGCTAATACTATTGGCAACCCTGAGCCTTCACAGATCATGACTGAGTTTTCAAATGATCAGCAAATTCGTTTCAAATGTATAACATTAAAACCCTCAAATAAACACACTCGTGTTTCTTCTATTTGTCTTCTGTTATCTGAGCCTTTGGAGTATGCTAAGGAAATGGTTTCCAGGTATTTCTACCACCAAAAAATCCAGACATCTTTCCTTAAAAAAAAGAAGGGGGGGGGGAGTGGGGGCGCAGTACCAAGCAAACATCTCTAAATACTGTAAATAAAATCTGAAGACTTGTCAAAACAATGCAGAGTTCATACCTATTTCTGGCACATGCTGAAGGCTGCTCTTTTTATAAAATGATCTCCCACCCTACTCTGTCCTAAAAAGCAGATCTTGCTTTCAGAGCCACAGCAGTTCCCAATGATGGCTCCTGAGAATGATAATCACCCATCACCACCTCAGTTTGGATCCTCTAGACCTTTTTGAAGGTGCAAGAGCTTGGAGGAGAGCTCAGATTACACCACGGGAGCCATGGGTCTTTCTGAGATGTTTGTACACAATAGCTGATGTGGCCAGAGCACAGAAACTTGCTCTAGGGCACAACCCAGCTTTTTTTTGCAATCAAAACCATTCTTCCCTCAGTACAAGCCAATTCCTCATGTTCAGATCGGTAACATGGGATCAAAGCTGCCATGGCCACATGAAGCAGAACGTTGGTCCAGCCTGAGCTCATTCCTCCTGCTAAAATTTGCTGGTGGATCAACTCTGTGCTGCAAAGCTTTACATCAGATACTGTTTATCTGCACCCTTCTTAATTTGTGCCAGATGAAATTCACAACTCTGAAGCAGTGGTGTTCAATTTAAGGGGTTTTTTCCCCCTTAAGACCTGTCTTTTTCAAATGTCTCCAAATTAGACAATCGCTAGGGGCACTGATAGTTGTTTTCCTTTTAAGTCAGAGGCACTATTTGCTTTTTCAGTTCCTCAGTTGTTTTATCTCTTATTATGTTGAATCATTTTGAAAGCAATATCTTCCATTTAAAAGTCATATCCCATTATCTGGAAGAGAATTTGAAAAGGTCGGTGTTAAAAGAAAACATAAGCTAAAACAACCCCAACATTCAAGCCTTCAACACTAACTAACCCACACGATATTGAAGGTTAATTAGACTTTAAGAAAATGCTCAGGCAATACATGTGGCATGCTACTGATAAAATGACATTGCTTATGATGAATTAAATTATAGTAGAACCTCAGTGAGGCACTAATCATGGGCAAACTGCTGAAAAAAAAATAATGTTTAGTCAGGATAGGATCTCTTTAAGTTAATAAACCAAACAGTACAATGTATTCCTGTGTGTGGCCTTCAACAACTACAGCTCAGTTTTACTCGGTCTTAATGCATTTGCGTATATGTTGCAAAAAATAACAGTTGTAGTTGTAAGACAGCTCTAGAAATACCAGGTGGTCTCTAAAGAGTGTGAATTAGCAGTATGCTGTTTAATGTTTGGGGCTTTTTTTTTTTACGTGGAGCACAGTATATCTCAATTGTTTCTTCATGTCTGCTAGCATTTAGGTATTGGAACAGATATAGTAAGTACTGGGAAGAAGCACATATGGACTTTCAAAAAACTGAAATCAAGTTAAACGTGTTATCCAGCTTTCATTTCTCTCTCAGAGTCTTAAAATTGCATGCTGGTGCCCATTTGCTGGAGCGTGAAAAATAAAGTATAAGTTGTGACTGAATCTCATTTTTAGCAGAAAAGATCTGAGTGTGTGCCCTGTACATTATATGGGCATAGAATGTGCTCTATAAATAAATAAATCAACCTGATCTGAAAGACCAGTCCTTGTTGACAGACTCTGGTAAATGCTCAGATTTCTTCATGCTGTAACCCTTGAAAATGTTACAAATGCTTTTACAACAGTAAGCCTGATGATGCAGCACCACACAGAATCCATATTGCCAACACATGAATGGCCTTTACTGTCCGCAGAGCCTTCAATCAAATCTATTATATTCCTCTCAAAGACAGACATGAAATGCATTTGACACTACCACAGTTTCATTAGCTAAAACTTCACTATGTGATCTGTCAGGCAACCCTCACCTTTAGAGGAAAATGCAGAGCAGATCTATTTGACTTTACTGCTTCTGAGAATTCAGAAATCCAGACAAATAAAAATCTCATGTTTGAAAGAAGTTGGAGGAGAAAAACTCAAAGAAATAAAGAATAATTAGTTCTACAAACTTTGTTTTGATGGCACTTGGATATGTTAAGACATATGCTTCTTGAGAGCATGCTGGGAAGCAAAAGTCACAGATCCTCACAGACATGTCATCACAACATGAATACAGGTCTGCAAAATGCTTAATAGAAAGGAGCCGGCAGCATGGAGTCATCACAATTTTAATTCAAGCTCTTAAAGACAAGGCATTAAAATGTCTCAAACCAGATAATGTTGGCTTCCATTTCAGTTGATCGTTAAACTTCTACCATCTGTTTGGGGTTGCAGACCTGCCTGACTCCCTCTGAATAGCAACTGATGCACAAAAGCATCACAGAGTCAGATCTGTCTGTACCATGATTAAAACACACACACACACACAGATACCTGTTCGGACTGTTATGCAAAATGAACACATTTTCTTCCTTTTGCATTCCTCCTAAACACATCCCTCTTTTAACCCAAACCTTTAAAAGGGTGTCCTTGTCACTACAAAATCGAAGAAAACACTGGAAGTTGGAGCACATCTTTTAACAGTTTGCAGGCAGCCTGCATCAGCTCGGAGCAAAGAAGGGTCTGGTAAGCTGTCTTCCATCTTCTCAACTATTCTTATCTCTAGTTCTGTTTCTAAGGTCAGTAAAAAACATACAGAAGTGATTATGCAGGAACTAGCTCTGAGGGATTACACTATTTGTCAAAGTAGTAACAGTGAATTCAATATGCGTAAATCTCTTCTCCCTGTGCAGTAGAGCTGTGCTCTGGAATACCGGTGGGATGCTGATAGGAGCCATTTCCTAGGCAGTTTACCTTTGGGGGAAGTTTATGGTTGATATAATAAGAAACCCATTTTTTTAAGAACCCACAAGTTGCAAGGGACAGTCCCATGGGCCCTTTCTGCCAACAAAAACAGCTGAGTTACTTTGCATTTTTATCAGTGACCTGGAAAAAAATATAAAATCCTTGCTGAGAAATTTGGCAGATGACACAAAGACCAGGGATGAACAAAGAAGAGAGGTCACTGATGCGGGGTGAGCTATTAGTAAACAAACAGCACATTTTCTAATCCACCCCAATAGAAAGATGTAAATAAGCTATATGACTGCAGGAGGTCATTACAGAATCTGAGGCTCTGTCCTGGAAAGCAATGACAGCCTGATCATGGAGAATAGCCAATCCCTGAGGAGCCAAAAGACCAAGTCTCTAAGACAAGGGTGAGAGGACCCTGGGATACAGAGGTTGTCTCCTGGGATCTCCAAGGGCACCTAAGGGCTGCCAGAATATGTGTTCCTAGTGAGGAACATTAGCCTTCCATGCCATGGCATCCCAGAGGCTGCCATGTGGATGTGTGGAGCTGGTCAAGAAGCCAAACAGCTTTAGCCCACGACATCACCTTTTAAGTATTTCAGGCACAGTCTAGATGCAGCCACTTCACCCCATCCTGGTGCCTGGGGGCTAGAAGGCTGCTAATGAGCTGTAAAACAGAGAAGGTGTGGTGTAGTAAAACGCTGACACTTTATCACAGGGAAAATAAAGGGCTGGATTTGATCAGTCTGTGAGAAGAGAACTTCATACTGGGCTGTGTGGTACAGAAGGGAGAGGTGTAACACCAGCCAGAAGCTGCAAGCTGAAACTGGACAAGTTCAGACAAGACTTTTGGAAGTGCTGATGTTTGACTACTACAAGAACCTCCCAAAGGTTTTGCTGGGTTCCCTGGCCCTGGGAATTTTTAAATTTGAGATGAGATTTCTTCTAGAAAAGGATCAGATGAGTTAAGCACTGCAATACCTCTGGCTATCTAACCCACAACTTGAAGACAACTCTGAGCTTTCCCTTCTCTTCCCCCTTTCCAGAAATTTTGATTAAGAGGAGACACCCCATAGGAGCATTTTTGTTGACTTTCTTTTCAAACTGGATGTTTCAGAGGACAGTCATAGGTTATGCTAGGTTAAGTGCCAAATGAATTCAACTCCCATTTGATACTACATTTCTGGGCACGATAATGGCTTCAGGCAGGCCTGAATGGAGAAATCAAGCCAGCTTTCCTCTGTCATACTGACCAGGAATAAATCTGGCACTTCCCACTCGAACAGAGTTTGTTTGGATGAGAGCCAGAGTGCAAAGATGCAAGTATCTGAGAGGCACACTAGGAATGGGAGCTGTCATTTGGGGCTGGGGATCCAGCAGTGGCTCACCTAATAAAATCATCTGGGGATGTCAGTGTATATTGGAATTTGAATATATGAGGCTATAAATAGGCTTTTGGAAAGCTTGGAAGCTCACACAGTTATTGCTTGTTATTTTAAAATGTTAATGTGGATTTCAAGCTCATGAAAGACATGAGATTGCTGGTAAAGACCTGTCTAGCCACACATAGGACCAGCAAGAAATTCAGGTTCTTCCATCCCACTCAGCCTTGCCATGGAAGAAAGACCAGCTCCTGCTAAGTTTTGGTCTTTATGAACAATTTAGCCCTCAGGGGCCTCCGATGGCCTGCGCCAATTCTGATGCCTTGTTACAGATACCTCTTACCAGCCACTCATTTATTTTTCCTTATTTTCCTTCTTATTCTCAAAAAAAAAAAAAAAGCTGTACCACAAAGTTTATCTGATATTGTCTAATGCTCACAGGGACATTTGCAGGATCTCCCACCACACCCAATACAATAGCTATTGTACTCACTGGAAGAACTCAAAACCAGATACTTGGGCAAAATATGTCTCATCAAAAGTGCCTCTGTGCATCAGATGATGAGATCATCACTTTAGGGCTGGTGGTTTCTAAAGAATTTGACCTGTGTCTCCTTGACTTCTCACAGGTTCACTCACCATTTGGTGCCCCCTCTCAGCAGCATGCAACTAGAGCCCAAATGGTTACACCCTGGCTCTTCGCAGATTCCTTGGCTGATTGTGAAATTTGTTCACATTAATTCCAGCTAGGAGGAAAAATCATGTTGTTTGGGGAAATACATTTTATTTTATCATTTACTGTGGCTTTTATCATTAGAAAACAGCATAAGTTGGTTTCTGGGCTGGATGAGTCAGATGGAGCTGATAACCATTAGCACTGCATTAAAACACTGCAGTAAAAAAAAAAATAAAATACTTCTTGTAAAAAGTAACCAACGCAATGGTCAGAAGCTGACAGAAATTATTAGCAATAAGCTCTTTTGCATAGAAATTGGTTTATTACCATCTTTTCCAACCTAAACAATTCTACATTTCTATGCACTTGCAGCAGCTGGCATGAGCCTGGCATAGTTCCAGCAGATTGTATCCTGCAAGCACCATCTCTCCACCTGATCCTAGGAAAAACACCAGTAAGCCAGGGTTGTATTCTCTTCTCAATCTCCACAAAATACTCTCCCATTGACCCCTGCAGAAGTATTGTGCATGTGCACGTGAGAAGAACATGGTCCAAAAATGAAAAACAGTCTTGCCTTTTACAGCTGGTGGACCTGTGAGCAAGGACTGTGGACTGCCTTTGAAAGAATGGGGTAGAAGGGTAGGGGAATGTATATTGCTACATCATTGAAAGCCAATAGAGGCTAGCCAAGAAGGAAAGAATTAATTAATTAATCACAAATCACAGTCATATGAAGATCTTGGGTAAAATCAGATTTGTTAGAGGGTGTTAGAAGGTGTAGTGGTTTGGTTTCATTTGGTTTTAGTTTCTTTGTTTTTTCAAATCAGCAGAAAATTGCCCTCTGCATGCTGCATTGCATGCTCTGGGTCTGCCCACACTCAGATTTTGAAGCACATTTGTGGTTTGTTGAGCTCTTGTGTTGTTTGCTTGCTTTTTTTGGTCAAGGACTTTTCCATATGATTACACTCTAAAAGTGTGCCATAGATTACATGGTCCATAACCAGGTTACAAGGAGAGAACACAGATCTGCATTTAGGAAGACATCTTTAATCCCAATAGGAACAGCTTCAAACGTTCAGCCTTCAAACTTTTACATTATTGAGTTGATTAAATGTAGGGACACATCCTGCAAATATCAGGGATGTTCATTTCTCTGGGGGACAAAAATGCTCATAATTTAAATTAAAACTGAAGCAAAAGAACTCGAAACACTCTGCAGGATTGGGCTTCAGGTATGGAAGTCACAATGTTAAAAATTTGGTGTAGCACAAATCCAGTGATTTTTGCATTTGTTCTAAAGGGCCAAATCGTGTAAGATTCTGTCAACTCTTTAGTTTAATGAGGGTAAAAAATACTGACTTTTAAGGAGGTGATTGAAATGGCCTGTTAGGCTTTACGGGTAACACAAAAATCACTACTGAAACAGTGATCCCACCACAGCTGAAAACATTGACCTTAGCTGAAGAAATTCGTAAGTCTTGAACACGGTGCTCACTGCTTAGTCCAATTTCAAGTCAATTGAAGGAAGGAAAATACAAAGGGAAAGGTCATATTGACCTAGTATAACAATCTTAATGAATCTTGGCCCTCTGTTTTGTACTTCCAGTGGAAACATGAACTCGATGGCTCATTCCCTTCCTCTGTGCTGCTTCCAAAAACACAGGCAAAAGGAATAAGCTTTTGTTCGGTTCGATCCCCCAACAGCACCATGTCGCTGTTTAAACAGAGCCTAAAAAACTGCCTCCTTATTTTTGGAAACAACATTTACTAAAAGGAGCTGTTGTTGACAAGAAAAGTCACTCATATCCGAATATGAAAGACTTCCAGCACTCTGAGTATGAGGGGAAAGGTAAGTAATTCAGGAGTCACAATCAATAAGGAAGAGACCGTGAAGGATTTCTGGATAGGGAATATTTCTTTGCCTCCCAATAGCATTTGTCCTGTGCTAAACCAGGGTATTCTTTTGGGACTGCTGTAGCTTACAGGTGCACTAGGCATGGACCAGCACTCAGCTGCATAAGGCATTGTATAAATGCAGAACAGAAAGACAAATCTAAGTCAAGAGCTCAGACAGAGATGCAAACAGACAGCTGCAGGAATAGAAGGAAACAAAGTGGCATTATAATAATTGAGTCCTTATTTCAGATGAGGCACAATAACAAAATTTCTTTGCATTCTTTTAAAGCCTCTTCTCCCTCTGTCAGCCCCAACCCTGCCATCCCCCAAGCCTAAATGAAATTAATCAGCCTGTTAATAAAGACTGAGCAGCACTGGCAGCCAAGGATGGAAGTCTAGTGAAACACAAATGGTTAAAGTTTACTAAGCAGTTACAAACCACCAAAAACAGGTCTTAAAATGGGAAGTGTCAGGCAAGCCCTTAATAACAGGTAATGCTAACAGCCCCACCTATAATTATGGTACTCGTCTCCCCACCCTCTGAATGTTACTCGTTTCCATCAATTTCAGGCTTTACAGAGAGCACAGACAGTGCCTTGGCAATGTCTGCACACTGCCTTAAAAAAATGGGGTGATGTTTTTTATCTGAGCTTCTGAGAAGCTGCTGCAATATACATATTAAATAATAATAGCACAAATACTAGCAATAATAACAAAACAGGAGGCTCAGCTCTGCCCACATCTAGCTACACTGATACTATCATATCTCCAGTACTGTTTGAGGCAACCTTGAAAGACTGTGTGTAGATATACTGAGAGGAATACATTTACCGAACATCGCATAGTCCCCATTAGGAGATTTTTATGATCACATTACTATGTGCTTTGTCTTCAAACAGAGACTTCACTGGCTTTTCCACCCATAAGCAAGGAAAAATACTTGCCACACTCATTATCAGTCTCTTGGTTCAGATTTTCTCTCTGATGTACAGCTGCTTCATTTTGTTTCTCAGTTCCAACAAGACGCATTATCATCACCTTTTCCATAACAATTTCCTTATACTCCTGAAACTAGGTGACAGTCAAGGATATTACTATGAGCCTGAGATTGGTACATACTTAGAAATGTTTTAAATGGGAAGAGGTGGTTGAATATTTTTTGTTTAGTAGTTATTTTACACATTTACCACCATTTGGGTCAGAGGATTTTTTAAAATTATATCATGAGCCTTGTAATCGTTTTCAGACTGCTTGGTCTGTTTAGGGGGGCTCCATGACTGTAAAAATCACATAGAAACTTCTATGCTTGCTGATTCGATATGGGGTGCTTTTCAAACATCTGATTCAGTATTCAAGAAAGAATAAAAAAATAATAAATGTATGGGATGAATTTTAAAATAAATAGAGGTTTGTGGAGCAAATTAGGGAAGATTTTGAGAGACTTAGTGCCTCAGTGAACAAGCTCCTGTGTATTCGCAATAATATAACCCACAAATCACAGTAAACCAAGTGTGGTGCTTTGATTTGTGAAAATATGCAATAACATCCTTTTAACTATCTGATCGGCTCCATACCGAGCCCTCACAGTACCAAAAGGTCAGAATCCAAAAGGGTTAAGTATTGATTGACAAGAGGATGAAAGGAAAAGCAACAGAATGTAGGTGTATAAAGGTCTTGAGGGACATTCCTAAAAGTCAGTATCAGTTTTTACACTTCTTGCACAGGACCAGATATGAATTTCAAATAATGAATAGATTCAGATCATCTGTACTTTTCAAAAACGTGAAACTCATATTTATCTGTGCTCATGCCAAAAACTTTTCTTCTTTTTGCTTGCTCAAGTCTCTATTATTTTTAAACTTCATGCAAAATAATTCATTATTTTTACTCTTTTTCACTTATTTTCACCTGTTAGGACATCATCCCCTCTCCTGTCTTTGACCATATGACTTGTACAGTCACTCACTGAACAATGTGGCTTAAGAGTTTACAAAACAGCGTACATGGGTGAAATTTGCTAGTTACCTGGTGTGACAATATGTTAGACAAATGGGTTTGAAAGCAAATAAAAACTTGGGTGCCAGCTATTTCTAGTGCCACCAAAAATGCTTTGGATCCTAAATTCAACAAGCATGTTAGTGAGTTACATTAACAGGGAATGTGCCCCTGCCCCTCAGTCCAGCTACAGCAGAGCCTTAAAAGGGACTGTTGCCCTTTTACAGGACCTTCCATGACGACAGTGGCAGGATGGGAGGTGACAGGGTGAGAGGGTGACTACAAAAAGCCCTTGGCAATCTGTGCTCCACTTTCCTTTTTTTAGGGGCAGAATGTTTTGCTAAGAGAGAGTTTGCTGGCAACATGGTTGTGGAGATCTTCAAAGGAGATGTGCCAGCAGTTGCGTTCCCCCTTCTCCTGTTGGGTTTTTCCCATTCACACTGCAGATTCCTCCCACAACAGACCTCTTGATCAGCTGCCTCTTCCTGCCACAGCACAAACACAGCCATATTCGAGTCTGTTAGTACCATGCACCACATCAGAAAGCCTCCCCGTGTTGTTTATATGGCAGAGTGGCTCCACTATGCAGTGGCATTGACCAGTTTCAAAAAAAAATTGTAATTTGAGAAGTTGTGTGGCTTCTAAATGGGAGCAAGAACATCATGGCTGAGAAAGGTAGTGGCAAACAGAGCAAGACTGTGAAGGCAAAGGAAGAAACTTATGAGGAGGAAATAGCTGCCAACCCAGCCTTGTCACTTAGGACTTCCCAGAATTCATAGTAGCTTTGTCTCTGCCCCACAATATTTCACATGCACAGGCAACTACACAGGGATATATAAATCTGTTGGCAAAGTTGGCAGAGCCCTTTTCCCACTCCTGCTTCTAGAAGCTTTGGTGCCCAGAGCTAAAACCTTCACCCAAAGACACTTTCCAAGCCATCCCTCTGTACTGGAGGTAACCTGATGCAAAGAAAGAGAGCCTGACTTGTCCAGCCCTGCAGAAAGGCAAAAGAAGAACTCAGAAATTGTGACCCCATGCCCCAGCTCAAAAACCTGCAGCCATACAGCGCCTCTGCACTGAGATGTGGCACAGCCCTCTCCGGACTGAGGAGTGGGCTGGCTGGGGTGGGCTGCAGGGCCCCCCAGGCTCACGTAGCAGTATGCCCACATGCTGTCTCCCCTCCAGCCCCGTGGGTGTTGCCTAACAAATTATAGCTGGTGACGCTGCTGTAAATGGCAATATCTCTTGGAATGGTTTCAGTCAAACCACACTTCGCTGGCAGTGCACAGGGAGAAAGGTGGGTGTAAGAAAAAGGCAGAGCCAGCTTGATAGCAAATATTGACACAAAAAATAACAAAATACTATTGTAAAAACTCAGACAATGAACAGGTGAGTCTGTGGATGATCGCAGCCCAGGAAAGGGCTTCAGACTCATGCATTTGTGTTCATATTTCTAGTGCTAAAGAACATGCTTGCAGAAATGGAACCTGAGTAAGAACAGGTTGCAGAAACTGTAGTGAGGCAAATAAATTTATAATTATGCAGAAGGGAAGATATTGCCAGATACAATAAAGCATTAACACAACCACTCAGTTTAGGGTTTGTTTGTTTGTTAATTTTTAATGAGGGAAGGCCCACTGCCCTTCCTTAATGTTCAACAAATGCTTTCTGGATTGGGTGGTCAGCACCAGAGAGGATTAGGCCCACATTCAGCATTCACGATAAAGCTTAATCTTAAGCCACATTAGCCCATGAACAAAAATTAGTCTCTACTTTGTTACAGTCATTCATACAGCAATACAAAGTTGCCAGTCACACTGCCTGCATTGTACAGGTTGTCTTGCATTTAACTATCTGCTTTTCTCCAGTCAGCTATCAAATCTCCTCTTCTTCGTTTTCATTCTCTGCTGAGGGAGGAGTTTTATAATAGAAAATAGGCAGCATGTTGTACCTACTTCTCCACCCTCCATTAAATTAATCAGGTGGTATAATACCTCCAAAAGTATTTGCACATGCTTTCTTAATGAAGCCACCCATGGCTCCCACCATGTAATGTTTTGTCATGCAAAGTCACTGTTCTCCAACACATGTATTTCTACTGGTTAGGCCTAGGTCAACCATAGTTTCTCGAAGTTTTCCTGATGAATGCCAGCAAGTCGTTTCACTTGGCAGACAGCAAATTTGCAAAAGCACCAGCTAGTGGGAGCAAGGGATGGTATGGAGTACTCCACTAGGTGCTAAATAACCTGAAAACCTGCCACTCAGTCCTGCTTTAGATCTCCAGTTTTGATTTGTATTTTCCTGTGAAATGTGGTCCTGATCAGCTCAGTCAGGCAGTGCTTGGATACTTGCAGCAGCATGTTGTAGTTAGACAGACATCCTTTGAGAACATGAGTAACACACTGCCTCTTAAAAGCAAGATACCAAAAATATGAGGGACAGAGCCTAAAGCACCACTCATTTGTAGCACCAGCTTTACTTTAGGAGAAAGAAAACACTGACTGGGCTGCGGAAATACCTGTACAGAAGTTTGCGAAAGCACATTTTCACCCTGTGCTTCATATGCAGAAATGCTATACTATTTACTCACTTGGATGATGACTGGGAGACACATTACCATGAACCATTATGGAGATGAATGCCTCAATTTCAGGAATTCATATCCCAGTTGTTACTCTGAGAAAATAGCTATGGACGTAGATGGAAGCTGAAGCTAAGCACAACTAATAACTTAAAAATCAAATCTCTGGAGTAGACACAAAGAAGCTGCAGAAAACAAAACAAGAGTTTGACACAAAAGCAGCCTTAAAACCAAAACCATTTTCACTAGCAGAGTATATACATCTTTGCTTAACTGATTGTATGTTTTCTTCCTTGGCTAAAAGGGATTTGAGACATGCAAATTCTAGCTTAGGGACGAGTTGTGTAACATCACACTTGCTCATGAGTAATCCAGTTGACCTCCCCAGGCCGACTCATGTGAGCAAGCGCTCCTCACCACCACGGAGGGTTGCACAATTGGTGGGGTTTCATTGTGCCCCTCTATCTGCACCACCCTCCCAGACAGCACCTTGTCTGCCTGGCTTCAGCACAAATGTTTCGTGGAGCTTCTCTGATCACTACAATGCTACTCCAAAACACAGAGCATAAGTGTCCTGTGTGAGGCATTAGTTTGATTAGTTCTCTTAGGATACACACAATACTTTTTTTCATGACTGTAGAAAGAACATTTCAAGGTTACTCTGTGAGAATAATCAATCTTTTAAAACACACAAGTTCTCTAATTACATTTGCAAAGAAAACAGAAAAAAAGCGGCGTGTATGCTGTGGCAATGAAAAAGCTAGTAAAATCAGCACAGCTGAGCCCTTAATTTTGCCTTTTCACCAGGTTTCAGACAATTAGGTCCGTGAGCAGTAAAAAAAAGGGGGGAGAAAAAAAAAAGATAAAAACCACACAGTTAATTTTTACACACAGTGCCCAAATGAAAAGAGATCACTTGGCTTCATCTACCTTCCCGTCTTTGTAGTCTGAAGAATGCTGCAACATGCTACTGGTACATGCCTGCAAGGTAACTAGTAACTGGCTTCTATATTCTTCAACACTATATTTACCAGAAGAAAAAACAGTAAAAACCCCTGCTTAGTTCACTGCTCATTATACAAGCCAAATTGCAAAGAGATTTTTTTTTTCCTCTGCAATGAAGTAAATGGAAGAGCCAACACATACAAATATGCATCTGTTACTAATGAGATGCTTACAGCCCCTGCCTTGCCAATTGCACGTATGTAATACCTCGCTGCGTCCTTACCTATAGAGCTCTGGTTAAGAGACAATAGGTGCAAATTAATGTCTAAACAGACATTATCTCTTCAAGCCTGGACACGACTTGAAGCCTTGTTAAATATTTTTAAATGCCACAGTTTTCTACTAAGGTTTTAAAATCCTTTCTTCCACTCTTTGCTGATGGTAAAAATGTTTGGGGGACAGGACAAGATATTTATAATAACAGGACATTTCACTCTGCACTTTGTTTTAGCATGTGGGGGGAATAATAATTGTATTCAGACTTGAAATGGCTTGGGTTACGCAGTTCAGAGCACAAGCACCTGCAGCAAATTAATTTGTTGTAGCACATTTATTATCTCATAGCTTCTATTTAGGCTGCAGCTGTTGCTATTATGTTAATAATGTTTTTTATCACCACTGTATACAACAGGTTATGGTAATACAGAAATTTTGGGGCGTGGGGTGTTGGTTTGGGTTTTTTTAAAATTTTATTACTCGGAAAGAAAAAGATGGGGAGAATACAACACATAAGCATTGATCAGGCATTTAGCCCTCTGTTTATTAGCTGATTTGAAAGAGAATGGGCAAGAGAAATTAGAAAAGAGTAACAATAGACAAAGATGGCGCGTGCAGAATTTGTGAAAGCAAAAAAGAAGAAGAGATGGAAAAAAAGAAAGAAAGAAAGAAAGACCGAACACCGCAGTGCTGGGGTGGTGAGTGTTCGGGTGGGGGCGGGGAAAATGCTGCAGTTTTCGTGAAATAATAAGGTGGAAAAAAAGGCATACAAAGAGTAGGTTTTTCATTGTCTGTAAAATATAAACACAGATGAATTCTGTCTTTGGTTTGTTCATGCTTTTCACTCTGCACAGCAGGGATGTTCTTAAGAAGTTGCCCTCTGCGAAATTTCACTAAATGGAAACCGTGGACCCTGCATGATGCGATTATAATCACACCAGCCATTCTTTTTACATAATTTTTTGTTTAAAATCCAGTAATGCTTCTTGTTTTTAAAACATATATCTATATCTATACATGCATCTAAAACAGTGCTAGTTTATGTCCCCCCAGCAAAGTGTAAGCTGAAGCTGTAACTGGCTGTATCCCATCCGCAAATCTCCATGGACTCAAAAACAATATGAAAATTTTTAGCTGACAAGAACATGTCTGCTGCCTGCAGTCACTGCAATAGCTCACCATGTTGCCTACTAACCAAAAGATCAAAAATTATCGATTTCATGGCGCTGCGTGCTTGGGATAGAAAAGCTACTTTAAAATTTGCATTATTTAAGAAATGAATTAAGAGAAAAGACTCATGTTTTAGAGCACTTTGGAACATAAAAATGGCTTTATGTTTTAATCTTATCAATGATTAACTATAATTCTATTATTTTTAGCAGCTGGGTTCTGAAAATGATTTTTTTTTTGCCGATGAATTTAGGATTTTGCCGCAGTATACATCTGCAGTCCCAGAATCCTCTGGTAAGATAATCCCTCCTGCGATGGGGAAACGCCTTTAACCTTTTCGTGAATGAAAAATATGCAACCATTTTGAAATAAAAAGGGAGAAAGAATGATGATTTCTAAGAGCTGGAATGAAATTTACTGTGAATTGAAAGAACAAGGAAAGGAAAACATACTGTAATCGCGTTGTGGCGTTGGAGTTTCTAGCTGTTGTCTCCATCGCTCCTACCCTTTCTTCAATGGTGTCCGTAAATATGCCTGGAGTATGGTGTTACCCATAGCTCATGCGGGTGAGAAATCGAGAACCAAGACGTTAGGAAATACAGTGTTTCCTTGCCATAACTGCAGAAGTGCTCCAACTACAACAACCTCCATGCTGCAAGCTTTAAGGAAAATTTTGATTACTGGTCATTGAAATTCATTTGACCAGTGGATTCTTAAGATGACTAGGCTGCGTTAGGGGAGCCAAGCCTCTGGATAGCATGAGGTGTTTACAGCTGCTCGGGGTTTTCAGCTAGAAAGGGAAGAGAGAATATTTCTGTGGCATAGAGAAATTCTGAAGCCCCAGTCCTGTTCAGAGATTTGTTCAAATGAAACTCCTACTCTGATACCCTCTTATTTTCAGGCTGCACGGTAATTAAGAAAGAGTGGTCTGAACACAAAAATCAGGTCTTAATAATTTACTATCTTCTGTTTTAAGATTATATGTTAGAATCAATTACTCAGAAAAGGGAAATCTGGCCTAAAGCTATTGAAAGAAAAAGGGAAAATTATATATAAGCTACGTTTCTAAAGACAGCTTTCTATATGAGTACAGCTATATATTTAGGGTATTGACAATTAAAGGGTTACAGCTCTGGGAAATCAGGGGTTTCATGTGGACATAGTTTGATTAGGGAAGAAGGAGGCAGGTGTCACACCTCTGTGACTGTTATTGTTTTTCCCTGTGTTTCTGGCTGGCTTCTCTGCCAGGGTGTCTGAACACAGCCATTGCAATTGTTTTAAATGAGGAGTGTGAGACCCATAACCACTAAGAGACAGGCTCACAGAAATTTTAAAGGAAAACTTAAGTGCTGTCATAGACACGATAATGACAACATTTTGATCAGTATTGTGGATCTTTGCTTACATGGTCAGGCACTAAACTTTGAATATAAAGCCATCTCGATATTTGTTTGGCTAGTAGTAATTAAACTATATGTTTTGGGAGATGCAATGCTTCATGTTTAGTCTGTTCCATTGCTTAATATGCCAGTAATCAGATATCCTGATGAGTAATGCCTCAGCTGCCAAATCAGCTGGAGCCTTTTTTTTAGTTTCTGAAACATGCCTGATAAATAAAGTAAAACTGTTGTATGAATTCATAGGAATTCATGTATGCTGAATTAAAGAGGGAAACATTAAGGCATATTGCATTTATCCAAAACAGAAACACGGAGGGAAAGAATAACTTTTTTAAATCAAATTGGTGGCCAATGACAATTCTATTTCCGATGCTTGCAGCAACATTTATAAGACTACTCCAGTTTATGTCATTTGAACTAGTTAACATGATTTTTTGATCAGTATCTTTCGTACAAATTTATTACTAATTTGCAGGCTCTTTCTTTCCTTCAAAACGACCCAGATACACACTCCTATCGGTTTTTTGCATAATTTTGGAGAAAAGTGAAATCTCACCATTATTTCGATTTTGACTAATTCTATTTTTCTTTGTCCATAAAGAACAAATTTTTTTTTCACTGAAAGTGAGCCTGAATGGTACAGCTATTTGCTTTAACACAGCAAAGATTTTGATGTGTATTAATAAAATGTAGGTCTCAAGTATGAGGCAGAAGTTACATGGATTAGTCTCATGCCTCAGAGTGCTTAAATATTGCAAGCATCTTCTTTCTTTTCCCCTTCACTCATGTATAAAAGTGAAAATATGTGACTTTTTTAATACACTACAACTTCACTTTGGTGGAAGAAGATTTCTTTTTTTTCTTTCTGTTTAAGAGGATCCGAATGATGAAATTTTTTTGCTGACAAGTGAATATATATTTAGCCAGTGTCTGAAAAAAATATCTGTAGTTGATTCTTGAGTATGTTCCTAGACATGCACGGTTAGAAGCCAATTATGCATACATTTTTAAGATTCATATGGGAAATCAAAGATTCAGGCCCAGAGCCCTAGATATTTCTGTAATTGGTAATTTTGCTTTGTCCTCATATTAGTGCTGTGGCTACTCATTCGTTAGTATGTTTCTTACAAACACAGTTAAATGTCCGGATTTCAGAAGGAAAGGTGACCAACTAAGTTTACCTTTAGTTGTTTGCTATTTTTAATTAATGAGCTTCCTGCTTTGTACCGTGCTAAAAGTTGGCTCTCCAAAAGCAGTGCTAAGGATGTAAAAAAAAGCAAAAAGGCTAACAAAAAGATTTAAATCATTATCTTTTAAAATTTAACCATGAAGCTCTCCTTTGCACTGAGGATTTCTTACTGCAATGATACACAATGGACATATTAGGGGACTGCTTGACCTTTTTTTAAAAAAAAATATGTCTGCAGCATATTCTTCTAGCAAACTGCCACCAAAACAAACCTATTAAAGTATAAAAGAGCTCGTAGGAAACTTCTGAAGCTGCATATACACACTCAGTGCTTCTTGAAGAGGAAGGAAAAAAAAGTAGAAAAGCAAGAATAATTGGACTATTTGTGAATTTACTCATGAAGCCCCACCCTGTAATATCCAATATAACATTTACTCTTCTTGTTTAGATAGTGGAACTTGACACACCATATTTTAGAAGAATTAGAAACATAAAATGTATTTTAGAAACATTTTTATAATTGAAAGAACACTGTAACAAGTTATAGTTAATCGTAATTGCAACACTTCGGCTATTAAGATACTTGTTTTTCTGGAATAGAGTTTTGGGGAGTTTTTTTAGGTGAAATTTTAGAAAATGTTTAGCTACCTAATAGTTAAAAATTGCAAAGATAATATGAGGCAAATTTCTATTGGCAATGTGTCTAGATCCAAAAGTATCCTAACCACTTTGCAGTGAAACAAATACAGATTAAAATTACAACAATCCATGCAGAAGTAAAGCAGCCAAAAAGCAACAAGAGCTTAGCATTAGGTACTAAAGGCCTTAATAAACTTATACATATATATATACAAGTTGTATGTTTTAAACCTGTTTTTAAAAGGGCTAGTTCCAGTTGTCCTCGTCAGGTCAAAAAGAAAAGCAGTCCATAGTTCAGGGGCCAGAAGCAAAGACACGGACTGTACCCCTCCTGCTCCTGCAAAATCCAGGCTCCAAAAGCCCCATCCCTGCAGACCTCAGGGGGTGGGATGGTACACAAAGAGGCTCTGAAATGTATCTGGGACCATGCAATGCATCAAGGGCGTTTGACTGATTCTACTGTTGTTATAAAGTACCCAATGGAATTGCTTATAGTGAATTTGGCAATAATGCCCTATAGAAACAGCACTTTGAACTTATATAGTACCTTTGATCCAGGGATCTAAAAGGAGGGGTCTGTCAGTATTACTATTCCCATTTTACAGAGGGTGAAACCAAGGCAGAGCAGATTTTCCCAAGGTTGTAGAGGAAGGCAGACGAGAAAGGAAGGTGGACAAAGAAATTAACTCTTCCCCTCACACCCTTTTCTCTTTTTTTTATTGCTCAAAACAATCAGCAGGAATACTTTCTCTGGCTCTTATCTTAAATTGGAATCAAACGGCAAGGTCCTTCAGCTCATAGCTGCACCAAGTAACTCCCCGGGAAGGTGATGAGTATTCACAGGCCACTGGCCCTGATCTGGCAGGGTTTTCTTAGCCAACTCTTGCCGACAATTGCCCTCATTCTTGCCCTTTTTTTGGCCAGCACTGTCAAAATGGGCAACTGCCCTAAGAGAAAGCAGCACAAGGAAAGCTGCATTTCTGGATCCTCTGACTTCAGGGTTGACTAGGTGGTGTTTCATTTTTTACTAGTGGGGACCAGAGGTTACCCACCACAGAGGGAGGCTGACTGATTACTACATGCAGCACAGCAGCAGGGGAAGTGGGGAGGAAAACAGGATTTTTTTATCACTATTGCCTTCCCAGTGCCATATTAGTAGTGACAGCTAACCCACAGTCTTGGGACCCCTCCCCTGCACTTGCCCCACTGGATTGTGGCCACCTGCTATGTTGGCCCCATGCCAGTTCCACCTGTGAGGGTTGGGGTGTCTTTTGTGTGCAGTAAGTCTTACGTTACTCCCCCGCAAAACCCCCAGCCCAGGAGAAATCCCCTGTTTTAAAAAGCTCCAAATTCAAGAAATAGCAGTTTATGTGAAAATCAAGTAGCCCTGTGAAAGAGGTTCCTTTAGTCTAACACTACATGTGACTGAATAAATCAACGGGGAAAAAAATAAATCTTTAAGAGCAACTTCCTAAGTGGAAACTCAGAGCCTGTTTAAAACAGGATTATCAGTGGAAAAAAACAGGTATAAAGGTAGCCCCTCTGCAAACTGCACACCTCAACGCTTCAAGAGCCGCAGGAACTGGAGTCTGATGAGGGAGAGGCTGCACGAAGAAAACCAAGGATTCAACCCCCAACATCAGCTCGTGCCAAAGCAAATTTATACAGCGGGGGAGGGGAGGGGGGGGGGGGAAGAAAAATATNGGAAAGAATAATATCCGTCTTTTACTAGCAACGGATGTTTTCCATAGCCACGTTAGTATATATGGTCCTTGTTTCATGTGGAGGGAGGTGTGAATTCCCCCCCCCACCCCAGTATGTTAAACACAGACTTTGCCAGTGCAAGACGGTACACGCAAAAAGTCCGTAAAACATTTCGCTGTGCAAGCCCGTGC
>VZRE01001163.1:785325-797819 GCA_013396775.1 Cephalopterus ornatus
TTTTTTAGGGGAATACTAACTTGCCGGTGGGCTGCAGATCCCCTTTGGCGATAGGAGGGGGAAGAGAGCAGGGTACGGGTTTATTTGTACCGAATATAATTAATCACGGTCACTGCAGTCAGCGGGAGATAACTAATCTACTGCCTTGTGGGGTTTCGCTCTTAGTGGCACTGCATATTTGCTGGAGAGGTTATGCTGCTGCTTCTGGGTGTCAGTGAAATTAAGCTTCCCCGGAGCTGGGAGCAATCAAATTAAGTTTTTTAACACCCACGTTACTGGAGTCTCGTAGCGAGCGACTTGGGATCCTGAGATCCGGGCAGTGTGGGGGCTCGCACGCTGCGAGGGGAAGCGCCTGCTGCTTCCCGTGCCCAGCTGGGGGGACCATGGCGGCTCCAGCCTCCCAAATTAACCCGCTCCTGAGGTGTTTGGATCAACTTGCAATTACTCCTAGTACCATCTAGGACACTTAGTCCTGATTTCTCGAGGAACAGTGGGCTCCAGATGTGTTTGTCGGGTTTGTTTTGTTTTCCCACCCCAAAAAAAAAAACAACAAAAAAAGCTTAGTTCATCTCTCTTTTGTGCATGATTAGTAGCCCCTGGAACGGCGAGTTTTCTTAAATTTAGCAAAAGCTGGAATTTGTCCCTAGCTAAAACTTGATGTAGGACTTTGGGCTGCTGCTTCTCGATTCTCTTCAAAAAAACCCCACAAAACAAACAAACAAAAAACCCAAACAAAGCACCCTCCTCTAAAGATTATCCCTTCTGGGAGAAAAGGACAATCTGCGAAGGTACCACGGGCAACTTGTGACTTAAGGAATAACAGTGTTGATCTTTGTAATCAACTACTTCTTAATCTCTTTTTCATGGTGCAGCCATTGTTCTGACACTGTATATTCCAGACATCTGTGGTCGTCCCATCCCCCAAAGTATGCGAGTGGTGAATGGAAAGAGGCTGGGCTGGTATGCTGAGGTCGACGGACGGAAATCAAGGAGGGGTTTTAGTAAAACAGGATCTTTATGTGCCAAGACTATAGTCAAGGCAAAGACGAGAAAACTACCTGAAAAGAGTATCGGGATTTTCTTGATACTAAGTTCAGACACACCAGAGAGCAACTTTCCAGTTAGGATTTTGCTTCTGAATGACAAAAAGGTACTACTGCAAGGCTCTAAGAAAAGCGCAAGGGGCAAAACTTACTGGTGTATTGAGCAAACTTATTTTGTGAATTTCAGTAACTAACAGTCCGGGAACCTAATGTTCATCTTGCACTTTTAATAAGAAGGTGCTGACAGCTGCAGGTATGTGGCTACTGTGTGGATTGTCTAATGGCTGGTATGGTTGCAAATGAGGCTATTTAGGTTTCAGACAAGAGTTTAAGGCTCTCTAAATTCAGCCATTCGGTCCAGAATCATATCGTGTGTCTTGTTTTTCTGGGGTTGTTCTAGAGAAATAACATGTTTGCTTGTCTGTTAGTGCAGATATTTTCTGTTTAGGTATAAACTAATATGGGTGGGAATGCTTATGTTGGTCTGTATGGCTGATCATTTCAAAGGGTCTAGGAGAGAAATAACTTAAAAGCATGTTGGAAAGGATAATGTCAAACTTCTTAAAACAAGGATTTAATACCAAGTCAAGTGTAGGAAAGTCAGTTCTTCAAATGTTATGTTACAGCCTTATTAACCCAACCTTCCTTTTTCTTGCCTAAGTTATAAATAGGCTGGGCTCTCTGCATGGTGTACAGTCTACTACGGACACCAGCGTTTTGCTATGACTATGTGGTGTGTCAGTAACTGGCTTATCAAACCTTGGCCATGAAACCTGGTTGCCTGTCAGACATACATACGATTTCTTTGTGAAACAGATGTCTGTCTTTCATGACTTTACATCCGAATCAACATTCTGAAATACTGTGTCCTGAAGAGTTAAACTTAAGGTTCGGGGACGTTAAGACAACCAGTCAGTACTAGTGGCCTCCTAAACTAATTTTGCAGTATTTTGGAGGATGGAAAGGGAAGCGGTAAGAATGGGACAGAAACATGGCTGTTGTAAGCTTCTGTCTCAGAAACTGTAGTCTGAATGTGTGGTCTGAAACTCCTGGATAAGGAATGTTTCTGCAAAATATTGTCTAGTAGGCAGACTAGAGTGCAAATACAGCAGTAATCAAAATCACTTATGTTAATTCATAGTTAAAGCTGGTAATGCAGGGATTATGGTGATCATGCAGTTGCCTGCAGCAAAACTTGTTCTGTGACTCTGGTAGCCTGCATACCGTGGCAGGAAAATCAGGACTGACCTTGCTTATCTTGCACATCATAGTTGATGAAGCCTGATAAAACCTTGTGAGAAACCATGCAGGCAGTTGTGACTTGCTCTTGGTTCCTTACAATGTGTGCTTGCAAGCTCCAAGCCCAGTGCCTTGCTGGGTGACTGAGTGGGAGCCTAGAAATGGCAAGCTCCTTGGCAGTAAATATTGTGTGTGACTACTCGTCTCTTCAGATAAAATTATCCTGGTCACATGGGCAGGGCAGTATTGCTGATTTTTCCAATTAAGCATTGGAATCTTGTTTTGGGGTGCTTTGATTTTTATGCACCAACTGAATTGGTTAGACTTGCCAACATAAGGCAGCCTGGCAGTGGTTAAATTTTAATATCCATTTCTGGCACTTGATTCTGAGGTAAAACTTGTCTATGATCAGGCTGTAGCTCAAGAGGTTAATGTCTTTAAAATATGCTGGCATTGTGTAGCCTGTGTTGCCTCTCATAAGAAGAAAAGTGCCAGAAAAGTTGAGTTTTGTTGTATTTGGGTTTTTTGTGTGTGTGTGTGGGGAGTTTTTTTTCTGGCATTGACAAGTAACTTCAAGTGCAAGGGAGAAAACTAGTGGAAGTCTTTTTCTGGCATTTCTGGCATTTCTGGCTGTGTGGAGCACCAAATTGATGAGGTGAACAGGTGAAACATACCTGTAGCTCTACCTGCCCTCATGAATCTGTTAACTCTGGTTTGATGTGAAAGCAAATTCATCCTGTACTTCTGTTGCCTTGGGAAGTAGGGGTGCAAATGTTGCTGTACAGAAGAACTTTTTGTTCATGTTCCAAGCTGCTTTAGGAAACAATGTACACTGACTGGATTAGTATTGCAGAAGTGAAGTGCCTGCTCTGTTGCTTAACACTAAATCAACTCTGGAGCCTTGTTTTGGGAGTGACTTAGTTCCCTTTAAGGTTGAAAGAGTTAATCTAGTATTCCACATTGCTGCTTTTAAAAAATAGTATGAGCTAGCTGGATTTTGCTGGAGTTGGCAAACGCACGGTGTGCGCTGTAAGTGTATTTGCTGGAACCAGCATTTCTAGGCTGACTTACTGTGCTAAATAGACTAGTATAAATTGGAGAAGTTTGCCAACTCTGCAGCAACTGTAGCAAGTAGTTCTGTATTGTCCTGGCAACAATTCAGGTGCCCTCCAGTGGCCAGAAATCTTAACATCCTAAAGGTGCTGATAAATGCAGCTGCCTTCTCGGTGTGCCTTAATTAATAGTGAGCTGAAGAAACATCTTTTAGTGTCAGAGTCATTAGCATGTTTGCTGTCTAAACAGTACTTTCTGGAGTGTTGGTATGCCTTATTGTAAATGCATGGTTACTCTGACAGACGAGCAAAGACAGCCACTTTCAGATTCATAAGTGTTTCATTAGTGTCAGTGCAATTATGACTAATCACTCTGGTTTCTTAAACCATGGAGATTAATGTTTAACATCCATGTTCAGGGCTACATGGTTGCAGCCTAAGAAGAAACTAGATTATGGGCAAGTACTTCCTGGTTTGGAAGGGAGATTGTTTGCTAAATTGTTGCTGTGTTAGAGTGGACACGGATGTTTCAAGTTCTACTCAAACAGGAGGGAAAAATACTTCTGTAACACAATGGCTGTCAAGCAAGTAACAATATGTTAGTGATGTACATGATGATAGTGGTAAATCGCTGCAGAACCATTAAGTGTCTTTTTGACACTCAGATCTATGTGGGCATAGAAACATAAGGGCTCACAGTAGTTTGTTGCAGAACTTCATTAGTGTTAAATGAAATATGGCATAATATTTGTCCAAATTATCATCGGTTGCCTCTAAATGGTCATGTTGGCAGCTTTTTTATTTTTGTATGTGGCTAGCTAAAGCTAAAGAATGAGTATGGATCCTGGTTACTGCCACCTCTACTACAGACATCTTACTCAGTGATAAGTATGGGCACATGGACCAAAAGCTGTAAATCAGTGCAAATTTATTAAGTGAGCCCTGCTGGCAAACTGAACCTTAGAAACACTGTCTCACCCCTAACCAAGACAGACAGAAGTACACAGTGTAGATACCTAACTGTGCCCTGCAGATGAAAGGTGGGAGCTGTCTAAGCCGTGATAACAAAACTGTTTTGCGCAGTGATGAAAACACTCAAACTTAGTGAATGCTGTGTGAAACCCTAAGTGAAAATGCGTGCCAGTGACCACAAGATCTCAAATCCATTGCTGAACAGAAGTGGCCTAATAACTGTTTTGAGGTTACTTTGCTTGTGGCGCTTAGTTGGTCAAAACCATTAAGACATGAGAGTAACTGGGTTGATAATCTTGTTCTGAACTTAATACAGTTTCAAGCTTATGAACTTGCCATATCAACTGCTGTTAAAAGATTACATGTACATTATGTGGACAAGTTCATTACTTTTGTTCTCAAGCTGGATGTATAATGCCTGATTTGTAGTTGCAGCAGTTTTCACATCATAACATTTAAGATTTTTATCAGCTCCTCTCTTGGACAGTCCAAAGTATGCTTAGGTACTTGGAGTCAATTTTGCCTACTAACAAAGTGAAAGTTTTTGCTAGTGTTGCAGTACACTTGCCAAAGAAAAGCTCTCTTAAATCATTACTTTTGAACATGACCTGATAATTTGTCAACTTGAGCACATAAAAACAACCAGTAATTTCTATAGAGGACAAATAAATACCCAGTGCAGAAAAGGTTTTGTTTGCAGATCTTGTTAGAAACTGCTGGTATAGTTGCCCATGATTCTGAATATAAAGGATTGTGTTGACAGACCTCTTGCAACTCCTGAATGTTCTCTAAGTAAAGGGCAAAATAACTGTGCTGTAGATCCAAACAATTCAATTTCTAAAGTGGCAAGCTCCAGTGCTGTGATATTTCAGCTACTGCAGTGTAAGTGTGCTTTTAAGCAAGGGTATAGGACTATGTGAAGAGATGCTGTCTTTACATTGCATAGGATGTTCAGCCATGTGCCTCTGGCAGCATGAAACAAAATTCTGTAGGTCACCATTGATAGTTCTAAGAAATTATGGTGGTGGTAGCTGCTACCAAGTCCCTTTTAACATATCTTTGTGTCCTGTCGGTCTGTAACTTCTACCAAAGTTGCTCTAACATGTCTGTGCGAAAGAGTGAAGTACTGTGTACCAAAGGTATTGGAGAACCTTTGTGATATTGCCAGATTCATTTTGGGGGAGGCTTCCTGGCAGGCTCTACGGTTTGTAAGTTCATCTCTTAGAATGATTGTGCAGAACGGTGCCCAGATGACTTATTTCTATTTCAGTAACTTCCCTGATGTGCTTGTTCTGAATTCTCTTTCAGGTTCTCCTTATTCTGTGCATTAGTTATTTCATGCATTTGTCGGCTGGCAGTGGCTCTCAGACCAATGTCAACTGTTGCTTCGTTGAAACTTCTAATGGGCTGTTTTTAAAAGGGTACTTAAACCTTAGTAGCTGTGAAGACCCTGATGAATTGTACAAGCTGTTAGTGCCTAACGCTGGGTTAGTTGCTCAGAGCGCTATGTTTAGGGACAGGCAATGCTGCACCTGAAAGATACCCATCTGGCAGGGAAGTCTCCCACCTTTTGTTACCTGAACTGTCTGCGGAAAGTTGCTCTTCAGTGATTGATTAATGTTCTGGGTGGCTTTCTGTACTTTGGGTGAGCAAAAGAAAATGTGGCTGTTGCGACACTTATGTTATAATCTGTTATAATCTCAACCGCACTTGAAGTTTAATAGTTGTCACAGTTGAACATTTGGCAAGCTGGCTAGGAAGTGTGATTCTTTACTAGCCTGCTTTCTCTTTTAGGAGGAAGGGGAAGGTAAAAGCAGATGAGTGTCCTGTCCTGTTAGAACACTCTGTAGTGCTCCAGTTCTAGTGAAGGTGAAGTGTGATAGAATGGAACCTCACAGGTTTGTCATAAGGTTCTTGTGGCCCCTTTCCCACCTCTGTCACATGTGCTGAAGACTGGATGGATTCAAAAACAAGCTTGAGGTTTTTGGAACTTGTAACTGGAGTCTTTCCTTCACTAGATGTTTTTTGAGGAATGAGTTTTTTACAGTACAGCTAACTCAGTGTTTCAAGTGTAGTCAAGACGTCCAGATGCCTGCATTTCAGCTCCATCCAGCAGTTGTAATCAACTTGGAGAAGTCTAGCAAGAACAGAAATATTTACATGCTGTTTGCTTTAGCTAATGAGCATGTGAATAGAAACTCTACTCCATGCTTTTAATTGGTCTTAGATTGCTGAGATGACTGAAAATAGACAGTCATAATGCTTTATATTGTGCTGTAGCATCGAATGAACTCTTAAAAGAGGCTAGTGTAGGATGTTCTTTTGCCTTTGTTACTGGAAGGAATTTTTAGATAATTTCTAAGGCAGAAGACAAAGGCTGGAAAGCCAGAACAATTGTAGTAGCAAACTGGGATGCCTGAAGGAAAAAAGAAATAATGAAGTGGAAATGAAGCAGCAAAGAACAGTGGCTGAAATAGAGGTAACTTGCAGTGAGTGTTGGCAGATCTGTGTGTATGCTGTCAAATAACCCTCTTCCACTTTAAATCTGTGGATTATCTGGGCTACTTTGTTGCCTCCCTCCGCAGGTATTAAGCAAATTTAAAGCTTGGAAGTTGGAACCTTTTAACCTTTGGGATCAGTAAAGCATGTACCATTCAGATTTCTTAATTCCATGATGCTTGATAGGAGAAACAGATCTTAGACTTTCAAGCCTTACTAACAAGAGAATTTAAAGACCAACTCAACACTGTTGTATATTCTGGGTTCAGAGTCAAACTTACTGTGATCTGATTAGCTAAATCTAAAACAGAATGTATTGCTGTTTGCAAGGCATCTTCTAACTTGCTGCAGCCATCAGTAGAATGCATTGTCTGAAATATTCTAGCTTGGATAAATTTGAGCTGTGTGGATTACACAGGATTCTTACTGAGTTTATCACCAGAGTGAAGAAGAACACTAAGAGTAGCTTAGTGGTTCCAGGGAACGGTGCTAACTAAGCAAATATTGCTTGAGGAAATGACCAGACAATTCTGTCCTGAGTTTAAAATTTAAAAATGAGCTTGTTCTGTTGTAGTCCAGGATCAGTAAGATTGATTTCAGTGTGGGCATGTGCTGTGGGATTCAGGTCAAGATTATTGGTAGCTCTTAGTTTTCAATGGAACTACGGAAATAGTTGAAGTTGCTACATCTTGGCACAACACTTGAATATAGTAATACCGCTTTATCTCTTGCCACGGCATTTCTTTTGAGGTGGAAGTGAAGATCAATGTTTCTACCATGTAACCCAAAAGAAGGCAGAAAAGTTTTAAAGCTCTGAAGACCCATAGTGCGTTTTTCGTTTTAGAGGAAGAAGGCTGCATGGTGTGACTTGTTTCCTTTTGATGTTTACATACTGTCTAAGTTATTTCCATTTACTTAAAATATCTGAATGTTTGAATATATTTCTACACAGTATTAAATAACAGCCTGCTGAAAGCAGAAGGAAGTCTGATATTACTATGAAATACATGAAGTTTTATATTCTGACTTCTGGTATAGATAGTAGGGTAAATCCTAACTTTATTATATATACAAATATCCAAGTAGTGCATGGCTTTGTTTAATACAATAATTTACAGCCCTAAAACATCATTTGAGAGCCAGTTTTCAATGAGTTTTGTAGTAGCTTTCGTCGATCCAGGTCCTTAAAGCCCTAGCGTGCAGAAGTTACTGTTGGTGGGGAACTAATGTCACAATAATCAATTAGCCTTCAATTGCATATGGCTAACTGCAAAATAATCTGCACACACTGCATATAGCTATTCATTTTAGAGTGGATGAGGTGGCTGAGGACTGCAAATGCTGATCCTGGAGACAGAATATGAGTGCTCTTTCAATATTGCTTTTTCTTGATGTGGAAATGTATTTAAGGAAAACTTGTATTCAATCCTGTGTGGTACCTTTTGTACAAGATTTTTTTTTTTTTAAAATGCAAGTGTTCAGAGTGAAACTCAAGCATGTTATCTGTTCCTATTTTCAAATAAAGTATCTTCTGTTCATTGTGTAGAAAATAAATGGAAACGCAGACTGTCATTCCTACAGCAAGTTCCTAAAATTCCTTAAAACACACAACACCAAAACTGTACTTCCAGGACTGCTTACCAATCTTACAGAAGCATCTGATACATGAAGGGCCTCCAAAAAATACTTTAACCCAGGGCTCAATAGGAACCAGATACAAATCCTCAAAGTTTTCTTTTGAGTATCTTGGATAGGGGAAAAGAGGACTTTATCCCCACTTGGATAAGGAATAATAAGTTTATAACAGATTAGATCATGTCTGCATAAGACTACAAGGGATAGAAATATGTTTATTTGTTGCAAGATGTTTGTACTGTGGGATGGGTTAGAACAAAAATTACTTATTGAAACAGGTCCACCACTCATACTTAAAAGTGCTTCTGTACTATGAAAGCTGATATTTCCACTGTCGTATTTTCTTACTTGGATGATTTGTCACCCCCCTGTTTTAGAAAACAGGCTAACAACTTCCAGGATAAGATTTAAAACACTTTTTTTTTTTTTTAAAAAAAATCCTTAATTGGATGTATTTCCCAAATGTTCCACTTGAAAACTAAAGTTAATCGGAAGCTTCCGCTGCATTAAGAGCAGAAATATAAGGACTTGGGTCTTCTGCTCAGATAACTGCAGCACTCATTTCTGTGGTGTTATTGTGAACTGGTGTTGCATGTATATTTTGGCTACAGACTTTTGCAAAGCAGATACACAGGTAATATCGCTGTCAGGCAGCTGTCTGAAACAAAGACCAGTTATAAAATCAGACCCAGAGAACGCTTCCAGTAACACCTTGGGAATGGTTGCAGTAACTTCAGGGCACTTGAAGAAGAACTATTTTCCAGTATGTGCACTTCACTCAGAAGATGATTAGGAACTGCTTGTCCTGTGTAAGAAATGTGTCATTCAGAACTAGTGATTAATTTAAAGGTACAGTTGCTTTGCCTGTCCTAGATGAGATGTATAAAAACATGGTCATAGACATGTTCCCTTTCAGTAAATCATAGTGGTGATGGGATGTATCAGTCTGGATTTCTCACACAAGGTTTAGTAACATGCTGCTCTTGAGTAAAAGATTTATGGAAGACTTGCAAACTGACTTGCTTTATAGTGACAGGGTCTGTGTGGGGGGGAAGTGTAGGCTTGTTGATTTCCTTAGCATGTGCCCTAACTATTCTCCAAAATCAGAAATTAATACCTAATAAGAAGTACCTAATCAGAAATAATATCTAATACTTCTTCCATTCCTTTTGAAAACAGAAACTTGAATGGTCTTCTGTCATAACTTTGAAATTATTAGCTCATAAGCCTTCTAAGCTTACAGAACCATTTCTCTATTTTTTTAGACTGGGACAGACAGTACACAATACAGCCTAGTGCAATTCTTGCACTGTTCTTCATGGGAGTAGTTTAATACATAGCTTTAAAAAAACCCAATCTCCATTTAACCCAAAGCTGATGGTGCTTGCTGAGCAAGTGGATACCGTCATGGGGGAGGAGGAGCTTTGAGTACCAGGTACTCTTCAAAAACACTGAGGCTTATAGTAGCTGACTGTTAGGCTGAAGTTTGTTTATAAAGTATACTGAGGCCTTCTGTCTCTTCCTGATGGCTGACATCTGTATGGCTGACCTTGACACTAATGTCAAGAGTTGAGTGTCCTCCAATTAATTTGAATGGGGTAAAGGACCTGATATGTTTGTCATGGTTGAAGAATAAAAGCTTAATTATCATTGGAGTCTCTTGTTTGTTTGTTTGGGTTTTTGTTTGTTTGGGTTTTGTTTGTTTTTATTCGGTTGGTTTTTTGTTTTGTTTGTTTCCAGTCCCCCACCACCTCCCTCATATGTACTGATCCAGTTTGTCAGGAAAATGAACAGCACAGACGGTTGTACCCAGCCTGGTGCTGTTGCACCCTTTGTAAGTGTAGTGGTTGACTTTGGCAGTGACAAAGAGGAAGATGTAGTCAGCAGCTTGCCTGGACTCAGTTTATCCACTTGTAAAATTAGAAGGGAAAGATGGGAGAATGTTCAGTTACAGAAAACTTATTCTGGCTCCCTTTGGTGGGCAGTTATTTTGAACTCCTAGGGTTAAACCCAATTTCCTATCTAAATAATTAAAAAAAAAAGCTAGTGGGAATTGCTGAGGGGGGTTACAGGTGTATGTAATGCAGATTAGAATGTTAGAACTTCATGGTGCAGGTAGCAGGCTGATTGAGGGTCAGCATTCCAAAGACTGAATGTCTGACTGGTAAGGCTCTGAACACTTAATGAGTGTTCCTCTTTGCTATTTTGTAGATGTTCTTCAGCTTTATTTTGGGGTAGTGCTGCAGTCCAGTGGCTAGTATGGCCTGTTGGATTTTACCTAATGGTACAGCTGTTCTTCTCATCTCTTCAGGCTGCTGAAATTGAAACAGCCATTTCAGAGTGCAGTTGCTGTAAGCTATTTGCCTTCATTTGTGCAGAGTTCAACAGCAGAAGGAAATGATAAATGTCGTTCCCAAGCCCCATTTTGCATATTTGAATCCTGGGTGGTACTAAATATCTCTAAGTGTAGTCACCACTCTGAAGAGACTGGTAGATGAACCAGTCAACTTCAAAACTAGTTTAGTATTCATTTTTTTGGCATAGTCCTGATGGGAGGAGACTGGAAAGGTTACAATAAAAATAGATATTTTTTGTGCTAAGCATATTGTGAATTCTGTATAGCAGCTAGATCTTGCCCAGTTTTCTATTGCAAATGTCACATCTGACTGTGAGGAGTACAGGGAGCAAAGATACAAATTTTACTGTTGCTGCTATTCTGCTTCTTGCTGTTTGGAAGGTGTTAGTGAGGCTGAACGAGTAATGCTTAACTGTGGTGGTAGTGGATCAAGGGTTGGACTTGATGATCTCAGAGGTCCTTTCCAACCCATCTGATTCTATGATAAGATCTGCAGAGAGCTATCAAGCGTTTGTATAGGCATGTCCTCCACCCTAGTTACTCATTAGAGTTTTTTAATTAATAGAACTGACAGCATGGCTAAGTCTTTCCTTCCCCTTACCACTGTTGCTCCCAAACTTTTAACAGCATGTGTTAGAGGGACTGAAAAAAAATGGCTGTATTGTCAGAACATCTTCTGTGCAGATGGTGAGAAGTAAACTCAGAGTTGGCTAGTCTCTTCCAGGCTGTGGATTAGGACCGGTTTAGGGACCTAACCATTTCCAACTGCCTAAAAGAGTATGTACTGTATGTGGTTTTATGTCTTATATCAGCTTAATGCTGCCTATCTGCTGCAGATCTACTGTCCATTTTAAAAAGGCCAGGGAAGAGTTGCTGCCAGAAGTTGTGGGAATGCAGAATCAGGACAAACAGCATTGGCATTTGTATAGCAAAGTAACAAGATTGCTCAGGAGCTGCTGGAGTATCTTGCAGCTGGCTCAGAGACAGTGAAAATACAAGTTTGCCTCAAAGTTGCCTCACCTATTCAAGTGAGACTTTAAAACTGTAGGCTTGTCCTTTTGTTTAATTATGATTTTCTAAAAAGTACTTCTGAAGGAAACTTAAACTGGGAAACCTGTCTTTACACAAATAGAGCGTCAAATGGACTTTGTTCTCCTGACAAACAGTACTGCAGACCTGTACTTTAAAGAGATTAGTGGCCTGCCTTTACTTCATTGTCCAGGAATGTTTGATCAGCGCAGCTCTAACACCTGACTGGCACATTGAAAGCTGATTGCTGCAAGAGATGGGTTTTGCTCACTGCGCTTCTTACCACTACAAATGTTTCTGCTTGGCTGGCTCCCAGGATCGGCTGTCACCAGCTCTGTGTCTGTGCCGAAAACAGTGTTGGATAGTTGGGGGGGGGAGGGAAGGGGAGCAAATGAAATAAAAGTGACCCATTGTGGAGCTGCAGCATCATATTTCTCTTTCTGGGTTAGTGAAGAGACAACTACAGATTTATGGTACGAATACTTCCATGCTACTTGGTGATACCAAATGGAGGTGCACACTGAAAAATTGGGATAGGGCATTTGATCGTATTTCAGCCTCCTGCTCCCAATTATCTTGGCTTTTTTGCAAAAAATTAAAGTGAGTTTGGTGACTCAATGAGTGTGTAACTAAAGGACAGCCTTTTTTTTTTTTTTTTTTTTGTTGTGG
>VZRE01001163.1:797855-837624 GCA_013396775.1 Cephalopterus ornatus
TTTGAGGAAGAGTTTTGTGCAGGAAGAAACCTTTCTTCTTGTCATACAGAAAAGGGGTAAAGGAGGAGGCGCCTAAATAGTTACAATTTTAACTATTTAGGTAGTCTTTGTGCCACTGAAATAATAGCAGCTTGCTTTAAATGTTTGTTTCAGCTTTCTATACGAAAATTCATGTTGTAGCCCTGTATCAGACGGTTTTTCTAGTATCTTAAGAGTAGTTTATCTTTTTGGGAGAAATGAGGAAGTGTGACATTTAGCCCTTGTCTTTGCGGCGTGTTCAAACTGTGAAATTTAATGTCTGGGCTTCATCTCACACAACAGTAGAGGAGTAAAAAAATAGCTCTGTCATGGTCAGTCTTCAGCTCTTTCTTTTACAGCTTTAAGAGGAGAATATAGCTTACATATAGTCTTACAGAAAAGGTCTGGGTGATACATCGTGTTCTTTTGCATGTCTGTCCATGGGGATTTACTAATTAGCACTTGAGTATACTCACTGTAGTAGTGAAATGGCAAGATGTGGGCAGTCGTAGTTTGCAATTCTAGTGTTCTGATGTGAAATCCTGTCTTACTAGCTCTGATTAATGTTTAATAAGTTCTAACTTTGCTCTTTTTTAGGATCTCTGAAAGGGAGCAGGAAAGAGTCCTGGGAGCATAACAAAGAAGATGGCAACTCAAGGTATATAATGCATTACAATTTCTGTTACTAGAATCTCTTTTAACTTCTCGAAGTCACTTGGATTGAATAATGTCTGCTCTAGTACAGTAATTAATACCTTACCCTGGAAATCAAACCCGCAGACAAGTTTGTTGTAAGCTTTTTGGGTCGGCCTAAGTACAGTCAAGTACATAATCACAGTATGTGGAAAAAGGAACCTTGAAGCAGTAGATCAGGACAGTCACAACAGCAGTGATTGTTCTGCCTGTTTGTCAGGTTTGGGTGTCCGCATTGGCCTGAAGTAAAGCCTCAGTTTCAAATTGCCATCTCACTTGCAGTGCTGGGTTGCAGTAGTTGTTTAGAACAGCTTATTTTAATTTAAAATCTGTGTCATCTCTTGTAGGATTAATACATGCTGGAGTAATTGAACTAAACTTAATTGTTTAACAATTTCTTACAGCTGACTTGATGGAGCTGGATATGGCAATGGAGCCAGACAGAAAAGCAGCAGTCAGTCATTGGCAGCAACAATCGTATCTGGACTCTGGTATCCATTCCGGTGCCACAACAACTGCTCCCTCCTTGAGTGGCAAGGGAAATCCTGAAGAGGAAGATGTGGACACAACACAAGTGCTGTACGAGTGGGAGCAGGGATTCTCTCAGTCATTTACACAGGAGCAAGTTGCTGGTAAGGCCTTTTCAACTACACTGGTTTGCTTAAACATGCAGTTCAATGACACAGAAACCTAAATACTCAGTTATTACCAATCTAGAAGATGAGCTTTTTATTCCTAGTTTGAGGTAATGACTTTCCTTGTTCTTCAGATATTGATGGCCAGTATGCAATGACTAGAGCTCAGAGAGTGCGTGCAGCTATGTTCCCTGAAACACTGGATGAAGGAATGCAAATCCCATCCACACAGTTTGATGCAGCTCATCCAACTAATGTGCAACGCCTGGCTGAGCCATCCCAGATGTTAAAACATGCTGTTGTTAATTTAATAAACTACCAAGATGATGCTGAACTTGCAACTCGTGCAATCCCAGAACTGACCAAACTGTTAAATGATGAGGACCAGGTAAGCATTTTTTTTTTTAGCTCAGTGTAGCTTGCTTGTGGGGTGGCTTCAGTGACCTTAAAACTAAAAGCTTTCTTCATATATTTCTGTTAGGTGGTGGTGAACAAGGCTGCAGTTATGGTTCATCAGTTATCCAAAAAGGAAGCATCTCGCCATGCTATTATGAGATCTCCTCAAATGGTGTCTGCCATTGTACGTACCATGCAGAATACAAACGATGTGGAAACAGCCCGTTGTACTGCAGGTACACTACATAACCTCTCACATCACCGTGAAGGCTTGCTGGCCATCTTCAAATCAGGAGGCATCCCTGCTTTGGTTAAAATGCTTGGGTATGTGACTATTACAACAGTACTTGTGCTTCCAGCTGGGTCTGGTAGGAGCAGGTGCTCATGAGGTTTTTCCCTTCTTTAGGTCCCCAGTGGACTCTGTGCTGTTCTATGCTATTACAACTCTTCACAATCTCCTGTTACATCAGGAAGGAGCCAAAATGGCTGTCCGTCTGGCTGGTGGGCTGCAGAAAATGGTGGCCTTGCTCAACAAGACAAATGTCAAATTCTTGGCTATCACAACAGACTGCCTTCAGATCTTAGCTTATGGCAATCAAGAAAGCAAGGTAGGTGCCTCTGCCGTTGGAGTAGTTAAAATAAGCAAACTTGCAATGAATGGCCTGACACTTCTTGTGTACTGACCTTATCCTTAACCTTGAGCCACGTGTGGGGTTTTTGGCAGTCAGTCCTGACCTTGCAAGAGGTGAGAGATGCAGGAATTATCTTGCAGAAATGCCGTTGTGCTTATAATGAGACTGTAAAACTTACAGACCACATGAGAAGATGGGAATGGCTTTCTAGGGATCTGTAAACTCTGGGTGTAAGCCAGCAACATTTACTACCTGCTGACATGCATAGGAAGTGACAGATAAATGTTGTTTTTGCTGTCTTTCAGCTGATTATTCTGGCAAGTGGTGGACCCCAGGCTTTAGTAAACATAATGAGGACCTATACTTATGAGAAACTATTGTGGACCACAAGTAGGGTGCTGAAGGTGTTGTCAGTCTGCTCCAGCAACAAACCTGCTATTGTTGAGGCTGGTAAGTACCTTATACCCATGGGGGCTTAAAAATCTATGCAGTACTTCAGGGTCAGTTAATTCAACCAAGAACAGAAACTGCCAGCATCAAAAAATGGACTTGGATTAGTCCTTAAGTCCATAACTAGTTTTGGAGGCCTTTAGTAAACAGAAGTGAAGACGGGTGGCTGTTTTAAGTAATTCTGCTGTGTCGTTAGCTGGGTGGCTTTAGTGACTGAGTGTTGTCAGAATGGTCCCCTTAGTATATGCACGCTTTTAAAAAGCCCAGCGTCACAAAGAGGACTTGGGGGTTTGGTTTTTTCCTATGTGATGAAGGGCCTAGCCATATTACAATACTAATGACAAGAAGGATCCAAAAAAGCTTGTGAGATACGCACTCAGACCCTAAGGAAGAAAAGGACCTGATTGCTCACAAGATGAGCATCAGAGCATGGTGTCAAATCTGAGTAATGCTGTCAAATCTGTACCATCTTCTAGGTGGGATGCAAGCTTTGGGACTCCACCTCACAGATCCAAGCCAGCGTCTTGTCCAGAACTGTCTCTGGACTCTGAGAAATCTGTCAGATGCTGCAACAAAGCAGGTAAATGGCTTTTCTGAGGGATCAAGAGTGAAAGTCCACATAGTGGAAGAGAAGAAGGAATTAACTTTTCCTTTTCTCTTTTTTGTAGGAAGGCATGGAAGGCCTTCTGGGAACCCTTGTTCAGCTTTTAGGGTCAGATGACATTAATGTGGTGACTTGTGCCGCTGGCATCCTTTCTAACCTTACCTGCAACAATTACAAGAACAAGATGATGGTGTGCCAGGTTGGAGGCATTGAGGCTCTCGTGCGCACAGTTCTTCGGGCTGGGGACAGGGAAGACATCACAGAACCTGCTATTTGTGCGCTCCGTCACCTCACTAGCAGACACCAAGAAGCAGAGATGGCTCAGAATGCAGTACGCCTCCATTACGGACTCCCAGTGGTGGTTAAACTGTTGCACCCACCCTCACACTGGCCTTTGATCAAGGTAAATAATGGTTACCAGCTGTCAGCACTGCAAACTGTTGCTTTTTACAATGTTACTTTAAATATGAAAAATACTTTGTTTCCAAAGTGTTGGGGAATGCAATTTGTCTTCTGGGAAAGTTGCTTCAGTTGAGCGAATTAGTGTTGTCTCTTAGAGATTTAAGCATTTGAAATTAAGTGATTCAAAGAAGAATCACTGAGAGCGAGCACATACCCATTATGCTCTTTTATTCCCCACCCCCTTTCTTACCTGCAGGCTACTGTTGGCCTGATCCGCAACCTGGCTCTCTGTCCTGCAAACCACGCCCCGCTGCGTGAACAAGGTGCTATTCCAAGGCTAGTGCAGTTGCTCGTTAGAGCACATCAAGACACCCAGCGACGCACTTCCATGGGTGGGACACAGCAGCAGTTTGTGGTAAGTGGCCACCACTGATGTTACATTTCTAAAGGTTGTCTCTCAAACTCCTCATTTGTCAGTGCCCCTCAGCCCTGTGTTGCTTGGTCTAAAGAATTGTTGTCTTATTTGCTCTAATTCACATTATTCTCTGTGTGCTGATAGTTTTCTCTTGGCAGACCTGGAATTTTTCCTTAAATAAACAAGAATGCCAAAACCTTGGTTCTTACTTTAGTAAGAACCTCTTGAGCATTTAATTCCGAATGCTGTAGGTCACAGAGTACTGCCTACTGTGGCAAGGCAAGTAGGTCTCTACCAGGAAACCAGAACTGCTTCATCCTTCTCAGAAGAATGAGTTTTAAGAATACTATCACAGCTTATTGCATATTGTCAAGGGTGTTTAGAGCTGTAAAAGTACTGAGAAGTTGTGCAGTCTCCATACTTGTTACCTGTTTAGGTGTCAGGTCAGTGGGGCAAGATCAGTCTCAATTTGATTGTTTTTATCCCGTTAAACACATTGGCAAAGGTGAAGTTGTCTTAGCATGGGCAAATGAAAGCAGCATCTACTAGTACAGGAGGGTAGTTAATTTGTGCAGAGACAGGAAGAGATCTCTTTGTTACTCATAAGCATTGTTTCCGACTTAGTATGTGCCAGGCTAATCCAGGTTGAAGAAAAAGAGATGGTGTTATTAGACATGAAGTTCCCAAAGAGGAGATATAAGGACTCCTGAAACAACATCTCAGCCTTGGCCATATTGATCACCATCACTGGTCTGCTCTGGCCTCCAATCGGGAGGCCTGGAGACACACCATCCACAACGCTGCTGCTTCTTTTGAGAATACACGCAGGATCACTCTCGAGGAGAAAAGGCAACGCAGGAAGAACTGTGTCCTTTCAGTACCACCTGGGGAGCCATTCTGCTGTGCCTTTTGCAACCGGACATGTCTATCTCACGTTGGCCTTTTTAGCCATCAGTGCGCTTGTAGCAAGCGTGGGTAGAGTCCTTCACAAATCTTCGTTCGCGAAGCCTAGCCATGATGATGATCATAATAAAAACCACTGTGAGGTGTTTCACTGAGATGCTTCACTTACTGAATTTGGTTGGATCTACTCATAGCAGGAATGAATGTTAAGTTTAAAGATCAGCAGTAGATGGTGGGTATGAGCCCTGTCAGGGAAAGAGATATGTCCAGGGGACAAGTTTGTTTGATTTGTTGAAAACAGGCTGATTGGCTTTTTGCCAGCCATTTGAGAGCATGCAATATCTCAACTTCAAAAAATGCCTTTTCTCTCCCTAACTCTAGGAGGGTGTGCGTATGGAGGAAATTGTCGAGGGCTGCACTGGAGCCCTGCATATTCTTGCACGTGATGTTCATAATCGAATCGTAATCAGGGGTCTAAATACCATTCCACTATTTGTGCAGGTGAGTAAGAGCTCAAGACAACACTATAGTACATACAGTAAAGCAGTAAAGAAGTGAAATGGCTCTTATGTATCCTATGTAGAACTGCTAAGTCAGAGTGCTGAAGAACTCATTTCAAGTAAAAAAGTTAAAGAACCCCATGTGTTTTGGTTGCAGTTGCTGTACTCTCCCATCGAGAATATCCAGAGAGTAGCTGCTGGTGTACTTTGTGAACTGGCTCAAGACAAGGAAGCAGCTGAAGCAATTGAAGCTGAAGGTGCAACTGCCCCTTTAACAGAACTGCTTCATTCTAGGAATGAGGGTGTTGGTAAGTGAACTTAAAAGACAAGTTTCATACTTGTGTTAGAAAAGTTGCTAGAAGTCTTGACCTCGGCTAAAATCACTCTTCCTTTTGACAGCAACATATGCAGCTGCAGTGCTGTTCAGAATGTCTGAGGACAAACCACAGGACTATAAGAAGCGACTTTCGGTTGAATTGACAAGCTCTCTGTTCCGGACTGAGCCAATGGCTTGGAACGAGGTGAGTCATGTCTTCTGTGCTAATGGTTCCTTGGGGACACCTTAGTTCTATGTCCTCTCTCCTTCCACTAGTGAAGTATAGATGCCCTTAGTGATATAGGCCTAGCTTTATACTCAGCTGTGTGACTGTACCTTCTTGACACTCTACATGTTCAAGTTCAGTGAACCTGTGGTAAGCAGCCTTCAGGCTGCTTCTTTCTTGCAGATAGGAAGCGTCCATTCTCTGCTGGTGCTAAAGTGTGCTAGTGTGCAAAGCTGTATACAAGAACTTTGTACTTTTCTGTGCTGCTTGTCAAAGCCTTATGAATTCTGGATGCAAAAATAGAAATGTGGGTGATATGAGGGAAGCATAATATAAAACATACTGTGTGAGGCTTCTATCAAGCCAACAATATAGGATTAGTAATCTTGAAGGGAGACGCAACTTGTCCTCTTAGAACTGAGTTTTCAGACTTGAATACCTTTGCAGGCTGGTTATTACACATTGCCTTTCCTCGTTTCTAAAGGAACTACACAGTGAACTGAGACTGAAAACAAACTGTGTGCAAGGGGTAGAGGGAAGGCTTCGCTAATTCTTTGTCTCCCTGCAGATTCTTTAGATTCAGAAGCCTAGCTTGTCTTAACTAGTATGTATCTACTACATAAGAGACAGTAACCCCTTGTACTATTTCAGTGTTCACGTCTCTGTTTTCCTAAAATCCGTATCTACCACAGGAATTGGGGAGGCGGGGGGGGAAGCTAAAATGGAATATTTCTTTGAGACTGGAGTTAAGCAGTTGCTCTGCAGATGGGCAGTTACTTCTGTAATTGAACAAATGGGAAAGGTTCCTTCAGAACTCTTAAAAGCTCTATTGCTGGCTTGGGAATATCTGAACAGCTGACTTGCAGGAGTTGGGCAGGTGTACCTGAGCAGTGTTCCCAGACCTGCCCCATCTCTTTCCTTCCCAAACAGAAGCTTCCTTCCAGTGATCTGTGTATTCCTGTACCTAAATCTGGCTATTTCATGTTGCTTATTATACCTGTATTAGATGCAGATGGTTAGCTGAAAAGGCATTTCATGTTCACAGCAGTACCGTGCTGCAGTGCTCACTGCACAAGAGTTGCTCAAAGGGATCTCAGACCAGCTTCACAACTTTTTAAACTAAGAATTACTAGTGTTGGCTGAAAGACCTGATGCTAAAACTGTTTTGTCATTTTATTGTGTACATGTAGACGGCAGATCTTGGACTCGATATTGGTGCCCAGGGAGAACCTCTTGGATACCGCCCAGATGGTAGGTCTCTGCCGTTCCCCTTGACTAAACTTAAGTTTGGATGAAGTCAAGTCATAGATTTAAAAGGAGAACTGCAAATGAATGAAGAGTGAATTTACTCTTCAGCAAGGTATTGCAAACTGACAGGCAGATGGGGAACTGCCAGTTCAAATAACCAGTTCCTGCAACACCAGTGGCAGCACTGAAATGGGAGCTGTACGAACATGCAAAACTGGTGTCTCTTGTCTGAGTCCTGTGGGAACAGCTCCCGCTGAGCTGTTGTTTACAGAAATCTTTTACATTCTTTACAAATGGACTTGACAATTCCAATAGTGCAGTTTTTCTTTAAAACAACAAAGCTGTTATTGAATGCATTAGTCTGTAAGTGTCTATAGACTTGAACGCAAGCCTTATCCCTAAGGATTCTGAGCTATTTTTGACTAGTCTTTTAGAAGCAAGTCTACAGTCTTGGAGCCTGGTTTTGCTGCAGTATTGTTGAATTTTAGTACCGTTGACTGTGCAGACTAATGGCTTGGCTGGAAACTGCTCGTGCTTCTGACTGCAGTGTGCTTTGTCTGCAGAATCATACTGGAAGGCTGTTTCAAACAATGGAATAGCCATTAAGGGCAGGCTACAGACTGTGTTGAACTTGGCTGAACTAGAAAACAATTAGATGGCTACACCATCTCCTCACACACTGATACTTGCAGCTTCTGATGCATCTAACATCTGTTAACATTATGCTTTTTTTCCCTCTGCCACCTTTAACTTTCTTAGATCCTAGCTACCGTTCTTTCCACTCTGGCGGATACGGTCAGGATGCCTTGGGTATGGACCCTATGATGGAACATGAAATGGGTGGCCACCACCCTGGTGCTGACTACCCAGTTGATGGTCTGCCAGATCTTGGCCATGCCCAGGACCTTATGGATGGGCTGCCTCCAGGTGACAGTAATCAGTTGGCCTGGTTCGATACTGACCTGTAAATCATCCTTTAGGTAAGAAGCTCCAACCTTGAATTTAAAAACAAAACAAAAAGAGAAAAACAGCTGACTGGACTGAGGACTTGGTTGGCAGGGAGGGATTGGCTTGATTGGGTCCCAGTGTGCCAGAATAATGAATAAATGCTCTGGAAACACTTGATTAGCACACTCCAAACTGACTTCTGCCGTGAAGTGTGGAAGTAATTAACTGTAATGTCTTGTGCACTGGCTTCATGCTGTCTTCATGTGTTAGAACAGCCCTTTATGACTCAGGAACACTGACACCTGTGTTTTTTCTCTTTGCAGCTGTATCATCTGAGTGAACTTGCATTGATTGGCCTGTAGAGTTGCTGAGAGGGCTCGAGGGGTGGGCTAGTATCTCAGAAAGTGCCTGACACACTAACCAAGCTGAGTTTCCTATGGGAACAATTGAAGTAAACTTTTTGTTCTGGTCCTTTTTGGTCGAGGAGTAATAATACAAATGGATTTTGGGAGTGATTCAAGAAACGAAGAATGCACAAGAATGAGTCGCAAGATGGAATTTATCAAACCCTAGCCTTGCTTGTTAAAAATTTATTATTTTTTTTAAATCTCTGTAATGGTACTGACCTTGCTTGCTTTGGAAGTAGCCTTTCCTTTTGCAGTAATTGTTGTTAGTTTTTTTTAAAGTCTCTCGTAGTATTAAGTTATAGTGAATATGCTACAGCAGTTTCTAATTTTTAAGGATTGAGTAAAGGTGTAGAACACTAATTCATAATCGCTCTAACTGTATTCTGAATAAAGTGTAACATTGTGTAGCCTTTTTGTATAAAAAACTAGACAAATAGAAATGGTCCAATTAGTTTCCTTTTTAATATGCTTAAAATAAGCAGGTGGATCTATTTCATGTTTTTGATCAAAAACTTTATCTGGGATATGTCTGGGTAGGGGCCAGTAAGAACTGTTTATTTGGAACCTTGTATTGGACAGTTTACCAGTTGCCTTTTATCCCAAAGTTATTGTAGCCTGCTGTGATACAGATGCTTCATGAGAAAAATGCAGTTATAAAATGGTTCAAAATTAAAGTAAACTTTTAATTCACTCTGTGTCAAATTATTTCAGATCACAAAGAATATTTGTGTGTGTCAACAAGTCTCCAAAAATCATCCTGGAACTGCACAATCACTTAAGTACTTCAGAGGAGGGAGTGAAGAATCATTTCTTCTTTCATCCCACTATGAAATAGTTACCCTTTGGAGCCTGGAGGTTTCCTACTGCAGCCCTCTGAGGCAGTGTTCTTCCCCTTGACTTGCTGCTGCTTTGCTTTGGCAGGTTCCTCAGCGTGGGGGAGGTCTAGCCTAGCAACTACACTTTGTGCCTGGCCTGCCACCCCCACTCTCACTTCTGGGCTTCAGAAAGTGCGAACAGTGTCTTGCCTCAGTTCCCTTTGGCAGTGTGCTGTCACAGGGTCAGATGAAGATCCTTTGCTTACAGGCTGTCAGCTGGTTCAGGAGCTTAAACCCATTTTCAGGTGTCCTCAGTCTTCAGTTACTGTGTGAGATAAGACCTGTGTGTGACTGACTCCTCTGGAGGCAGCACCTGTGTGGCTGGAAGCACGAAAGTGGTTCTGAAAGTGCTGGCTAAGCCATGGAGTGCACATCTGCACTGTGCAGCTGTCACCAGCCTCGGCGGGAGCAAATGCTCACAGTCACTTCCACCTCGGGCAGCAGTTTGCCGGCAGGAGATCAGAGAGGGCCTTGGCTGCAGAGGCTCGTGGCTGAGGTGATGAGAGCTGAAGGGAACCACACCTCAGAGCACTCCCCCTCTCCCTTGCAGAGCAAAGGCACCGCAGCTGCAGAGGGGAAAGTCTCTCACCCGGTAACACACTTTGTTCCTCTCTGCCACACTCACACTAGAAAACCATTACTGTAAAACACTACACCAAATAACAGCCATCACTGAACTTTTCCCTATTCCTAGTAACTCCAGCTATTAAGCTATGAAAGATACAAAGTGATAATTTGAAGTAATATGAGAAAATAATTCCTTTAAAACACACACAGTGAAATCTCTTTATCCAGGGCTGTTCGCTTGCCTCCCTATACTATGGATAACTGGGCTGTCCAAGAGCAGGTGGTGTAGCAGCAACTCCCAATAGGTACCTGTGTTTGGTAGGTGTGGTGGGAACATGGAATTGCTGCATTGACAGACATTAAGAAAGAAGTGGTCTTCACAGCACATGGGGAGAAGACTAATTCTTTACATGCTGTGGTATCTGCAAGCTCTAAGGGACTGTTCCTCAGGTACCAACTTTTCATGGGGATATGTCAAACTGCCAGGGTCATCATCATACCTGTTTTTGAAGAAGAGCTCCAGCCAGGAGCACTGGCAGCCGAGAATGACACTACACCAGCACAGTAATTATTTGTCTCCAGGCCCGCCGGAGGACCACTACCCAGATGGAATTGCGCAGGAAGCTAGGAAACAGAGGGGGGCACACACAAAAAATTCATGCTACTGGGTAAAAACCTGGTAACATGTATCATCCATACACAGCCTCTGTGTGATCACAGGGGTTGGTTCTGGTTGCTTGAGATGAAGATACTGTGTGTCTTGATGAAAAGGTATTTTCTACTGCCAGTCACAAGCATGAGGGGACCCCTTAAGATGAACAGCCAGGGCAGTCACCTGGTCCAAAAGATAAATGAGCATTTCTAATAGCAGCTTAAAATAGTGAAACACTTTATATTGTGAAATAACTACTATTTATTTAATTTACACTTTCAAAATGTCAGATACTTGAGCTACATAATCTAATGCCAGCAAGGTAAAGTAGTAACTAAGAATTCATCCTTACAGGGGTTTAAGAAACAAACCACCCCCTAGAACCACTTTCCCTCCCTTCCTGAACCCTCCCAAATTCCTGCATATGCTTCAACTCAGCTTGCTAAATTAGTTATATCTGCTCAGCTCATCTGAAAATGTTCCTGCAGGACCGAGGTGCTGAGCATTGCACACAACCTGCGCATTTCGGTGGGCCAGTCAAAACCAGTTCACTTGGTAGTCTTGGTATTTTCATGTCCCACTGTTCTCAGAATTTCAAATGCCAAGGAAGCAACAGCAACATCAGCATGAGAGCTGGGAATTAAAAACAGTAACATCTATTAGACATTCTCAGGGAAAAAGCGTATTGATCCAATTCCACATTTGCCTTTATGTATGTTAGAAAATTCTGAATAGCCAGCCATTAACTGTGCTCTATGTCCACTTTTCTGTTCAACAGTAACAGGTAACTAGTGCCTTGTTGCAAATCTTGTGTAGAAATGCATTTCAGCTCAAACTCCCAGTCACTGCTACCTCCCTCAACCTCCTCTGTTAAAACTCTGTAAAAAAAGGAAGATATAATTTATCATGCCCCCCATGAATCTACACACACACATAGTCCTAGCTTGACAGAAAGATGTGTTTTCACACATACAGCCCTCTTACTTCAGTGCTGCTCTGCACAGGTAGACAGTTCCACTCCAGGTGTTGCCCATCTCCTGCGAGGAGGACAGACTGCCCCTCTACCCGCAGCACTGCAGGTTTGAGATCAAATGGTGGGGCCCTTTGCTTCCTCACCTAAGGTTTTAGTACGTGTATTTTGCCAAATTTTTCCTTCTGGAAAGACATTTTTTTTCTAGCATTGGAACAGAGGCTCTAACACATTACTGCTTGTCCACAGAAACATGTCTTTTTGGTTTTTTATAGATTCCCATCCCCCATCTTTAGCTTAGAAAGGACAGCAGCAGATCACTCTGCAACTTGTTGCTGCTAATGACAATACCTACTGATGCTACTCCACACTTTGGGAAATGCAGAGCTAGCCAGGAAATCCAAATGATCAGTTCACACTATGTAAGCCAATGTCTTAAGGAGCAGCAGTTTAAATCAGAAAATTCAATTATCTGAAACAAATTCATCTTGGCAACTGTCTTCACTGAGAAATGGCTACGAGCCCACATTTTAAAGTGTGGATTTTATTCCAGGTGGTTACTAAGCAAAACGGGTTGGTTTTGTCACTTAAAACTACCTGTTACAACTAGCTGAGGATGCATCACAGACAGAGTTTGACAATTCATGGCTGCTACAGGGCAACAGGGGAGCACCAAAAGCAGCTGTAATACAAGCAGTGCCCTCCTCTTGGCATGTGACTGCTTGGCTGGAATCTCCCTTCTGACACACAGGAAAAGTGAGAGATTAGAAACCTGTCTGTAAGAACTGAGCAAAGCAAAACCACTTCTCAATCGATTCAACTCAGTAGTAATATGTGGGTGGAAGAGCCTGGGAGCTTAGACTACTCAGAGGATGGCTTACATCCAGAATCTTTGTTGTAGCCTTCTCTAAAACATTTCCAATTCTGCACGAGATACAGGGAGGCTCCTTAACCAGGTTCAAAGCACAGTTGAGAAGATCAAGTTTATTAGGTCACAAGGAAACATGGCAACATAAGGGAATCTGAAGAGAAGGCAAAATATCCATACCCTCCATCAACAAATGGCCATTTAGCTAAGTCTGATAAAGCTTGCTTAAATCCAGGCTTCTCCTGCCTGCCTGTTGCAAATTTATCCATGTCTGAGTCCATTACAGCCCCAAGATCCAGACTGTAATGGTCTTGGGTCTCTTCTGGAGGCAAATGGATAGGGACATGTGTTCCCTAAAGAAGGGGAGGAGGGGAAATTAAATCAGTGAGTTCTCAGTGGAGGAGCTCAACACAGCAGAGGAACTTGGCTCACTCTAATGTATCAAAACACTCCTCAATGGCATCAGCCAGAATTTCATCTACTGAGCATCTTGTGTTAAATAAGGGTGAGTGCTGTTTATTTGGACTCCGTAGCATGTGTGTTTCTGCATACAGAAATGTACAGACTATAACAGACTATTGAGGAAGCCAGAGAAGCAGACTCAAAGACAGTGACAGGGCTGTCTAGTGCATCAAATGCTGGAATGCTACGAAACAGAATGAAAGCTGGTTCTAACAAAAGAAAACCCATCTTCCTCCATTATCATCTTCAGTGGTGGTGCCCGTGTCTCCCTTGGGGAGAGCTGGCGCTTTATTTTAGTTAGATAATTTAATGTGTCATACAAAAACCTGTGAGTCAGCAGCTGAGTGTGTGAGAGGGATACTGACTGTTCTCAACAGGTTCGGTTAGTCCTCAGTGTTCATCTCCTTACATTCAGCACATCCCAGTATTTCCTCTACACATGTGCCCACACCCCTCCTTCCTTCCAACACAGGGTACACACTGACATAATGTCGAGGAGCTAATTTTCCCAAAAGCCTGCATTTGGGAGCACAAAGGGCACTGAAAGGATTATCTTAGTACTTCAAAATCTGACTTACAAACTACAACTACAGCTACGTATTTTAGTCCAACCAGGAGCGCAATGAAGCCTAACAGTCCACAGCAGAAGTGTAAAATTTGTTTTGAGGGGCAGAGAACAGTCATTCATTCATTCATATGCCCACAGGGGATTAGATGAGGCAAAGTCTATGGGAGATGATCTAAGGTTTGGCCAACTTGTTGGGACTAGCACCTCTGTTCATGCAGAGAAGGCCACGGCATTCCCCTAAGTCTCGTGCCTTCTCGGAGAGGCCACAGGTATTCTTAAACAAAAGCAGTTCTGTTCCTCAGCTGCATTTTTGAAAGGAATCAGTTTGCAAGTGCCCCAAACACAGTGACCTTAAAAGATGGCACAAACGTCACATTGTGCATCCAGCCCACTCTGCCAAGAACCACTGACAGGTATCTGGTTATAGAGATCAAGTGTTTGGAATAAAGTAATAAATTTGTAAAAATAAGCAAGCCGCAAAATCGCCAAGGCACACCCACGGAGCCGGACTGGGCTGCACACTGCGGCTCAACCCAGCTGGGGATCAAGGGATCAAAGCATGCCGTAAGCGCTGAATTGAGAGCACTTTGGAGAGAGAGTGCGGGGAGGGGGCAGGGACAGAAACCTGAGAAGCTCACACTGCACAGAATTACAGGAGAAGACCATCGCAGACAAAAGAGGAGGGGAGTGCTCTCAGCCCTGGAAATTCCTGGAAGCCTGAGGGAACTCACCTGGCAGTTTGGGCCAGGCTCTCTAGAGTTTGGATGAGAGCATTGCCATCATTCTTCAGGCTCTCCAAGTGCTTCTTGTTTGAAGTTATCTGGAACAAAAAGAAAGAACCGTTATCAAAGGCTTAGCAAAAGATTCCTCTCTGTCATTTTTTGAGGGATAGGGGAGAGGGAAACAAGTTACAGGATTTATTACAATTGTAAATGGAATGTGACATTAAAGAGACCCAAGAAAAAGTCCTTTTTACTGAATAGGACTGAATTTTAGGCAGAGACCATCTAAAATGTCTTGGCTTAATTAACAATATTCACCCATGTTCTGTGTCCCTGTATGTGTGCAAATTCACACATCAGTCTGCCAATCTTGATTTCATCCTTAGTATCAATGCAGATACAAGCCCCATTTTCGTCTGAATCCCAGGGACATAGGTCTTGGGGAGGCAGCTATTTTCATTTCTCATTTCAGGGAAAAAGTAACCAAGCTTCTACCAGGACTTCAGATCAGGATGTGTGGGTTTCTCTGAGAGGAGCCAGGTTAAAATCACTGTGAAATTAAAAATCGTATATTGAAATTTTTCTTGCCATCTCATCAGTCAATATGAGTATTACCTGCACAGGACTGTCATCTACAGAGCAGGGGGCTGAGTGACCAAAGCTATGTGCCCTTTCTGCATCAAACGAATCCTGATGTAGCAGATTTTGCTGCTGGTGTGGTTTATTACACTAATCTGTAATGACTTGTTTATTGTTTCTCCAGCCTTAAGTAGCACAACTACACAGCTCCAAACGGCCACACATTTCCTGACAGTTAAGCAGATGAACGGGAAGGTCACAGGGGACACCCCATGAAGCCACAAGCACTGTAGCTCAGACACTGAACACGTGGCAGCTTGCTGAAGGAAGCTCTTGCATCTCAAAAAAATTACTGAAAAAAATGGTTTGCGTGTCAGCTCCTGCTTGCGAAGGTAAATAAATCTTGGCTGGAGAGAAAGGAGAAGGGGAGGACCAGAGCAGCTGATTATTTTGATACTGGAGGACTCAATGCTTGAAACGATGACTTCAAATCCCAAAAATCTGGCAAGGTCTTTAAAGTTTTAGCATGCTGCTTCTGGCCCTATTTACCATTGATCAAGCATCTGGGCAATACGCCTTCACATCTCCCTCTTAAATCACAACAGAAGCTGTATTTACAGCTGCCATCCCACCATAATTTATCAGCAGTGATTCTGCAACAACAGTGTCACTACATCTATAATCATAACATCCTGTAGTTTAGCAGTTACAGGGAACAGGGGCCTGCCTGAAGTAAAGTAGAACATATCCTGTGTGTTGGAAAAAAACCAGTGATGCCATTACCTAAGCACAAATCATTGGTAAATCCTGATTATAGGCCATTAAACCTTTTTACTGTCTTGAGGTTTATATCTGACTCTCTCAGTTTATTTCAGTAATCCACTCTTCTGTATTTATTACTTGTTAGACACAGAAAATGTTTTGTTATCTGGGTTCTGAATGTGAGAGTGCCACCATGCATAATAAGAGCAATACAGGGAGAAAAATGCTTTCACCACAAGAAATTGTTTTCTGTTCCTAAGGAGTGCTCATGCCTCTACCAAACATTTCCCCACAATTTCTGCAGCTCAGCAGCCACTGCCACATTCTTTGCACTTGCCACATTTGTGCCACCTGCACACTTAAAAAAGCCAGAGGTCATGGGAGAAGGAAAGTCACTAGGACTGAATGCTCCATAAAACCACATGGTCAAATAAAGGTTACAGATATCTCTCATTCTACTACATCCTAATTGTTGGGTGCTGACATCTGTACAACCCTCATAGTCTCTTTACAAAATAGCCAATGGCATCGTACACAGAATATTCAAAATATACTCAACTATAAAATCTGGTAAAAAGGTTTCATTCTAAAAGGTTTAATTCTATTTCAAACAATAACTTAGTCCAACTGAGTCATAGGGTCTGACTATAATCTTGCCCATGTAGCAGCATGCCTTGTGTCACTATTAAGAAAACATTTCTGTGCATACAATGCACTTGAATGGAAAGGATTAAAATGGCTTCATATGCAAAGAAATTGTAACAGACAGAAACAGAAATACCCATGAGATCAGCTACCCCATCTCCCTGTTGGACTTCACTGTTCAGAGAAGCTTTCAGCCACAAGCAATGGGCTTCTGTGGTACCTATCCATAGGGGCTGCTCCCATCTGACAAAACGCTTCAGTAAGATCCTTTCGGCAGTAAAAGTCGTAGCACAAGGAGGGAAAAGATCAGCACAAGCTGCCTCCAGGTTAAAATTGCTTAAATTAAGTCTAAACCAAATTTAGAACTTGTTCTCTTAAGAGCATCAACTAACAGCTTCACACGAGCCAAGGGGTGTTGGTAAAAGAACTGGCCCACCAGTCAGCCGTGCCACCTACACCCACAGAGAACTTGCACAGACAAAATGGGGCTGCACAGATTTACGAGGCAGCTGGGGTTTCCCATCTGCTCTCCATCACCAGTGCCCAGAAAACTGCTTTCTATCCACCACCAGGCATCCGCCCCATGGGCCTGGGAGAGGAATAGCTCTGTGGTAGCAGGAAAACTGCAGGTTGAATACAGGGTGAGCTGTCAGCAGCCAGCTCAACCACAGCTGCCTGTGGATTTGTCAGTACTCCCATGCTGTTATGCTCTGACCGCTGGCATTTATTTGCCCTTTATCTCCATCTGAGTAGTAGATCTGATTGCTCCTGAGCAATCAGGTCGTCTCTGGCATACGGCAGATTATATCCTGCTTCACATGAGCTCGTGAGAAATATTGCCTGAATCACTGTTCACCTTTAAGATAAAACCTTACCTATGTTTCTTATTTAAAAGTGTTCCATTTTCATCTTCATTTTATTCCATAGATTATAATAAATAACGACTGGACATAAAACCATCATTCACCAAAATTTGATAAATTAATGTATTTTTTACTTTGTTATCTTTCTCTTCTACCGAGCATTGCTGTGCCTTTTACCCACAACCAGTCTTGTTCTCATTAATATGGAATTTTAACAACTAGTTTAATGATCTGTTGTAATATTGCTGTTTGTTAGGGCTGGCTACAACACAGATTCAATGACATAATCAATAGCTATTCCTTTAATTAAAAATGTAATTAAATCTCAGTTTAGTTGTACACTCACTGCAGTTCAATAAGAATTTCAAAATTACTCTTCTTTATTAAGTCCACAACCATTCAGCAGTTTTCCCCTCTTCAGTCCTATTAAACAAGGATGAGCCATAAGAAATACCACAGTTGATACGTAAAGATCAGTATTTCCTAAAATTTAGGAAAACTGTTCAGCTATTACGGTGCTGCTAAAGATGAGTGCAGGAAAGGAAACAATATAAAACATCAGTTGGAACATTGACTTCAGTAATAAATTGAGGACTTTTGGATCCTTGCTCTAAGAAGGGATTTTTGCAACTCAAATTTCAAGAAAGCATAGAAACTTAGGGGACAATTATTTTTCTTGAGATTGGTTTCATAATACTGAACTACTTTCTCTGATTAGTCATAACTCAGGCTTTGTAATTTACAACTCAGATAAATGACCTAGGCAGTAAACTACTCTCTCGCCATTTTGAAGAGAAAGAAATGCTCCTTCTCTATTGAGGTTTCAAGTAACCCAAAAGCTTGATGTCTGTGATGTAAACTTGGAAATAATGCAAAAAGAAGGAGTTTTTTATTTGAAACTTCTTGGTTGAGGAAAGGTTTTGGGAGCATATGTAGCTGCACCTTCAAGTGTTATCTTCTCAAATAAACAACTGCTGAGATGTTTACCATTTGCATGCTCAACAGATGCTTTTGTATAAGCCACCACCCTGTCTGTATACACAGATACAAGCAAGACACCTCAAAATGCTCTTCCTCACAAACTGGGTTTTTTTGTCTTTCCCAAACACACCTATTTTAACCTCATAAAGTGATGCTTCCTTGCTTTTTCATAAATATTTAATACAATTAAGATAATTACATTTGCAGGTACTCAGTTCTTGCTCAACTTTACTGACACTGGCTGAGAGCACAGGTAACGCAGGAGCTGCCATGGTTTATCAGGACCATCAGATGCTTGTAGGTCCAATGTTGGCATCACTTAAATATTGACACATGCTGTTAATAAAGTATCACTTACCCCCTGTTGGAGGCTTTTCTGTGATGGAAATTGTATCTTCAGCTAATACCACAGTAAAACCAATCAGCAGTCTATTTTTTCTGTGGACTAACTGGGACCCTATGTAAGATATGAAATATAATTTTAAAAACTAAGTTTTCAGACTAAAAAAATTAAAGAACTAAGCACACTCCTATTGCCCTCTAGACACTATTTCAAAGAATGTCTTCATAGTAAGTGCTGTTCCTGCAATTTTAAATATGCATCTCAGACTTCTCATTCGTACTTCCATCTTTGACTGGCCGAAGGCACTGTCAGTAGGACACAGAGCCTTTCATCCCCAACCAAAGCTGCTGTTTCAAATGTCATCCAGGCTGGTGGTGACTGAAAGTTGATGGCTATTCACAGCTGCTTAGTGTGACCTTATTCCCATTTTTTAAGGAACAAATGTCATGAAATATAGTGGTGTCAAAAATATTGCTCGAGCTGATGTGACAGCCCAGCAAATAAGTCAATGGGATGGTAACTTCAGAAATGAGGCACAACGCCTGGGCTGGAAGAGAAAACCTTCTAGTGTTGTGACCCATCTTATGCCTATCCCAGGGCATTTAATGGTACTTTTCCTCCCAGGCTGTCAGTGCTGAGCTATTCACAAGCCCTGCAGTAATCAAATAAATCATGTCACTTGGTTTGTCACTCACAACTCATGATGACATGGCCAGCAATATGCAGCCATTCCTTCTCAATGGAAGAGCACAATAACCAAGCAAATACTGTAAAGACAATCACTCAGGTGAACCAAAACTAACAGATCCATTGGCTGTGGACTTACGAAATGCAAGCATTTATTTCATTATAAATTGCTCTCCAAACATATACACTAAGCTAGCAAGGCCTGGAGGAAGTACAACAAATGAACTCCTCACTTTCCATGATGGATCAAATGGATCTGTCACTTCTGTAGGCCTGCACACTTGCTCTTACAAAGTAATGCAGCCCTACCTTTGCGTAACCAAGGGTCAGACCCAATAAAGAATGTGGAGCCTATAAACATGAGGCTGTAATGATTATGTTTTAATCATCAGGCCCCAGAGAGGAATCCCAAGCAGAGACTGAGATACGTGGACAATGCATGGGGAGTGTGCAGTTGCCAAAGGGCAGGGAAACCTGCCTGCTGAGAATGAAGTTACCCAAATTCGCTCTGCTCTCTGGAGCTCAGATTGCTAACACAGCAAATGAAAACTCACAGTCCAGACAGCAGAGATCACAACTCCAAGCCTTTTCTGTGGCAGAAATTTTTTGAAAGATAAAAGCAAAACAACTAGAATCAGCAACAAAGTTCCCAGATAAATACAATGGTCTTTTGTGAGGTGTTTAATCTGACATTGGTTAGACGTGCTCTCAGCAGGTACATGGGATAGGACCCTTTAAAGTGCTAAGGCACAGCCAATTTACAGGTTGTTCAGTGAAAATTAATGGTAACTCTTGCCAGGCTATGTTACTGTAGGACAGTGTGCTCGCAGATACATCGTACACTGACTAGGACAGTCACAAGGTATTTTTGCTCTCCATAATGTGTGACAGCTCATTCTAAAAGGGTAAAAACCTTCCTGGCATTTGCCTCCTTGCTCTACTCCCTTTTCTACACATGGTTCAGTTGGAGAGAGAGACACAGAATGTGTGTGTGGGAAGAACAAATCAAGTAGGACAAGTTATATTTATGTTACTAATTCCCAACTCATTTGAACAGGCCTGAGCAATGCTGCTGGACCATAAAAACAAGAAATGAAAGTTACAAAAGCATCAGTGTTCCAGGTGTGCTTTGGCAAGCACACTGCAGTCAGGGATTGCAGACACCCAATTACAAAGACTTTGTGGCCTTCAGATCCTGCATATACATGTGAAAACAAGCAGGTATCTGTGACAAAAAAAAAAAAAAGAAAAAAAAAGAAAGAAAACATACACTACATCAGACAACTTAGCTCAGATTTTGGAGTTCAAAAATCTTTTTTTTTTTTTTTTTTTTCCTTTTTATGGATAAAATTCCTGTTCCACTGAAGTCAGCAGCAAACTCCTTTTGATTTTGATAAAGCCAAGATTTCATTCGATGTGTTTTGTTTTCTTCTAATTTGTATATGTGTGGGCTGGTTTATTCTAAGTTCAAAGCAATTCCTACCGGTAACTTGGAACCGTACCAGTTTCCCGGCAGTCTGAAAGCCACACTGTCTCGAGGACTATTCACAGAGAGACAAGGAATGTCTCCCACACGCTGTATAATTGTTAATTGATTTTGGATGTTTCTTGACACCTTCCACTTTGAGGCTATTCTCTGCCCTTCAGCATATACATTTTGCACACAGAGACAAGCTCTGTGATTGTTGTAAAACTGTAAAATTACCAACTCTAAGGGGCATTGTCTGAGCATAAGAGAGGACCTGTAAAACCGCAGGGTAATTATTGAACAGAAGACTGCTCTCTGTCTTGATTTTTTTAAATTTGGTTTTATTGCAAGTAGTGTTGTCAGCTCACTTTCAGGAATTTAAGATGTCTTTATAATCCAGAAAATATCCATTATTGCAGTTTCTACTCTCTGTCAAGAGGTTAAAATATATGACCTAACAGAACTGGATAGCACAACCTCTTCACATCCATTATATAACCAGATGACCACAACCACTTCAGCAGTCCTGTCTGGCAAAGCATGTCTCAAAGGTACTATAGGAGACTTCCACATAGGGTTGCAGTGTTGACAAGTTATGCATGCTCATAAGCCAGCCCAACATCAATATGACATTAAAAATAACCACTTGCCACCCTGTTGCTGGTGATCTCATCTGCAAGCACAGATTCCTCCGTCACCAGTGTGTCAACAACTCCCCTGAGGTACCACTTCAGAGCAGTTTCACTCTGTCCAAATCATGATCCCAGCTACCTCAAACATCAGCTTTAGCTAAATAGGGTCACATACTAAGCTGATACAAAACTTGCAAGCCCCTTGAATCCCTCTTCCACAGCTCCCAGGCAGCTTTTCTGTCCTTACCTTGCTAGATCTGATGAGACCATCACCTGCCAGGTACATGTTACCCTGATGGTCTCTTGTGACTTCCTCCTTACAAAAGGAACAGGGGAATCCACTGGAATAATTTTTTATTACCACAGTTCATATTCTACATTTATGTTCCTTTAGAAGCTGTTATAGAGGCTCCTGGCCAAAAAATCTAAAGGCAGTTATAAACAAACACTAAACCAGATTCTTTGCATATCTAGACTTCCCCTCAAGTTCATCATTCTCTGAATCACTCATATTCAAATATCCTTCATAATCTCTCTTAATCAGATTTTCTCCTAAAATAGTTTCTGACAAGTAACTCCAATACCTCTTAAATGTTGATTCCCACAATCCTTTTTCCAGTGACACTATCTTTTATGGCCTAATTAGTTTGTTTTGAGTTATATCAAACATTCATTGATGTGCTCCATGGGTTAGGGATGGCCTTCTTTTCATGCACATTTTCTTTTCATGTTTATCTAGTACTGCTGAACCTAAATCTTTCCCGATGTATTTCTTGCTATGACAATTCACGTAACTCCAAACATTTACACATTTGTAAGGGTAAGAATCGTTACCACAGATAGCTCATTTTCTTGCTATTAGGAAAGTCAGTGACACCCAGAGCATACTGGAAAGTGCTCATCTTTAAATGGCAATTACCATACAGAAGAAGTATGCAGGTAAATTTTTAATTTATTAAACGCTGTTATATCTAAGATCACAAAACTTTGAGCAGCCCTGTAGTGATGCTCAGGTGAACTGGGCAAACCTCTAGGAATGGCCAAGAAGTTGTAGTTTACTGAGGAATTTTAGATTTAAAGGATACAGCCTCCAAAAAGTGATAGCTCCAATCTGACATTGTTCCTTGTCCTGCTTTAAAATATTTCTCATAAAAATAGAAGACAGAGTGATGTGAAGGGTTGGTGTCCAAGTTGTCCTTATACAGATCCATTGGTGCAATACAAGTCTGATCAAGTATGCAAAATCTATAACTTCCCCTGAGCAGAATGTTTATATGACATTGATCAACTTCCATGGAGGATGAAACAAAATTAGAAGGCTCATGCTCACATTGGTCATAATCTGGACTTGAACACAAGATTCCAACAACTAAAAATCTCTACAACTTGGCTTAATGGGTTGGATTTACCATTCCAAGAAAAGCAGGAATGAGTTAAATTAAGAACTAACACAGATTATGAAAAATACATCCTTAAAGAATAAAAAAAAGTAGCAAAATCTTGTTAGAAAAATCATGATGAACTATGATTTTGAGATAAATATTAAAGCATCAAACATTAGTTCCTTTCTAGTCCCTATCGACTTGGTTTCTATGGACACATAAAACTTTGACATAGAACCCTTGAGGTTCTCCTTAAGCATATACTGGAAAAAAAAAAAAAAGATAGAAAAAAAGCTCTGAAGATTTTTTTTATATTGGGGGGAAAAAGGATCAGTATATTTATGCTCTATGTAAAACGCAACTAGAAATGTAAATGACTGAACAGGGATATAAGTCTATAAAACACCAATTTCTGAGGAAAATTATGCTTTATGTAATGGTTCAATTTCCGTAAAATTGTAAAAACTATCATAAAAACAAATGGACTTCTGAAATCGATGCTTGCTCATTGTCATGTGACAGATGGCTCTGGCTGCCTGACAGAGAGCAAACAGCCACCTAGTTGCTCCTCACTGACCTCAGAGAGAATCATTTTGGTCTGCTCACTTTTTTATTTAACAAGGCCAGTTGCATTTAGGTATCTTTACAGCAGCTGGTTAAGTCATCCATGCATAATTACATAGAGCAGGTCAAAAAGAAGTAATAGTGATGAGCCCAACAGATGACACAGCTCGGCAATCCCAACAGTATTGCACTATGTGAAATTACAGTGCACTGAAACACCAAATGAGTCTGGCAATACTTTTGTGCCCACAGAAACAATGAATTAGGACTCCATAATGAAAACAACAGTGATAGTCACTGGGAATGATACTGCCCTCGAATTATGAATCAAATAAACAGGTTGCAGGTTTCAGAACTGCCAGTTTCACTGTACAACCCAAGGTGAAACATCTGTCTGTGTGAAGAGAAGATATTTGTCACTGCTGACCACACCACTATTGCTTTTTCGACAGCTCCTGTATCTATTCATAATCATACTGGGCTCCCAGTACCCAAGCACCAGCACAGTGATAATCACTGGGGGGGTGTCTCAAAAAGTAAACACATTCCAAACAAGTGGGCAAGTACCTTCCTCAGGAACACGAGTCCACAGTATGCCAGCCACTGGAATAAAAACTTTTCATTCTTGCTGCTTTCCAAAATTAAGAGCAGATCCCATATTTGTTTCTCTGCCCTCCCCCATCAGTGTCATTAAAGAGCAGCCATTGCAGATTGAAAACAATCATCAATCAAAATACCAGCCCAAATCTGCACTTAACACAGACACACATATACTTATAGACACACATATACTTACAGACTTATACTACTTATTCCAAATAAACATAGTAAGATTTAACATAGAATGAATGATTCAACAGGCCAAGTAGTGAGTAAGCATTCATAGCTACTTCAGAGGTCATCCTCCCTCACTGCATCTCACACTGTAGATAACCACAAGTTGTCAGTACGTTCAGGTTTTGGTTTTCAACACTTCCCTTTTCACTAAGTTGTGTTTGGACTCCACGTGCTTCATCCTTTATGAGCCCCTACTGATCTAGTGACATCAAGAAACTAGTGATTTGATGATTTCACATCGATTTTCCTCTCTCTGCCTCAACTCACACTTGGCTGACTATCAGTTTTACTGAGGACAGTCAGGAAGAGGTTCCTGGGGTAGCTTTCCTAAGCTTTTATCATTTCACTGAGTTCTAGCTCCTGGCATCCTGTGTATAAGAGAAACTTTTGTAGCCATCTCCAACATAATATCATCTTATTGTCCTTTATAATAGTATTTCAAAATACAGATGAATGGAAGCACTTCAGAGTTTTTTTACTGCGACTTCAAAAACAAAGGGGCTTTAAGACAAGGTTGAATGATTTACAGCAGAAACTTGCCAAGAGAAGATAAGCCACCTTTTTCTCTCAACACAGGGCTGTACAGTCATTTTCATCTTTTATCAACTGCCACTTCCACATGTGCATGAAGTGCTCTTATTATGCTAGGGAGCAAAAAGGATCACAATCTTCAACCTGGCAGTCTTCTATAAACCATAGAAGAAAAAGATACAAAGATCATGAGTCCAACATGATGTCACAAACTAGTGGCATGAATGGCAACACATTGCTTTTCTGTTAATAAGGAAAGCCAGGGAAGACCAATGCTCATTTTATTTAAGGATAAACTCAAGTAGCTGGTAACTCATGCCCAACAGCATAAAAAGAAGGGTGATGCATGACAATTCTGCATAATACTTGACAGCAGATGGAGAGAGGGGAATCAGACTTGTCTGTGCATGTGGTGGGGGCATGAGAAGGACAATTTTGTCCCAGTGCAAGTGCCCAGCTATGATCACCAAAGTGGGACAAAGCAAGGAAGAACATATCATAGGGTCAAAAAATAAATGTAGAAGTTATAAAATATGTGTTTAAATTCTTGATCCTTTTCACATAGAAGGCTCTGTCTGACAGTGTTACCACAGATACTGCAGCTTAACTTTTCCATTGTGTAGTTAAACAAATTTTAGCTAAATTAGAATAATGCACTTAGATAAAGAGTCAAACAATCACAGGTACTTGAGCTAAAGCAGATTAAGAAATTATCAACCACTTAGCTAGAATGTGAAGCCTGTGTATATACGCACTCACTGAATGGCAGTGTTATGTGGGCTGGCTTGAACCACCACTGTTGGTGATTTACACTAACCTATTTTGGTCCATGCTGTAAAAGACTGGGGAGGCCATACAGTTAGCTGTGTTATCTCAGGAGAGCAGCATTAATTTCCAATGGAGCAAGCAACAGCCAATGAAGGTGGGCCTGCATGAATGCTGGGATGAGACAGGTTTCCAGGTCTGTTGAGGACAGCAGAGAGGCAGGACAGCAAAGGGAGGGGGCAGGGCCCCAGACGCCACTGCAGCCAACATCTCAGAGCATGAACACCAACTTTCATCACTAAAAGGTGGAGACAAAGAGGTGGAAAGCCGAAAAGAAAACTTTCAGCAAAGAAGTAAGTCCACAGAAAAGGTGGAGTCTGTCGTGTAAACACAAAATCAGCTGAATTTCCAAAGAAGAAATCCTTTTTCCTATAGGAAGTAAAGAATTTAATTTGTATTGGAGAGCATTCTCTGGAAGACAAACTGACTGTTTCTGTTTGTAACTCTCTAATACAACAGAGACTGACCTTTGCATCCTCATTTTGATGTTTATCTTGAACAAACAGCCTAGAAGTCAATGTCTACTGAGAAAAAATTAGGGAAGTGACTTTTCTCTAAAAGCGCAGAGCAAGTCCTAGGGAAAAAATTTATTAAATATGAGTCCAGCAGCTGTGGCTGAATGTTAACCATAGCTTTGCGATGCCATGTTTACTTGGCCATGAAATGCCTGCTCAGACAAGTTAAACTTCAATCTGGAAATCTACGATTAAGTCTTCCGGGGCAGAAGAACAAACATTTTCTTATTTTATACATGCTTCTGCTTTTTGCTTTTATCTTGTGGGTGAATGCGGCGTTCAAGGAATGGATACCACTGACTAAAGGCAATACTCTTGAATGCAAGAGTTCCGACAAACTGTGCCCACACAGCCGGGCAGTGAACCTGACACCCAGCTTACAGCACCGCCCCTGCTGTGGTCTTGGCTTCAGTTGTATCGAACTGTGCACAAACCGGCTACCGGCAACCCAGCTTTCAGGTATGATCTCCTCAGGTTGTGAACTGGGTATTTTTTCCTCTCATTTCCTCTTTGACTATGGGAAAAAAAATCATAAAGTACTATTATCACACAGAGGTATTCATAATAAATATGCACAGGTTACAAATAAGGCATTTTTAACTTTATAAAGCAGTTAATTTTCTTTTAGAAGTTTTGAGTTAAAATTCCTCAGACATTTTTGATGATGTGCAACTAATTACATCAGTGTTTTGCATTTGCCATTGCACAACTACCATGAACAAGGTGTGCCTTAAAATTAGATGTTGCAGCCCTTACACTTAACCTGATTAGGTCAATAATTTAAATATTAACACAGCTATGGAAATGAAGGCAGACAGATTCTTCCTAAACAAGAACTCATTATGTACTCTTACATTGTATTCTTTTGAAACCACAATGTTTTCAGATGCAGAATGAGCACCTGGCTGTCTGCCACAACATGCTGTCTTTTGCTCCTATACCCACCATGGCTGTCAATTTCCAACTTTGTCCTCCAGGACAAGGTAACTGAGTCACAGAGCAAACTTAATCACGTCACAACACAAAGCTGATGTGATGATCTCATTACTGTTCCAGGAAAAGGAATAAACTCAATTACTATTGACACCAGCAAATCCAAGATTTCAGCAAAGACCTATGAAGGCCCTGACCACGTAACAGGGAGAACAAGTAGCATGAGTGGCACTCTATTAGGGAAACTACTATCGTAAGCGAGATAGCGACAATGAGACTTTTAAAGAAAGTCTCAGTACTTTGTCAGAGCATTTTTGAATTTTAAAGGAGATTTGAAGTTCAACCAAATCTATGATCCTTTTTTGGTAAGGTTAAGGTACCTGGAAGTTACCTTTATGTGAGGATAAAAATAATTTTGTACATTAAAGAGAGATTTATTGCACTTTTTCAAGCACTCTATTCAATCTGAATTGGCTAGGAGGTTAATTTTGAAGCTCTTCACCATTTTTTTTAATACTGTATTTGGATTGTCCTTTAGCATAGTATCAGACATGTAGAAACAAAATCTAAAATGACTAAATCTAACTTAAAAAGAATACCTGTCTGATCAAAGCCCCTAGCTCATCTGTGTTGCTTTTTTTGGTTTGTGTTTTTTTTTGTAAAATTAACTAGCAGGAAAAGTCTTATCTTCTAAGAGTTGCACTTAAAACTGATTGCTTATAAAGATTTGAAGAATGATTTGGATTATCATTCTAAAACAGCACCCAGGGGAAGTGGGTGGATCAAGGGATTGCTAATGAGATATTGAGTCTTTCACATCTAAACTGCTGATTTAAATTCAACCCAACACAAAAATCCCCCAACTGGTGGACATTTGATGATCTGTAAAAAATGAGGTGATGTTCTCACTCTATTCTTAGAAGATACATCTTTTAAGAGCATTGAACTGCCAGGAAAACTGTCCCTCTTTGCAGTGAAAAAAAGGAATGAATTGATAATGAAACAATTCATGTTAACTTTTATCCCTCAATACAGCAATATAAAGCAAGGCTTTGGCTTTCGGGATGAGGTTTACTTTCCCCAACCTGCCTAAAATAAGAGTTTCAGCCTCTAAGACTACTACAGTAAATTCAAATTAAACATTTTAGTAAGGTAAAAATTATTATTTAAGTTCCAGAGTAGCTATATTGGGCTTTAATGACTTATAATTTACAGAAAGGGCAGTGGTAGATGTTAATGAGTGACTCAGACTACTTTCTATTATGCTTTTCTGTAGAAGCAGTCATTATCACGTCAGTTGCTCGGAACATAGCACTCTCTAGTTCTCCTCCTCATTTAATAAAAGCCAATTAATCATTTCCAATCATTTATGTGCTCAGTGAATTTAGAACCTAGTTTCACTCATAAATTACAGTAAATGTATAATTTTAATTAACTTACTAGTCGTAGCTGTTCTACAGATGTTTTGTTTGTTTGAACATACTTCAGCCTATGAACTATTTGCAACTCTTATTACCGTGATTCTTGATTTACTAATGGGATTTGTGACAGATCAACTGCATGACACAGTATTGTTTCCCTCTGCTGACTACTGGGTCAGACCGAGTCCATCTCCTAGGTGTAAAACTCTTTGCTCTTGGTACATGACATAACTATTTATTTCAAATGGCTACCCTGCAAACCAAGCCCACAGTCAGTACGTGCAGATGGACTGACCTTTACCTGCATATGAATCAGTGCACTGGGTGCACATTAACTGACATAGCAGGAATAGAGCCTGTTCCCCTTAAACAGCCTTCTTTTCTCTTTCCTTCCTTCCAAATAGTACTCCTTCCACCCCATAACCCAAGCCCCTTCTCCATGCAAGAACCTCCTTCACTTACCACACATGTGCACATAAGGAACGCGTCAGAGCTATCAGAGCAAGACCCAGCCATGTGCTGGGTGGCACTGCATGGAATGGGGAAGGCTAGATAAGTTCTTTTTTTGTGTCTTTCAAACAATCCCTCTACTGATTTCATTTCTCTATCAGGGAAAACAACTTCTTCCTGTGCTAGGTCCTAGGACAAATCCAGAGAGATTGTCCCTCAGAACAGGAAGAAGCAATGTGGTCCCTTTAATTAATGGAAGTTGCTGATCATCCACAGATGTTTCCCATCGTTGCACCATCAAAAAGCCCATGAAGGTTCTAAGATGACCCCTTTACAGCAGATATGCACAGCTGGCTAAAGCCACCATACATCAAACAGGTTCCTCAGCAGGGGTGAAGAGGGACACCACAATGTGTGGAAAAGGACAGAGAAGATACTATTTCCTCTCCTGCTAATCCTCTCTTACTTTCTTCCCCTTGTGCACTGCCTTCAGTATCCTGGTCATTCCAAACCCATTTTTGCCAGCCAACCCTCCACAGATGCCCATGAGCAGTTGCTGGAAATTTCTCCTAGGGGACAAAAGCAGTAAACTTAATTCATGACAGGGGTCATGTTCCTTCACATCATTAGAGGAGGTCACTGCTGCATCCACAGCCTCATCTCCCAAGACAGCCTGTGTGTAGAGACAGTGATACAAGATGGCAACATCCACCAGCACCAGCACTCTCAGAATCCTTGAGGAAGCCCTGAATGTGGTCCTCTGAAATATGGTTGGGGAGAAGGAAGAGACCCCCTTATCAGATGCCAGGAAAAAATCCATTCTGAAGATAAAAGTACTTGGCTACCACCTTTCCAGAAACTCAAGGTCCTGGTTTCGATCTCTGCAATCAAAGGAATGCATGATCCTCTGCCTTTCCCATTGGGTTTTCATCTAGGTGCTGAGGCAACACCAGCACTCGGTCTTATCTTCCCTGCCTAAACCTCCTCCCACAGCTCCATCTGTTCCCAGGCTTTATGCTGAACAATGATGGTCAATCCTGCAAGGCTTGGCAATTACCAGAATGAGCCAGACCCTGAGAGAAAAGGTGTACATCGAGAGCTCATTTTTCTTGCATTTCCTGTGGATCTGTAAGAGGGGTATCATTCTCTGCCAGAAGGCTGCTAACAAGCTTCCTGATAACCGTCTACGTTTTCAAGCAGTAGGTGTATGTACATGCTCCAATTCCCCTCCCAAAGAAGTTGGATGTGTGATCAGAGAAATGTGCCTCAGACCCAGTGGTCTTTCTGGACCAGGCTTTACACTCTTTCTCCTGTCACTCCGTATACTAGAGTGGGTCGGGCAGGTATCTTTAGGCTCCAAAATACCTTGCACTGGATGACAGCTTTGCCACAGCCCTCCACCAACTACTACTTTTCCTGTTGTTGCAGCACAAGGATTGGCACACACCTTCTCTACATCCCAGCACCTGTACTATGAGAAAAAGATATTCCCTTCCTATCAGGCCCAAACTTCCAAAATGCTTCTCTAAAGCCTGTGTCATCTGACAGGGCATTGTAACAATGACTGTAGGCTGAACTTAGCCAAATTTAAGAGCTCATAGCCATTACAGATATCGGGTAGCAGTCTACAACATGAGTTGACCAGCCACAGGGGAGCTCCTTACTAATTTCTGGCCTCATGGAGATTTTTCTTGGATCATTGTTCTGCAAGCCTCAAGGCCTGTAAAATAGTTAGAAGGATTTTTCTCTATATACATTATTCAGTATTTATCATTACTGAATGTTATCTGCAATTCTGTCATCCATTCAATCAATATTTTGATTTCAATATTTTGCAACTCTTCAGAATCAGCCTTAATTTTGAACAATTCTGTATCATAAAAAAACCTTTGTCATAGCACTCTTTTTCCAGGTAATTTATGAATGCACTGCAGAGCAAAGATCCTGGTGGGCTTACGACAGTGATCTACATTTATGGTGCAATATTAGCCATTTATAATTTTTTATCATTTAGGCTTCTATTAATCTGTGAGAAGAACTTGTCTCTTAGGTGCTTCAGGAAGTTCTACTGAGAACCCTTAAGAAATGCCTTTTCAAACTCCCAGTCCACTACATAAAATGGGTTACAATTCTTCACAGATTATTGACTCATAAATATGACTTCCCTCCACAGACATTATATATTGACTATTATGTAATCTACTATATTTACCTTTCTGTTTACCCACCCTTTCCCTCTTATCATTCCTAACAGTTCAGCCTTAGAGAAGTCAGAGTTAATTGTTAGAATGATCCCTGGAGCCCTTTTAAACATCTTACTATATAGATAATGGTTTATCCAATAGGTTGCATACCACAGCTACAAGCTCATCAATTTTCTTGGACAGTTAGTTACCACTGGGACCAGCTGACCTGTTACTACTCACTTCATGAAATTGTTCCAAAATCTCTTTCTGTAACACCTTAAATATTTTAGACAATTTTATATACCTAAAAACCAGATTGAGATGATCAAACTGTGTGGCTTACAGAGATAAAAATCAGAGGTCTGAAAAATGATCTCTGTGGTATAAGTACAGGATTTTCCCTCTTCTTGTCTTCAGAGAAATACTTCATGTGCCAGTCTGGAAAATGAAGTCTTATGCAAAGATACAGTAGTTTCTCAAAACCTTTGCAAATAGTGATGAATGACTACCTTCATGGCAGATGATGTATGTTCATTTGATGAACTGACAAGCTATTAATGAGGACTATCCATAAGCGTGAAGAGTGGCATCTTTGTCTCTTATGAGACAAGATTTTGAAAAGTACACACCTTGGATGACTGACCTTGCTAAATAACACATACTAATCAACTTGGCAGAACAACACAAACAATAATCTAAATTACCACTATAGATTTCCAACAAGCTTTTCTTAGCACTGCAATATTTACGGACGTAAACATTCTAAGACAGATAGAATATTACAGACATCAAGAAGTCTTCTGATGGACACCTCAAGCAGAGGTAAGCTATCTCATCACTTTGAAATTATTTCCTATGATTTCCCTTGAAACATTTTCTGGATAAAGCTCCTGGAGATGAGACACTTGCTAATTGTGTCCATCTTCTATCACATTTCTATCCAAAAATTTCATACCCTAGAGGGACTCTCCTCAAAACTGACACTCAAAGTGACATTTCTTGTATGGTGCAGCTTCTGAATTTGCTCATGAAAACAGAAATGAGAAAAGTTTTTAAAGAGCATGATCCCATGTATTTGTAGCATATATATGACAACCACACAAATATATTATATTGACATATCTAGTTTTGACTCTGAGAACAAATTATGGGTGTGTTTCTTCTCCTTTAATGTGAGCACCATCAGAAAGCACTTTTTAAAAGCAAAAAGGACTAAGATTCACGAAACTATGAGAGGATAACTTTGTGATGGGCATAGATTGTGGGAATTTTCTGAATAGATGATCAGAGCCAAAAAAAGCAAAACTTTTCTTCATTTTCTAACTTAAACAAAACCTTCTAATAAAGACATAAGATAAATTGAATAATATTATTGCCATAGGACATGCCAGTGCAGTAAAACTAAGATATGACAGCATTTCAATGATAAACAGAAATCATAGGTTTAGAGTTGACAGACTAATAAAACATAGGAAGTTAAAATTAGAAAATGTTGCAAACACATCTGAGAACATAACCAAAATAGTCTTGAGAACAGTGTGCTTACCATATTAGTGGAGGAAAATTTACATAATTAAAAGGCATTGACAATTAATGCAATGCAGGTGAAGGAGAAAGAACATCACTGCGTTGTAATTAGGAGAACTATTTGTCAGTCTCATTTTAAATTGGACTCAGAAACTTCAGACACATCAGTGGCATTTATATGAGTAAAAGTTACTGGAACAACCATATTTAAAACACATTAGGGCCACTAACTTGTAGTTTATCAGTAAACCAAAGACTGTTGAGTATGTTTCCAACCATCACCGTGGGGGCAAAAATGAGAGTAAGTTCTCTAGACAGTCTTAGAGGCTGTGGGACAAGAAAGCACTAAATGAGGGGAAATGTCAAAGAGTGGTTAGGGTATGGAAACAGACAGCTGACGGGTACATAACAAAAAGTGCAAATACCAGATTGCTAACAAGGAAGTCTCCTGGGTGAGACTGCCATAAGAACAAGCTGAAAGCTGGCAATGGGGAGGGCACAGATAGATAAGCAAATGGAGGTTATGGCCTTTGTCTTCCTAGATCACAGGAGAGGATTTAATTAGTGGTTAGGGTTATCCACAGAGCAGCTTCTCCCATGGAAAGCAGGGGGATTTGAAAATAGGACAATGGCATTTTATTAGGGCACAACAGCTGAGAAAGGATTCTCCAGTGAATAGGGAGCACTGGTTCACAGCTTCTCCTCTCCCTCCTTATTTTGAATGAACTCAGATCTTGGAAACTGAGTTGCTGCCTATATTCGAGTTTGTTTACATGGCTGACTGACAGGAGATAATATTTCTTTACATCTCTCTTTACAGAAGCCTGCAGCAACAGATGGATTTTGTAGCATAATCTAAAGGTCAACAACTTCTGACCAGCAAACTAATGGAGAACAGACCAGACTGCTGCAAGTTCAGCACTCAGGAAACCTAATTAAAAATTATGTTCATATTTAACCAGTGTTTCAGAATTGCAAAAGGACAGAAGGAATACCTGAGGCACTTAAGATATGTTCAAATCAATAAATGTTTTTTTCTAAAAAGGAAATCTGTGCATAAATATAAATCATATGCCAAATTCACAAGTTTCTAGACACAATATATAACAAACAGACAATTTTCTCCATCAACGAAATGTAATTTAGAAGCCTTTAGGCACATCGAAGTATTCTGAGCTCAACATTCCAAAGCAGTGGATTTTGTAGTGATGGATCTGAAATGGCCAAGAATTATTTTCACACGTTACAGATTTGAAAAAAGTCCACAAAACCAACCAGATGAAAGACTGTCACAGGGACATTCAGAAGCTCTTATGATTAATCAAGACTCTCAAGCCACAAACTTGAAATATCCTATTTCTCTTCAAATGAGCAAACTGGTTCAGCCCTGCCATACTGTTCAGCTCTCCCCTCACTTTCATTGGTTTTTCTTCAACAGCCCATGGTTGCATCCCTCAGCTACTGAATATCTGTCAGATTCAGAGAGACCAAACAAATACGACCTACGCTTAACAGTAATGCACACAACTACAGCACCCCATCCAGAATAACTGAAAGATCAGTTAGATACCATTTTTTATAGCCTTTCAGTAAGAAATCATTCCAGTCTGGCAGTTTATAACATGGGTAGCTGGTCAGTACAAGGAGTCATTTCCCTTCCACAGCAGAGATCACCAAGTCTTGGAAGCACTTCATGGCCTGTAAATTGATAGGCTGAGGCGAGAGATCCCTGAAAACCAGCATGTTTTATCAGTCAGCTCGAGGAGAGTCAGTGTCCTTGACAGTAATAGTTTTTATCACTGAATCTGACACAAACACTGACTGTAGATATGAATTCTACACATACATAGATGCAGCATAGATGCAGAAGCAGCAAAGCCCAAATCTCTGGTTACCACAACACTAGTAGTAACTTCAGCAATTATGTAATTGATAATTAATTCTGTAGTTAAAATTGCAGAACTAGTATTTGATTATTATGCCCCTCTTTTGCACACACTTTTCTGAATATGCCTTACAGGAAGATGCATTCCCTACTTTAAGAGACTTCTGAGAATTTTTAAGATTGATGAAAACATTAGGCAAAGTTTTCAGCTGCAGACTTCTAAAGAGAGCACAGAAAATACACATGTAGGAAAGGAAGTGCACATTTTAAAGAGCTGGCTAAAAGATTGCACTTCGATTTTGCCCCAGTTGTTGATTTGATTCCATGAGACCACGAAGAAGATGAACCAGTGGGAATTCAAACATTAGATCACAATAAATCAACAGACATGAAAACATTAGCTCAGGCATTAAATTTACATTTTCCAGACCATTGGCTCTTGTGACCCAGAATATACTGGGAAATTTGAAGTTCTACTCTCAGTTCTGTAGCTGTGTTTCATTTTAGCCCAAAGCAAGAATCACGAAGTGCAGGCTCTCACTTCACTCTCTTGCTCTACACGGAACATACTTATTTTTAGGCATGGCACACCAACAACTTTATTGCACATAGGAGTGGAGAAGATAAGGTCCAGGCTCTGTATCAGATTGGGTTGATGCACACAGTGTTTAAATGGAAGCAGCAGCTGTTGGGGGACTGTATAATCAGCTGCTTGGCTGCAAGACGCTTTAACACATACAGAGAGAACAGAATTTTTAGATATTTGTTTCTAACACAGAAGAAATCTTTACTGAGCACATAACAAGCTGTTCTGTTTAAGGGTTTCAGGCTTTTAAAAACATTTCAAATAGGAAAAGATTTCAAGGGATGGCAAGACCCACATTGTCAAAACAGAAGTCAAATTCTTGCCACCAGCAGTAAGTTCTCAGAAAAGCAGAGTTAAACAAAAGCCATCAGAATTTTTAAAACTATGACCAGATAATAATAACAACATAATACCTCTTAGCAATCTTCCAGAAAACCAAAACTTGCATTAAGAATAGCTTAGGAAAATTTCAACCTGAGGCCAACATCTATTATGAAAAATCACAGATGAAACATCCAGAAGTTACAGGCAACATAGAAAATGTCAGAAAACCCCAATAATAAGCAACTATACGTACCATATTAATCCCTGTCTATACCACAAGGGCAAAAATAGATAAATATTCTGCTGTCTTTTGGATAACATGCTTTTAGCATGTTCTATCTCACTAGCATCACCACAGTGTTTGTCCTAAGCACTGTGCTGCCACAAATGACTTCCCAGGATAGCTTTGTTTGCCTTGCCTGTCTCCCCATTATTATAGAAATCATACTGCAATAACACTGATGACAGATGTTTAAATATGTCTGTTGCTACCACAGTTTCAACAGGAGTGCACAAAGACTGTGAAGCATCTCCTGTCCACTACCATTTAGTCTACTCAGCTCCATTGAGCAGACCCAACGGGACAGACACACTTAGAAATGTTCCTCTTTATCTACCCCAGTTGAACAACGGTTCTCCTGGACTTCTAACTTTACTTCCCTTGTAGGAAATTCAGATAAATAAAAATCAACATAAGGAGCAAGCTTGTAATGGGAATATTACCCAGGTACAATATTTCATACTCTCAACCAATATCAAGTTAGTTACGGAATATGTGTAGCAATATAGACAGAACACAATAAAAATACAGATTAAAGGGTTTCCCATAATAAATTACCAACTGTATGTGATAAAACAGCTCTAATGAAAAAACGTTCTACAGATACAATTTCAAATCCACTCACAATTCCTCATTTCAACTGGTCCTTCCACAATGAGGCTATGCTGATCTCATTTGCTCTTACTCTGGTTACTAAGAGTTAAGAGTTTCTCAGCTGTAGCTTCATCTTAGCTGGGACTAAGGGGCAGAAGAGCCTGTTACTGATGTAAACCCTGAGCGGCTGTCTGTCACCAATCTTTTCAAGCAAAACTCAGACATACAAGGTTCTGTCTTCACAAGTCTCTCAAATGGAATTATTTTCTTTTGAATCAAGTTACTCATGCTTTTGTTAACAGTGGGCTTGTCAAAGTAATTTTAAACAAAAAATAGTTACTACAGCTTCTGGAATATTAGGTAAGTTTTAAGGCCGTAGAATAAGTTGGAATTAATACAGAAACTTTGTAACTTTGTGCATGACATTTACTTATTTTAAGAACTAAAATTAAATCTACAGGGACCTCATCAAGTCAATGGTATTTTTTTTCTCTGAAATCATATTCATTAATACTTCTATCACATACAGGAGAACCAATTAAGATGAGTAATAACTTTGATCAAGTATTTACAACTATATTGGACAGGAAAAACATACACATGTCAGTGGCTTGTACTGTAGTATGTAAACTACTCTAATGATAGCCAGCAGATTTCCTTAGTCATTCATTCTCCTAAACAACAACTTTCCAATTTATAAAGATAAATGCAGGAGCTGAGCTACAGTTCTTAAGGGAAAATTTAATAACCACTTTTAAACAAATTTCAATTTTGAAGCACATTGCCATACAACATTGATACCAGCATCCTGCATCATGTCAAAATGAGTTCCAATTAACATAGGCTGTGATTTATTTTCCAATTCTAAAGCTGCAGAAGTAGTTGCTAACTATCTGCTTGCAATAATTTTTCCATGACTGAAGATAAATAATTAAGATAACTTTCCACCTCCTGTCACTGGAATACACAGTTTTTGTCACTTTACCACAATGGATTGCTTCTATCACTGCTATCAAATTACTTAGGGTAAATTCTTTATATATTTTTTGGAAGTTATATTTTTGGTTTTTGCCCTGTCAAGGACTCTTAACTAAGGATGACAGATTATAAAAGAGAACATTCTGAAAGATAAAATTTCTCTTTACCCGTTGTCGAAGACTTCTAAGACAAAAAAAACACCTTCACATAGTAAAACCTTCTGGTATAACTAGTAAAGGTGATATTTTCTAAAGCCTCTTCTTCACAGTAAGAAAACAGCTTACCTATTCTCATATTTATGGTAACTGAGAAAGAAAAATAAAAAAGTTTTATTGTGCAACTAAAGCAGAAACTGGACAGATGGGATGCTTAGGGTCATGGTTTAGTGGTGGACTCAGTAGTCTCTGGTTAACAATCAGATTTGATTATCTTAATGGTCTTTTCCAACCTTATTGATTCACAGAAATAACAGTCACTAATATTATTTATTTGCACTCTTAACACTGGTCAAAGGTCTGGCTTACAAAAACTGGGCCACAGCTTGCACGGTGAAACACAGATGTGGCAAGTTTTGTAGAACTTAGACCATGCACAAGGTATGGAGGGAAAAAACCAAACCAAACCAACTAGTTATGGAGAGGAGAAGCAAAATGTTGGGTTAACTGTATCAAAATAGCATTGTAATTCGGCTAATAACACATTCAAATTGTCAATTGAACAAATAAACTAAGGGCAATTAAACATTGTGCTTTGCATGCTGGTGAAACTTCTTTTGTTTTTGTGCACAGGCATATCGCTACCACATAAGATACAACAATACATGATTGATTGTACCTTGGCACTTTTACTGGAAAAGTGTTCCTGACTGCCCTTTACATCAGCAGAATAATTCTTAGTTTTCTCTAGTCAAAGGACGGACAACGTCTGCATAATAGTATGTTTTAAAGTTTCTCATTTCATTGGTAACTTGTTTTAACGAATAAGGACGTAAAGTTTTGGAAGAACAGGTGATTTGGGTGGAATGGAAGGTTACTGTGTAGCTTATTTAATCTCTAAGACAATATTAATGGTGGAATGAATATGAGCAGTCATCCTTGATACATTGCCATCTGTTATTTACCCAGTTCTCAATCATTTTTAGCATCAGGTCAAAAGTGAACATCTAATAAGTGTTCTCCAAGTCCCCCTCTCCCCCAGTTTCAAAGCTGAAGGAAAGCAGGTGTTTGCATGATAAGACCACCAACATTCGTCTTAAATATTAAAATCCTTAAATTGCAAAATGACTGAAACCCCAACAGAAATAGTATTTTTCAAAATAGCCAATAACAGGCTCCTTCTCTGAGCAAGAATAAAGCATTGCAGAGCTGGAAATTGGATGCTTGGTATAGGCATACTAAAAAATACAGTGGAGAAATATCTGAGATAGAAGTGCAGACTCCCAAGAAGTAAAGAGCACTAACCGCAGCAGAAGCATGTCACTCTCTGGGCACCTGTATCACTCACAGACTATACCTTTCCTTCAATGAACTGAAAATGACCCACCATTAAGACCTGATCTAGCTCCTACCAAAATCACCTGCCCATAAACAAGATGAAAGTAACTACTAATTCAATTTAAAATTAACTGCTCATTCTGAAATTTGCAGGAGTCCAAATATGAAGGCAAAAATATTTCAGATAAAATACACAGAAAATAATGGGCATTCTCATGAACCTTTCCCCCCGCGTATGAGCAGTAATTTCAGGGTTGGGACTCAGACCACAACTTCACCAAGCGCAACGACCATGTCTGAGGGACTAATGGTTCAGTGCACACAGACTGACTCTTTCCACAGCCAAATCACCACAACCCCCCGCTGCTACACAAAATCACTACAACCCCCTTTAGCTACAAAAAAGGGAGAGTTTCAATGGTAGAAGTAGCCCTGCAGTTTTGGTTACTTCTTTGAGATGTGTTTGCTCACTTCCAGTTACACAGTGGGTTGATTCTTCATAATTTAGATTTTAATTTACTTTAAAACTTTTCCCCCAATGTATTTAATAAGCACAATAACAGTAAAAAACGTGTATTAGTCAGCTAATACACCCACGCCCTGGGTGTGTTATAGCCCTCAGCAACACTGCTGCCCCAGTACATCCAAGATGTATGCACGTTGGCTGACAAAAACACACCTTGTTGTGTGTTATTGCTTACATAAGACAGGACTTAGCATAGGTAACTGTATATTAATGACACGCCTTGATACATTGTTAAACTGGAAACTATGGTTGTACTCCATCAGAAGCTTAGGTGTGTGCTGAATTACATGGAGCAAAATTAATTAAGAAATCCCTGCATTTTTGCTGGCAGTAGCTGTAGCGATATGCTGGGAACAAGAGACTGCACTCCTCACTGACCTACATGGAGCAAGCACCAGGCCAGCCTCCTAAGCGCTGAATGCCTCTTGGACAGAACCTCTACCTCGAAATGTGTTAGGATGATAGGATTCATTTAGAATAAAAAAAAAATCCACC
>VZRE01001163.1:837680-865876 GCA_013396775.1 Cephalopterus ornatus
CCCCCCCCCCCCCCCCCCCCCCACACCGTGTGTTCTCCATCGCTGTAAAACAGCCTGAGCCAGAACTGCAGCAGAGGAGCCTTTCTCTCCTCCACCCCCAAGCCAACCTCTCCAGTGCCAGCGCTGGCATTTGTGCAATCAGATGGTAAGAAATCAGGGATGCGATCTGGCCAACCCCTCCCATGCTTTTTCTCCCTAGGTTAGTTTTACAGTTTACCACTCACTCACACTGGCACCAGAGAGGCGGCAGAAACACATGGCTGGGACCTCCCTTTTTGACGCCAGCCCACACACAGGCTGGCCTAAAGCAATCGTGAAACTGTATCATTAACAATGCTGGCAAGAACCTTCCCACAGACACAGTTATCCCTACAAAAAATTCCCTTGCCCCTGTGACTATTCCCACTTGAATATGGAGTTAAGGCGGCTCTCCGCTGGCGAGCTGAGGGGGAGGTTCCCCCAAGGAGCTCTGCTGGCAAACCTCCTTTCGGTCTGTAGTGCAGCAGTGCTGCCTCCAACGAAGCATTGCCAAGTGATACCAGCAGTGATCAGCCACTGACTTTTATTCATTGCCCTATTTTCAATATCTTATACTTTTATGGACATTAACCAAGCTCTCTCTTTCTTTAAGGTTTTTTCCCCCCTTTCACGTTCCAAGCTTATTTGTCAGGAAAGTTTTGTCACCAGCTGCCACAGCTCCATCAACTCTCCTACCAGGCCCATTTGAAAGAAGTAGTAAGGTGTTAATTAGGGTGTTAATGGCTACAGAAACACCTTTTTTTTTTTTTTTTTTTTTTTTTTTTTCCCAAGGAAGAAACTACTGGAAACTCAGCATTCCTTGCAGAAGTGTTAGACTACATAAAATATTTAAGAAACAAAAATGCCTTTATTCGGCACACATTGTAGATAGTCTCTGGCTCTCAACTGCTCCAAACCCCAATTCTGTTTATTCTCTTTCACCTTTGATTTGGAAGCATCTCATTGTGGGGGAAGAAAAAAAAAGGTATATATTTCCCTAGTATCTTTGAGTGACAGAATATTTTTTTAATCTTTAAAATGAATTCCATACCAGAGTGCATCTTCATAATGAGAAAATGGTTGTGCTAGTGTGTGAAGTAACATGTGGTTTCACAAGCCAGCAAAGCCAACCTCACATTGCTCCGCTGCTAAGAGAGGCTTCCCCCCTTCTCTTCTTCCCTACTGAGTCTACCCAGTGCCAGTCCACAGCCATGCTGGCTCTGGCACTTGTCTGATACCTCCAAGTTCAGTTAACACTAAACTGACATAAAGCTGTTCACATTTTTGCTGGGTTCATTTTCTGCCAGTTGAGTGAGCTGAACCAGCTGAAAGAAGGGGCAGCACCAAGTGCAGGGAATGCAGTGGGAAACATGAACCTGGGGGATTCTTCCTTTTGACAGCAGCAAGTTGCTAGAATGGCTCGGGCATCTTATGAAACCTCACCCTAAGGGTACAGCTTTACTAAATTGCTTGATACAAATTATGACTTCGCCATTACAAAAAGAAATGGGTTCTAGTAGTCACCCAAACTAAATCCACTAAACTAATTCAGCTTGCTAAAGTGGCAGAAAACTACTTAGGGTGGCAATTGCTCTTGGCCAGGTCAGCAAGTGGAACTGGCACAACTTCTGGTCCATGTGCACAGAAGCTGATGCGAGGCAAAGACAGATCTGCGTGGTAGGGGTGGAAAGGAGGAGAAGAGCCAGAAAGAAGAGTGAGCCCACTCCCTTTCAGCTGCTATGACAGCTGAAATCTTGTGAAATCACACCCTGGTTTATGAAAACTCCTACCATAAAAAAGACCCCTTATTTCTCCAATCTTATTAACAGATAACTGTGAAGCTACTCCCCCAAAGTCTTTATATAAACTTATTGACTCAGTAAGTGTAGAAGCTAAAAACTGTGCTTCTTTTTTAATCAAAATTTTAATTTCATGTAATATTCAATCTAACAGTTACTGCAAAAATAGATGCAGTGATTTGAGATACTGCCGTATACCAGACTGCGTGTTACCGTTCTCCCAGCTTGATGATTTAATCATGACTGTTCTTCATTCACTGCAGTACAAAATCGGCACAGCAAGTTCAAATTAGCCTCAGCAGCAATTTATATTAAGCAGAGGAGGAAATTCGGTTGTAATCCAAAAATAATTTTTGGAGATGTCAGTTGGATGGGAAACCTTTACTTCCAACCCTGCAGTTGGAACTGGGTGGATAGGTACCCTCAAAGTCATGGTAGCACACCATTACTCTGCCAGGTATACAGCACACATTGTCTTTTTAAAACAGCATCTTTCTAAATGCTAGTTTAACTTTCACTAGCTGCTGTTTTAAAATATTTGTCTCTCTTGGGTGGGAGTTCTGGGATTTGTTTGTTTGCTTGTTTTTCAGTGGAGCAGGTTATTTGGATCCTTATGCACTATATTACAGCAAGACCGAGACAAGAGTGCATTTGTCAGGTGGCTTATGTCACTCAGAGATTTGAGGCAGCCGATACCTTTGCCAACATAAAATGGTTTTTCTCTCATCATATGCTACATCAGTACTGAGGAGGTTTGCACCACAACTGTTCCAACCCAGTTACAGTCGCACACTTGTAAGTGTGGCACGACAAGGCCTCAGAGTAGTGATCTTTACACCCTGTTCTGATATGAATTATGCTTGTGGGACAGAGGAATGTTTTTCCATTACTTCTATTCAAACCAACTCATATCTTCGGCTTTTCGTTACTTGTATCTATTTTCTGATTTGTTCTGATAAATGCTTATTAGCAAAGACATTATACAGAAACTTCAGATCCAATTAATAGAAATATCTGCAGTGATAAATAAACAATGGAGTTAATGAAATCTGATCCATTACAAACTTGTGACCTGTTTTTGGTTCTGGTAGATGACTTATCCTAAGAAAAGCTGTAGAAATTCTGAGCATTCACATCTGAACTCCACTCCAAACTTAACTTAAACTTCAGCTTTAATAAATCTGGATCATTACCTCATCCTTACTTTTAACTACTAATAGCAAGTAACTTTCTCGATTGCTACACCTGACAAATTGTTAAATATTTCAGCTATTTTCTAAGTGAAATGAAACCTACATATGTTTCTTTAGTCCCCAACTCCTTTCAGAGAAATTGATGTATTTCCCTGCACTGGTCCTACTTTATCTAAACAACCTGATAGCTCATCCTTTCTCATCTTCTCAGGATACAAAATAAATCAGTACAGTCTTTTAGCCTACTCTTTCATAAGGAATACAATTCTCACAGATCTAATCATTCTGAGTAATTAAAATCCTTGAGTCTTTGAATCATTCTGGTTTTGTAATACTTCTCTGTAATAAGAAAATCAGGATGCAGACACTACCACCCCTAATTCACATTCTGACACCTGTATTGGTGCAGGAAAGCCTGCAGTATTGTATTTTGACCATATTGTTCACAGAAATGCCAGTATTTCACTTCTGAAGTTACAGTATTGCTATCTTTCTTAAAATACATCATTCACTGAAGCACCAAGTTAAGAAAAACTGAAGGGAAAGGAATGAAAATAAATTATATCTCCAAAGAGGCTAATTAGATAGCTAAGCATTATCTGTGGAGACAAAGAAAATCTAAAGTACCAGTAGGGTTTTTCAGAGTTACTTCAATGCGCCTGATTTTTTACAAACACTAACCTACAATTTCCTGACATCTTAAATTACATGTTTCTGAGAAGGCTACAGTTTGGTTACAGTGTGTCATACATACAAAGTCCTGCTGACTGAAGAGAAGGACATGCTTGAAGCTGTTACGACAGGCTGGAAAAAATCCTTACAAAGTAATTCCCCTAAAAAAAAATCCCGAAGTTAACTTACTGGTCTAGGAAAAGTATTTGGCACAATCTCAGCCTAGATTCAAACTTAGTTTTCTTTTTTCTTAGTTTTTTTTTTTTTAGTCTCTATTATTACCTCCACCAGAAAGACCTAAAAAATTGATTAAAAAGAAAAAAAAAAAGGAAGAACAGGGGAAAATCTTCTGGATTCCAGAGGCCTGCAAAAGATTTGACTGCAATCCAAGAGGATGGAAAATAACCAAACCAAATATTTTGACCAGAATTAAGTATTAATGCTTCAGCAGCTTCCAGAAAGAACTTTGATTAAATGAAGTTCAAAACCAAATATTAGAGAAGGAAAATAGTTTTCAAGTTATTATGCAAACCAGACATTTTCTATGCAAATTCAGGCACTGAACTTCTATAATCTGAATTTTAAAACATAGGTTGATGACTTGATTGTAAATGGTGTTTGTTTTCTCTTTCTGAATGTCATGTTAAATTACTATGTGCATATGCAGGGTGTGTGGGTGGAAGGGACTGACACAAGGAGGAATTAATTCTTGTAAAAAAAAGTTCCTGTTTTTCTAAGGGCATGGTTAAGAAGAAGAATATATCACTTTCAATAAAATGGTACTAACCACTGTAAACACATCACTGTGCAAATGAAGAAACATTGCTCGTTAAGTACTGACAATATTTGATTCAGCCCATGCATTTACCAGTCAGCTGGTCTTGCTGGCCTAAGTCCCAACCTTCTCACCTCTCTAAGTGGTTATATTATTCCCATGGGGATAGCAGGGTGCCTCACAAGTCAATATGGACAATCTCCATATTTGTCTTCTGAACACATTTCCACCATTAATTCCTACATGTAATCGATTATTAAAGTGCAATTTAGATATATTGATCAAATGCTTGCCTTCTGTAATTCCCATTTTGCTTTATCAACCACAGGAGTGCAACAGCTGTTAAAAGCCTTTTATATTTAAAACACTATTGTAGACCTATTTTCAGTTTACAAATCTGTGATACATAACATTAAGAAGTAGATGGAAAGTCACAGTGCACTTCTAAACACAACTCCACAGGCACCTCTCTTTGTATTTGAAGCTAGAGCTTCCTCTCATAATTATAAAGTAGCAGTTGGTCTGTATATCTGAAAATAAGGAACTCTGAGCTTGTGGGCCTCATCAGACAAGGTAGTAAGGAAGCCCAAAGACTACTAACTTCAGTAGGATGAAGAAGTTCCCCACTGCTGGCTTTTTTTGACTAATACAGCAGAACTTTTTAGCTTGTACAAACTGGGGCAGCCGTGCTGTGTTACTAACTGTTTGCGAATTTATACAAGTTCAGCCTTTTTTAGTCTAGTGACCATGGAAAGTACTTAAATTAATAAAAAAAAAAGCCTATTTCATGCTGCTTCTGTGTCTTGGAAGATCATTATGTGGTTAATTGTACAAAAACCCAACAGAGCTGTGCTATCAAAAAACCCCCAAAAAGATGAACAAGTTTTCATATTTATGCAACAACCTCTCAAAATACAAATTATTCTCTAGTTTGCATCTCAACTGTCAGACTAAGATGAAGGTATCTCAGCATGAAATCTGTTTGTAAGAGACAATAATATTATTGTTTTGTAGTGCACATAATTCGATGAATGCCTTTTCTGGAATAGTTTTTAACTCTTCATCACATCAGAATACACACGGAATCTCTCCCCTGTAACAATCATACCATGTTGCAAAACGATGCCAAAATGGTATAAACATAACAGAGTGTGGAGGACTGTGCTAATATTTGCTGACCTTTTCAGGTTTATTGAAATCACATTATTTCAATTTCCTTGAGATAATGGTACTCGGATCAAATATGTGTGTTTGATCTCAATGGTTATTTGTAATTTCCTGTTGAAAATACACAAAAATTTAGTTCTGCTAAATTTCATCTTTTATGACAAGTCCTTCAATAATTGAATCAAGAACACTTGCTATCCAACAGCATCTATAAAGACTAGTACTCTATATACAGAAGCTTAACACCAGTTTTGTATGCCTTTCCCCCCTCCTTAATCTAAATTGCTCTAAATTTCTTTTTAATATATTTTATGTGGTCACACTGTAGGATTATGAATCAGGAATTTTGTTTCCAATTCTATCACTAGCCATCTTGGCTAAAACAACAAAAAAATGCCAGACTAAAATATTCTGACATTACAACAATGTTTGACAGAAGCCTCAGTATGTAATTAGTTTAAATAATTTTGTTCCTTCAAATTTGTGCTTCTGTTTTAAAAACAACAGGCTCTAATTGTAAGAACAAAGAAAAAAATCCTTGGAAGTGAGATAAACAGAAACCAAATTAGGTTCACTTTTCTGAGCAGAAAATGGAGCAGGTAAAGTTTCCAAGACCAAAAATAACCTTTCAGATTAGCATGTTTTCAATAAATAAGACTGACTCCTTCTAACAAAGCAGAATAAAACTTAAATGGGTCAGAAGTCGATGACAGCTTGGGACTTACCCAAGCTGAAGTCTTACAAATAAAAATGTGAAATCTTGAATTAGACTCTACTCGTCACCCAAAAGCAATGCAGGGTGAATCAGCAGGCAGTCATTTTTTTCTGTCCTCTCCATGCACTAATCAAGCTGCCTCATTTTGCACCAGTAACAACCCTTCACTACGGCACTAGAATTGGAGTATTTTCTTGGTCCACTTCGGAATTGTACTAATGGTCTCTGTCTCTTTCAAAAATAGGAAGCCTAAGGGAAGACTGCACAACTGAAGACGTGCTTTCTCGTGTGTACATGTTGAACAAGCAACAGGATGCTGACACACACATTTCAATCCCCTTGTTCTCAAGGATGTGCTGTTTTCACAGCCTGTGTCTGCAGGCAGAGACTAAAACTGGCTCATATATTCCCTTAACAATTTTCTTGACCAAGTTTAGAAAAGTTCCTTTGCTACTTCTCTCCTTAAAGCTGACACAAGGTAGCATTTTGCTGTAAAGTTCAGTTTCTGCTCAGAGTGCATGCAGTAGTACTCTGGAAAATTTAATTCCTTATTTAATTTAATGCAGAAAACACCCAAGCTGCAGCAGTTTGAAAAAAAGATCTGCAGCAACCGCAGGTCAGCTGTAACCCACAGACAGCTTGGACGCATCACTACTCCAAGAAATACTTCATGTGGAAACCGATGGTCCTAAGAGGAGTGCTGAGCCTCGTTCCTTGCAGAATGAACCGTGGATCGCCCTCTGTTGTTAGGATTAGTCAGCACTTCCAGTAGGAGCTGGAAGAGGTTTAAGGCTACGATAAATACTTCAGTATTTTATGTTTGAAGGCAAGAAGAAACCTTCTCTCCTGATGTACAAAAGGGTGAAATAGTTAAATGAACAAGTCTGCCCATGGCTCTGAATGGGACAGACAGGTGGTTTCAAATGATTACCTCATTAAATACAGATATTTTACAGAGATGTTTCTCTCATAACCAGAAAAATGGTTTCCTTGGGGGAAATAATTTGTTTTTCATGGGAAAATTTCATCCTGGCAGAAGCCCAATGACCCCTCCAGTTTCTAGTTGCAATAATATCAAAACATACACAATATTTTGCTTAGCATCCACTAGTCAAAACCCAAAATAGTTCATACAGGAACAAATGGCCTTCTTCTGACTAACAATAGAAATAGGAAAAAGAGTTTGAAAGTTACTGAAGAGTCATCTAACTATTAACACGGATTAATTGGTAAAGTGTATTCTCCTTGATGTAAGAACCACAATAACACTAATGGAACAAAACTGACCTTTGAAGATCTCCAACAGTCTTCTGCACTTCAATCTTGTTTATGAGGCATCTCAGAATATCACTTATGAACAATCATTTTGTTTAAAATTTTATTGAATTTCATAAAAGGACAAATGCTTAAAATAAATATAAAAATGAAATAAAATTTTCATTTAAGATTAAAAGTGTCTCTTCTCTGCTAAAACTCTTCCCCTCCAATTATATTTCATTTGGTTTGATCCCTTTCCCTCCTCAGATTTTTCTTTGATCAATAAACCAATGCTAGTTAAACATACATAAAAATCAGGGTCATTAAGTTAGAAAGGCAGACTTGGCGAATTCAAATATGTACACTAAATATTTTCCTCCCATAAAGTTGTGTTCAGCTTTACAGCTAAGTCAAGGCTGAAAGCTTCAGAGGTAAGATACCCCCATCAGGTATGTAAAGAGAAAGGTTTTTCTCTTAAATATTTTTGAAGTACGGATTACAACACTACAACTACTATTCTGCCATTCAAAATTAAAAACGAAGTGAAGTGCTAAAAATACAAGCTGTCGCAAACCCATTCATTTCCTTTCTTGAAACTTTTCATACTTGCATGAAAACAGTTTGCCTAACAAATATTAGCCTCAGTAAAGAGAAACACAATTTGTTTTATAAACGGCCACTGCAAAAGATTTATTTGACTTGCATTACATCCTATCAATATTCATTGCTGTTTCCACCAAAACTGTAAGAAAACGTACATTGGCTTTGAGTTTTGTTTCCGGTTCCCAGGTTGAAAAAAAAGTCTAATTATCTGTATCTTCAATAAGCCAAAACATTTGAGGATAGTATATAACTTTTGCTTTGATATGATTGTCCATCCAGAGAAAAAAGTAAGAAATCAAGAGGATTAAAACTATGAGACTCCCTCTTCAGTGACACTGCAGACATGCACATAGCCGAAGGACGTGTTTCTTGAGAGATATGTATGACACTTCTCATAACACCGTATCATGTTGCTCTCTCATCTGTAATTTTAGGACACCTAAGTGGAAGCACACCAATCAACACCAGCTACATTTGAGAGCAGAGGTACATTTAGAGGAGTTAAAAAAAAAAAAAAGTTACTGTGATAAAATAAAAATATAAAAGAAAAAATATTAATTCAACTGAGGAGTAAAGGATAGTAGATCACATGTATTCACCACTATTTAAAATTCAAGGTTCCAAGAACTATGTCTAATTCTTCCTGGGTTCAATGACACTATTGAATCAGTCTTCTTTTTTGAAAATTGCAGGATGCGACTGCACTTTTTAGTGGAATACCTGTCTCATTTCTGTATGTGGAAGGGACAGCACAAATCCCCGCCAAGAAATTCTGCTATTCTAAGTTAAGCTCAGATGCTCTTGTATAGGGATATTTCTACCTGTTTTCTATCTTGCCCCTCCTCTTCCTTCCTTCTTTGCTTTAGATCACAGTCAGTTTTAACCCTATGATTGAATTGTCATGAGTGATTGATTTCTACAATGTTAAAACTATGGGTTTTTTAAACCTCAGTTTCCAAATGTGACAACAAAGCATTTGTGGCTTTTTTATTCTGTGACTTCACAGGAGTGTATAATTATGAGCTGTTCCATATTTTAAAATTAATAATCATATTTGAACTCAGGCTGCAATGGTAAAAACACCATCAGGGAGCAAACCACTAACATTGTCATTCAGAAGTTTCTTCCCACATATTCAGCTCCTTGGTTTTGAGACTAGAGACGGATTAGTAAAGTACTATAAGGAGATGATTACATATTATGTTGTACAATTCTAGAAAATTATTGACACCTGTAGTTACTTAACTAGAAACACCATAATTTTTGCATTAGAATGTCAATGTATTCTAACAGAAATGATTTTATGTAAATGAAATAATAATTTATGAAAACTTAAATCAATGTCAATGGTATCACATTTAGATAAAAAGAAATGGCAGAAATGTGACATTAAATCGGAAGTGATGAATCTAGACCATAGTTGTAAATGTCACTTGGCATTTAAACTGAATTTAAGTGTTCATACAGGGCAGTGAGACTTTATGGTACTTTGAAAACTTTTCTCCAAAGGAAATCACAGCAGAAGTAACAGAGAGCAAAGAGATACCCATTCCTCAGCAACTCCCAAACAAAAAGTTACTACTAGTTGAAACAGTGCATATAGAAGGCAGCAGGAAGCATTCAGTTGCTGTACATGCTGGGTTGACTACTATCACAGTCGTATCTGAACACCTGCCAAACAAATAAGACTTCATTGCTTTTCCATCTGAAGCAAAAGTAACAAATGAGGTGGTGGGGATGTTAAGAAATTTTTTACAGACATCAGCAAGCTGCAGAAAGAAAATTTTGCTTCCCATTAGAGGAGCTGGAAGAAAACACTTAAGCACAGTTCTTTCTGTTCACATTAACAAATCTGAAACATATGCTTAAAGTCTTAATTTTGATAGTGACCAAAATGCTTGTTCATTCATTTATACTGCTTCTGCTGCAGAAAACCAGACTAAAATTCTGGTCAAAGTCACAGATTATGACTCTGTGTCTATGCACAGTTCTAAGAATGAGAAAGAAATAAAACCTTCTAGACAGAAGTAATGATGACAGCTATAAGAGACATGCAGCCAGCACAAAAGCTGAGCACGTTGATACCTATCTTCTCAGAAAGTTCATACGATACCTAGACTTGCACACAGCGACAGCAAAAACATATTTGAAATTAATAGGACTAGTATTTTCTCTGACTGGAGAACAATGTGAACCATCCTGGCATGAGTTAATAATGCTGGTATGTCTGCGCCTGGATACACTGAAGACAGGATGCTCCTGAAAGCACACAACCTTTTGGTCCAGAAAGGTTACCAGAACTTTCTTTTACATTTTCTCATTGGGACTTGCTAACAGCTCCTCTGTGCTTGATCACATCTCCAGGCCAGACAGAAATAAGGGGCCTGTATCTTGCTTTGCTTTCCTTCAGGATGTTGTGTGTCAGTAGGGCATGAATGACAGACGAAACTTTTGCTTTCCATTTTGTAGGCCCTGAAAAACCACCCATCCAGTTACAGGAGCTGGAAAAGTGTATTTCACTGTGACCTCCCCCCATAGTTTATCTACACCAAGGAACATAAAACTGAAACTCTCAATAATGGGACTACAATTTCCCAGAGATCCTCAAATACAGAAACTAAGACCAACTATTATACTGCAGAAATCACTTTGTATAATGACAGAATTAGGAAAAAAATGCATGTGCTTTTTTTTCCTGACACGTCTCAAGTTGTTTATTTGTAGATGCACTGAAGTTGTCCAAATAAAACAACAAAATTATCTACATAAATCACCTTAGGTGCAATGCATAAGCAACACTTGGCAGAAGGAATAAATTAAAAAAAAAAACAAACAAACCCAAAACCATAAAAAGATGAGACAAGAAGGTTGTTTTGTTTTCTGTTGGTATATAATCTTACTTCCAGATCTAGTTCTTTAACAAAGATTATATCAGATACATTTTTTCTTTGTATATTGTGTAATCAAACTGGTTGAGACATCTCCAATAATGAAGACATCACAACTATTATTAAAAAGTTATATAGAAGTAGGTGAGCAGCTGTAGCCTAATAAACACACAGCTGAACAAAAGAAACTGCTGACAAGCTGCAATCTTGTTTTAATGTAAATTCTCATGTGTTCACATCATATTTAATTGTCACTAGCAGTTTCTCATAAATGGGCTAATGCTAATTATCCCTCTTTTTCAACCACATGGTTTCAGTGAAAAGATTAATGTCAGGAAAATAACACAAAAATAATGAGCTTTGCAAGCTATTTGAGTGGCAGAAAATATACTTTTCTTGATTTTTCTAGTTTCATATGAAAGCTGTGACATCTCTCTCAAAAGCACCTCAATATTTCAAACATCTTATCTAGGATATATTAATTATGGAAGAAATATATAACACATTTCCCTAAATTTTTCTTCTCAAGGTTTATTGTAGTGGTGAGCTGAAAGCCAAAATGTGCAACTCCACCACCACCAATGAGTTTAAGGGCTGGTCTTTCTTAGATCAGGAAATATTAAATATGGACAAGTTTCCCTTGTCTTCTGGTCTTTGTCCTGCAGTTGGCATTGTGAAATGTTTGCTTGGTCTGAAATAATTTGTACTAGTCTGACAAACTTACTTTAGCTCTGACTAATGGTAAGATACAGCATCTAAAAGAATGATTGTCCAGGAACAATTAAGAAGAAAGAGCCCATTGAGCCACTCAAGTGCTACAAACTTGCTTCTTTTTTCCAGGTCCAGAGAAGAGCAAGGAGGCTGGTGAAGGGACTCGAGTACAAGTCTTACGAGGAGAGGCTGAGGGAGCTGGGGTTGTTTAGCCTGGAGAAGAGGAGGCTCAGGGGAGACCTCATCACTCTCTACAACTACCTGAAAGGAGGTTGTAGCCGGGTGAGGGATGGTCTCTTCTCCCACGCAGTTCTCAGAAGACAAGAGGGCACGGTCTTAAGCTCTGCGGTTTAGGATGGATATTAGGAAGAAATATTTACAGAGGGGGTAATCAGACATTGGAATGGGCTGCCTAGGGAAGTGGTGGATTCTCTGTCCCTGGAGGTTTTTAAGATGAGACTGGATGTGGCACTTAGTGTGATGGTCTAGTAACTGTGGTGGTAGTGGATGAAGGTTGGGCTTGATGATCTCAAAGGTCCTTTCCAACCCCTATGATTCTATGACTCTATGATTCTATGTCCTAAGTGTCGCGACAAAACCAAGACTGCACTGAGTACCATACAAACATACAGCTTGAGACACATAGGCGATGCTTGCATTATGTGGTGTTCCCAGACCAGACACACATACTTTCTGTACTGCAGGTGTGGTATCAGCTCTGGCTGGAGCACAGCCCTTTCTGCATGGAGGAACTTGCATGCTGGAACACACTGTATGGGTGAGCATGTCTGCACCAGCTGCCTCACGCAGAGCAATGGGGTTGATGGAAAACTGGGGATGCAGAGGCTACTACACATATAGCTGCTTTACTACTGTGGTACCAACAGTTGTCCAGCTGTTTCAGGTATATTGGTTGGTTTTCTGCTTAAAACAGAAGCACTCTTTCTGCTTTTTGTAAAAACAAATTGATGGGCTATAGCATTTGTGTCTAACATGAGGTTAGCATGGTACTGCTAAATATTGTATTATCGAGTCTTCTGGATCAGGGTTCAAGTAAGTTCACTACTCTAACTACTAATGGGATTGTGGCTAGAAAACATCCCTAGAACATCTCATCCAATGATGACACTATAATTCATGGTGGCTTTGATGCCCCTTCTCACTCCCTACAGTCTTTCTGAACACACACAACTTCGCTGAAGCACATTCCCCACTATGGACGTCATAACATAAAAGTCCAGCTCTGATCCATTTTCTTTGCAGAAGAATGGGAGATAGATCACTGTCCATCAGAAAGGGGAACAGAAAGGTACATGAGAAGTGCCACAATCTCAAGCCTCTTTTCTTCCTCTCTTCTGCAACAGAAAGGCTGCAAGCTGAACCCTGGCAGGTTGGGTGGGGAGTTGGATCAAAGCAGCACTAGAGAGGATCAGTCTGTACAGAGCAGGACACAAGATTCATATCACACTAAAATCATTATGTCCAGTAGTCTCAAAAAGTGAGTATATTTTTTAGGAATTACATTCAGAACTGCAGTGCTGCCAAGATATTAAGATAGTGTTCATCACTGCTTTATGTTTCTTAACTCTACTCATTTCAAGACATGGCTATTTTTCTTTCTCACATACACGTATTCAGCAGTAGTAAGTGTTGCTCCTTTCATATTCCAATCCACATCCTGCCACTGTCCTCTGCACCTTGCCTTACTCATAGATGTCTCAGGGTCACTAAATCATTGTCAGAGTGATTACATTTGCATTCCACACTCTTCTGCAAGTTCAAGTCAAAGTATCATAATTTTTTAAGTTCCTGAAGTACTCTACAAGGCATTAGGCAAAAGTTGAATAAAACAATCTTAGCAGATTGATGGTTGGCTGCTATTATTTTCTAGTAGAGATAGAAAAAATCTGGTTTGCCTCATTTCAAAGCCATTTGAACTTCATGGGTCAAAAGCTTGATTAGATCATTACTAGGTTCATATCCCATTTAAAACACTTTGTTAAAAGGGGAGAGAGAAAAAAGACACAGATATAAGCTTTAAAAAGCAAAACCCTACTTTTAGGAAGACTGTCAGGCTTCCCACATAATTTAGTCTCAAATAACAGCATTCTACTTCACCTCATTTCATTTTCTTGAATGTACAACTGAGGGAACTTAAATGGAATTAAAATCATTAAACAAAACACTTATATCCCACGGAATTTCTGCTCCCCGATCAGTTCTTTGGTCTCTTCTTTCAATCATTTTATAAGAGAAATAAAGGACTATGACTTCGTACTCAACGATTTGGGATGCAAAATCAGACAACCTTTTGTAGGCCTGATATTCACAAATAAGTTATTAGTACTTCTAGGAAATTAAATTTCCTTAGGAACCTCTGTAACTAAATTTGGAAAATTAAGGTATTTCAAATCTTTGCAATTTTTAAAACTTTCAGCCATTATGTAACTGAAAATACTGAAAACCAAGATAAATTATAATTCAAGGAGAAAATTTACAAGTATTACAGAACAATTGTATAAGTCTAAGAGGTGTACACACACAAGCACGTAACAGTGTGCTAATGCAATTATGTGCTCTTAAGATCATAAAAAGCTAACCAAAACTCAAGTATGAAGCTGCAAGAAGGAGAAGAATATTTTATTGAAACCTGCAGAGGGCAAAATGTAAAATAAGAGTTGGCATTCTGAGATTCTTGCTCCTCCCGTCTCCAACATCCATTGCCACAAAGATTTCAGCTTCATTTAAAAGAAAAAAAAAATAAGTTTCAAGAAAAAAACAGGAGCATCTCGTTCAGGAACTGAATGAAGAATCAAAAATATATAAGTAGAGGTGGAAATCTAGAATAAAAGACATGCAAAGAAAAGGATCCTAACAAATATAATAGTGAAGGTGATATAGAGACTAAAAGAGATTATAAAGCCATTAATGATTAAATAACATCACTTTCAAAATGTAATATATATTTCATCTTGGAGCTAGAATTACATGAATAAATTGCATGAGCATCTCTCTGATGTCAAAAGAGTTCCTCAGTGGAGCAACAGTCCACTCGAGCAATCCTGAGGGCATATTATTTAAGTCTCAATGATAGCTGTAATTTGTTTTTCAGCAATAAGAATTTTCCTCACCAAACTAAAAAGAAATACTGCTATATTAGCAGAGTCAAGGTCTCACATAACTGACTGATATATGTCACACAAACTACTCCCAGCCATCTTAGAGTTATGGACTTAGAAAATAAATACTGTGTGCCATTTCATGAATATACTCCCATTCAGATTGCAAATACGTAAACTGTACTAATAACTTAAAATTATAACAGGGCCCTGATCTTTATAAACCCCAGTTTCCTTTATGCTTTATGTAAACCTGCTGTTTTATCATGTATGCTAAAAATTACCTTTTATAGTATTTACATACTGGTAGTACTTTGAAGAAAAGTAGCAGTATGAGGATGTGTTAATATACTCAGTTCCTTGGGAATTCTTTGATTGCAAAAGATTAATGCAGCTTTGATTTTAACTCCAACCTGCTGTGTGTAGACCACTGTTCTAATGAAAACAAGCAACACACAGCTACACACTAAGGACTCTAGTTAAAATTTTAAGGTGACTAAATACCGCTTTACCATTAAGTTCCGCAGAGCTTTTCTGCTCCAGCACTCAGGACAAAAAGCAGCACTGTGCCCAGGCTCCCTTGGGAAATTCTGCCCTTATATCTCCCCAAGCCCAATGAACAGAAAAACCTCTGCCCAGAGTACACATGGAGAGCCCTGTGCCAGCACTTAGCTGGAAACACTGGTCTCTTGCGTGAAAAGCCACAAAGGAAGCACTCAGTCAGAATGAGCAAAGGGTATTCTACCTCAATTCTTTCTTCTTTTTTTAAGTGATGAAATGGGACAATAGTAAACTGCCATTACAAATAATGTAATTTGTTTTAATTATTAGTCTGGTGGAACTCCACCATTCAGTATACCTACTTCACATCACACATATAGATATATATCACATCTTGTATACATGGCAGATTTTTATATCTACATTTTGGTTAGCAAGGGTGGGGTGCAGGTTTTAATGTAAATTATCTTTTTTCTGATGCAATTTTAATACGTAGTAAGTCAATTCATTATAATTTCCAAGGATTTACAGCATTAAGATCAGATTTTCATCCACAAGGTACAATATTATGCACTATGGAACACACCATTTTGGCTTTTCAATGTATGCTGGGGTTATGCTCTGCAATTAAGTACACAGGTCTAATTTCTTTTAAAAATAATTTTAAATCATTTGAGCTATTGGATAAAATTATATGCATCTGTTGATCCATTTCTAACTAACACTACATATTTCTGGAAGAAGTACTTTATTGATATTAAAGGATTTAGGTAATCCTCTGCTCTTGACAAGACCGAGGATTGTGTGTCCACTTCATTGCTCTTAAAATGCCCCCGAGTGGTCTAAAATAGCAAGGTGTATAAGCAGAGCAGAGCTGGTATGCGAATAGTGAAATATTCTTATGCTGCATCATATGAACTCATCAACTAGGCATTGCATGCCAGAGAAAGCATCTGCTATGCGAAAATTAGGACGGTAATTCACAGCCCATAGAACACTGCATCACCACAAATTACATTTGATATAAATTTATAATGATGTTCATAGAAAAACACTACATTTTAATAGTTTAAAGCAGTGACAGCACTGGGCACTTTATAAATGTTTAACTAGTAGAGTTTTCATAATTTAGAATGTTGATGTTACATCACTAAAGATGCTGGGTTGAAACACTGAACTGGGGAATGGGGGTCAGTTTCTGGAGAAATTTACTGAAAGCCTAACCTCAATGCACAGAAATCCTATTTTTAAACATAAACTTGTTTCAGAACACTTATATGAATCACAGAGTCACGTGAAATTGTGCAGCACCCCATTCATAAAGCCCAGATACAGTTATCATTGCCAGGGATTAGCGTGTGAGCTCTCTCTGTTGGAGAGCCTTAAATGTATGTAGGTGTTGCTAATGACAACATTAACCAACCATTAGATCCTTGGAGAAATCCAAGGAAAAATGTTAAGTATTTTGTTTTCTTTCATTGTATGTATGTTTCAACTTATGCTTCTAGAATAATTTTCATCTTTGATCTTGCCAACTACCTCTAACTCCTTAAACACTGACTTCCTTTTGCTCTGTATGGTCATATTGCTTGGTCTCAATTGCCACAACCAGCATACCTTTGTTGTATTTATGTCGTATTTTTGCTCACTATTTCCATCTGACAGACAACCTTTATCGGAAGTGCTCTATCTATTTGTGTCCTTTGCCTAATTCACATGCCTCAGAGCCCCCTATCTTCACAGCCAGATAGCCAAGGACTGTCTTCCTCTACAATATAGGCACTCCAGTTATATTCCCCGTTTACCTGCATCCACACGCTGGCTATTAAAATCAAGCTCTGTGTGACCTGCAGATTTGCTCATGGCAAGATTTTTGAAAACACTAGCTTTTCAGCAGGGCTCATGCATTATAAGATGAAGAGGGTAAAGATCTAGATGCAGTGAAACACAGTTAATGTTTGTAGGATGCCTTGTTAAAGTGCAGAAGTAGAAACTTTTAAAAATACATTTTAATGTTTTGATAGATAGAAACATTGGCAAGGAAAATAAAGGAGCACTGAAGATTAACAAAGAGGATAATCAAGACCTTTTACTCTGACTGTCCACTACGAGGTGATTTAGAAGTTAAAGGAATTGATTCCCTACTGGAAAGGAGTGCTCCTAACTCCTACATTAGATTTTGTCCTGGTACTCGGTAGTTAAAATTTTACTTACATGATGTAATGTAGAAGACTATTTTATATCTAATAAACTTGCCAGCAAGGTGACTAAGTTTAAGAGAATAGATACAATGAAAAAGGGAGGTGTTGTTGAAGGATTTGCAATATAAGTTTGCAAAAAGTCATAGTAAACCTGTTCTTACACATAACTGTATCTTATCTTCAATATGGGCAACAAAAATCTTTCAAAGCTCTAAGTTTCTGGTAACAGCTTCACATGAAGACTGTATGAAGACTAAGGATTTTAAAATATTCCTGTGACCATCAGAATTTAAATTTGGAATAAAATGAAGATACTTTTATATTAGTAATCAGGAGAAACTAGTTAAACCTCCATAGCTGCTTGCACAAAACTGATCATTGCCCAAGGATCTGTTTTATCCAGAATGGTCATTTTGAGTCAAATTATTTCCTATTACGGAGAGTCATTTCCAGGCCATTCCTTGATCCTATATTGAATACAGGAAACAAGCTGGATTGTTCTCTGGAGCAAGAAATTACTTTTTACTCTGCTTGGATTGAGCTTACCACAATGAGGTCCTGGTCTACAGGACTAATGAAATTCAGTTATAATAATAATAATGAAAGCAGCACCTACACCTCATATGTTCCCATTAAGGCTACAGAACATGGAAATATCTGCAACATGGTATTAACATTCAAGCTGAGAGAAGATTTTTAATAATTCAATCCTATTTGATTGGTATTGATAGAGTCTCTGAAGCAAAATGTTATCTGAGGACCATGATTAGTGTTCTGATTTTACCACACGTTATATGAAGCCTAGGGTTTTTAATAGAATAGGTTTTTGGGCTCCAGTGATCAGCTGAAAAAACTATCTCAGCTTAGATCCAATTGAAATAAAATTTTAATTCTCATAGTTGTTGCAAATTTCTTGTCACTTTGAGTTACCCACAAAGAAGAGAACACACTCTATTTGCAGTTACAGATACACAGGGATACAAATAATACCACATAAATTATTATTATATTAATAGCCCTACCATTCACCATCCCAGCCTTTTCAGCCACAGGACTGGTTTATTCTACAACCCAATTGAAGGAGCAAATATAGTCAGAGAAGTAAAAAATTCGCACAGTAGAAGAGGCTTCTGACTCAGGCAGAAATAAGTGATCCTATAAGCCTGGACAATCTTACAGAGATTTAAATATTTGCTGTTTCTACGAGAAGAAATAAGCAGAGCATTCCTGTACCATCTAGTGCTTTGGGTAAAAAAATAACAAAGTTTTCTGCAATCTTTTATCAGCTACAGAACTTCTGGACAGGATCAAAAGTGACAAGATGAAGTAAAATAAGCACTCCAGGGACTGCATCGGTGACTAAGACCTACCCATGGATACTCATTCTGTTTCATTTCCTAAGACAGAAGAATAAACACCAGAAAAAAACCCATCAGTATACAAGTTTTGAACACTGCACTTAAGAATTCAGGCCAACCAAAAGAAGGATATTGTAGAAATCATAAAGGTAAATTAAAAGGAAGGCTAATCAGAAATGGAGGCCTATTAAAATTCTTTTAGTGTTCTAACCAAATCTAAATACCAAAATATTCTTCCGTCTCCTTCAGTAGAAATCATAGAATGCAAATGTCAAAACCGAGAAAGTCAAGGACAGTGCTAACGTGCTGTACTACTACGCAGCATCCTGAAAACACTCCACAAGTAACACAAAGTATAAATGTGCCTGAATTCAGCCCTTCACAAGGTACGTAAGCCAGGCACAGGCAAAACATGCATACACCTCTAAGGTGAAACAGTATCTAAAAATTTCAGATTAAAAACAAAAATTCTTGTCAGACCTATAGTGAAAATTTGTGTCCGCGATTTCAATATACGGAATCTAACCAGCCAAAGTAAAATTAACCATGTGTACTACTATAAAGAATGCCATGGGATCTCCAATTTTAATAATCTCCAGCATCCCTCTCACATATGGATATCCTAACTATTACCAGATATACAAATAACATTTTCATGCAGTACTTCAAAAAAGTGTTTTTTGAAAAGCTATGTTATTCTTTATATCAAGTATATAATTCTAAATTAAATAACCTACATCTAGGACTTGCTATTTGTCAAATGTGTGACAGAAATTGAAATACTATTTTGATTACATCACACTTCTATTAATTAGACTTTTTCCTTCCTAGTGCTACTGAAAATGCTTTATTAATCTTAAAAAAGTCTTCCATCAGGTTTTAATGATGAAAGAAAAATATTTAATTTCCATGTGCACTTGGTAGAGCCAGTATGACATCACAAACTAAACACGAAGTTTGGAACACAGCTTCAGTGAGACTAAACCAAAAAAATTATTCCAAATTAATGAATATTGGCTCAATTTTCTGTTTAGTAAACAAAAAAGTGCTCCAAAGGGGCTCTGCCATGAGAAAACTATGCCCAACAAATGATGAATTTCTTTAAATTCCACTCTAAGAGTTCTATTTAAATATTGTTTATTTGTTGTTTAAATTGTACTAGAGGCTATTCCCCCACACTGCTTGCTTCCCCTGTGTCAGGATACGGCAAGGCCTGGAAGTGCTGCCAAGTCACAGAAGGCATTGGAAGCCTCCCCACCTCTCATCTCTGGAGACTCTCTCCAATTTCATTAAAACTGTAAAAAAGACCACTGTCTGAGCGTGCAAACAGAGGGAGCTTCCCCACACAGCGGGAAGGGTGAAGATGCATTCTCCTTACCATGTATTTGTTTCCAGGGATTTTGAGTAACTCGTCCTGTTATGATCTGTATAATGTATATTAAATGACGATTAGCTTTTTCCTCTTTGGGGGGATCTCAAGTTGTTTATATCTAATGAAATGCTCCGTCTTTATATATGTACACACATACACATGCACACAACATATATATACACACACATATACATATATACATATGTAAAATAATGTCTTAGGGACTTTATTCTCATAGACTGAGAGATTGAGCCAATAAAAGATGGTCTATAAAGAAGGAATGCAGGCTTGCTAACAACTTGAAAATAAGAGATTAACACTAATGAAGAAGAGAAATTGTTCCTATAAGAGTCACCTGAATTTTAAAAACATATATAATTTAACCTACAAGTGAGTATTGTGCTCACAGTTTCACAAATAGATGTTACAAAATTATTCCTTAGAGCAATGTGATATTACGGATTACCTTGGTAATTAATGAAACTGATTAAAGGCTGCTTAAAAGATTCAGACTGTGAGAGAGATTCATAAGCAGTTTTTCTGCACTTACTTTGAGATTATCTGAGTGCGGTGCTCCCTTGGCAGGATATGTGCCAACAGGTTCCCCCAGCTTTGTAAGACCATGGGAAAACAGACTCCTCTAGGAATTGCCACACAAGCACTTCCTTGTGGTGCTGAATCCTGGGAGCTGAAGCTATAAAAGGGATGCTATCTGAAAATCTGTTGAGATTTTGCTTCACCTTCTTTGAGGGAAGCTCCCTATAGAGGTACTTGTGGGAATCTACTGAGGAGCAAACCTCCAGCAAGAAGTTTGACTTACCAAGGGATTGCAGAACTGCTACCCTAAATCAAACATTTGTGCTACTTGGACTGTGTATCTCTCCAAGCTCTAAATGTCTTCATAATGCATTATCAGCGATTAATGTAACAAGGATTTAATCTAGAAACTATAGCAGTAAAACTTTATACATATATTTTTATATACAAACACATAGCTGTCTACTCAAGAGACACAAATGCAGCATGTATCTGTATAAAACTGAGAATGATATCATTACTAATCTACATGACAGAAATACTTAGGGACATGTGAACTGAAGGATATTTTAGACATAGTGATCACTTGTTCCCCAGGCTTTGTTTCATTTGAAATAGGGTAGTAAATCTGCCTGCAGATACACAGTAATGGCATTGCTGTGGCTCAGATTGGCAGGAAAATCAAATTAGAGTTCAATTGTCCTACAGTGAAACTAACGAATGTTATGGAACTTTGTCACAGCTCAAATACTATCATTCCAGCCTTAACTTTTTTACTACACAGTCTAATATGATTTGAGAAATCCTTATACATGTCCCCACAGGTTATACGACATGTAGATGACATCCAAAATGTTTTATTTGCTCACAAATAAAAGATGAACAACTTTTTGAGAGTTATGATATACAAATTAGTGAAAGAGACAATCAGAAGAAAAAAGCTGTGATTTAGGTAGAACTCAATATTCTTTCTGAGTACTACTTAAGGGAAAAGTCACAGAACAAAAGTTCCCTCTCCACAGTGTGTGCAGAATTGCAGGTTAAAGCCTGATTTTTACTCATTTTTCTCAGAGGACTTTTTCTTTTATTATATGGAAATAAAAAAGAGTGTTCTCTTGTTTTGAAAGCTGAAATATTTTATTTGTGAGTACCAAGCTGTAATCCCACAGTGATTATGTGTCCAGTGGAAAGATATTAGCTAGTTCTATTTAAAAATGCCTTTACATTACATACTAGATGATAAATTGAGATGACAGGTAGATTTTTTTCCTCTGGAGAAAAAAAGAAATTAAAAACTCTTCAGTAAAGCAGGCAAACCCCTAACTATATGCTTCCCAAATGAAAATTTCTTCTGCTTCACAAAGAAATAGTTTAATCTAGATAATTTAATGGACTGTAATAAGATGCACTATATCTTCACAGAAGAGATGGATAAGGTAGTGATTTCCAAGACAAGTGGCAGGAGAGGCTTCCAGAACAAAAAACGAGAGAAGATCACTCTCTGATGTCACTGATGAGTTACAAAAATGCTGATAAAAATGATAAAGTATTTCTGAATAGCAGTATTGTCTAACCCAAGTTGAAGCAACCAGAACAAGAGCGTTAGTACAAGGGATGAAGGAAAAAAAAATCCTCAACCAAAACAACCCCCTAAAAAACCTCAAACCATCTTCCTTTGATTCAATAATTTTATTCAGTTTCTGTCCATTATACCAACGCCAGTGAGGGAACATTTTTCAAAAAGACTGGTTAACCTGGGCTTGACAGAGCCAAAAGCCTTGAAAGCTAAGAGGTAATTATAAACAAAGCAGAAAGAAGAAAGTCAGTGCTGCCTCTTTAAAGCTTTTAAAGATCCTTACTTACACAGCTATTAAAGTTAGCTCAAAGCATATTTTTTCTGGTTTTCACTCCTGATGATTTCTTTTCAAAGGAAAATAAAGCCCATTAAAAGGGCTGCTCATAGCGATTCCATTAATAAGTCTGTACAAAATCTGGCCTATATTTTTACTTCTGTTTAACAAAAGAATGCAAAAAAAATTGTAGGAAAAAAATCAGTGAAGAAAGTGTTGGAAGAAGCTTATATTGCCCTTAAGTCAATTTGCTGGTCAAATTTGACAGCGACCTTTAAAAAACCCAAACAAAAACAAATTAAAACCAAATCTCCAACTTTTTGCAAAAAAACCCCTTCCACCCACTGGAGACACAACCCAATGGATTAATACTATTAAATGATAGCAACACATAGGTATCACTTTCCATTTCATCAAGGTAAGGTCATCTTGGACATCAACAAATTCTCTGGAATGCTTTAAACTGAAGACTCTGAAATTGAGACATCTGTCTCCATTGGCTCACTGGGGTCATGTGAAACTAGTCGCATTGCTATGCCTTTTCCTTCTTTCCAGCAATACATGCTATAAAGGCATCTATAGCATAAGCACATGGAGTTCTTTTTGTACATTCCTGTCTTACCAAAGCAATACATGTGCCTGCACCTCCGAAGTTAATGTAACCACAAATTGAAAAGATGCTCTGTACAAGCACTGATCAGTAACAAGGCAAATTGGTGCATTTACTGATCCCTCTACTCAAATATTGCTCAGATACTAAAAAGGAAAAACAGTGCTCTACACTTCAAAATTCTGCTGATGTGGGCTGAATCCTTCTTAAATAGACATGACTATATTTCAATGTCTTTTGTGATTATGACAATTTTGACAAGATAATCATCTCCTCTGAACAGGACTTTTTAAGGTTTAGAGAAATAACATAAGATTTATTAAATAATCTGTCAAATTATCTATGAACCCTGCTTTCAAAAGAAATCCTATGATCTCATTAAAATAATTACAGAAAATCTATGCCTGATAACAAAAATAACAAGTACCAGGTATACAAAGGAGAGTACAGGAACTAAAAGTTCAGGAACTTGCAGGATTCAAAAGGTGATAGCATTGATTTGTTCCCTTAAGATAGTAAATAGAAGTTTCCATGTTAAAATATCCTGCACTCTAGGTCAACTTTTGAACAGTAGTCTTCAAAATGGAGAGAAAGAAACAAGTCTGTAGCTATGGTAAAATTAAATAATCTAGATATGTATGTTGCAGCCTCATTTCTCTTTTCTTTCTTCACACTTTGTTGCCTCTTTTCTCATACTGCTTTTGGGGAAAAGCAAAAGCCAGTTCTACACAGCACAACAATTACTCAGAAAAAGAAGAAGAGGTACAAGCTAAAATCACAGGAAGGGTCTTTAAAATTCTAAACATCATATCAATTTGAATTTTATATATGCAAGCTTCTTTTACAGCAAGATAGAACTGGGCAAAACAGGGAAGAACAGTATGGTGTTTACTTTCCTGTAACACAAATACAGTAGGGAAGAGAAAGAGGACGAGAACAGCTCTGAATTTTCTACGAGGGTTGCTTCCTCTTAACTCCTGCTGCCATTGACACAATGCTGTTGTGATGCCACCACATTGGAGCACGACAAAACTGATGCTCCTACCTGCCAAGAACCTCACCAGAATAAGCCCCTGCATGATTCCCACTGACTGGAGTTCTACATTACAATCACTGCAGCAGAAGTGGTCCCTCTCACTCGGTAAGAAGGAGGACTCAACAGCCTACACACAAACCTATGTAAAATGGCATTTTATTCACCATGAAATCAACCACTGTGTTTCTGAACAGCTATTTAATGCTACCAGGTTAGTTCTTTCAGAGGACATTCAGAAAATTGTTCCAATACTTCATAGAGATGGATTACTGAACAAATGTATAAATAGTACGAGTTATTTAAATAGCTGAATGCTTAACTGAAATAGAACTCCAACAATCATTTAGCAAGATGTTTTAAGTGTAGAAGGCTATATTCTCCAGAGAAGTGGAATTTAGACATGAAAATCAACTTCACATATTTTGTTTTCAAACTTCTTTTAAAATGCTTTTTCCTTTAAGAGGAAAAAAACAGCCAAAAAAATTATCCAGCGATATTAAAAAAAACCATGCAGACTTTGAAAAAGTTTAGATGTCAACTCACCAGTCTCTTCACAATTCTCAACAAAAGCTTCAGTTGTCGTGTATCTTTTTTGGACTTCAGTACTTCAGCAAAGCTAACCATGTTTTCTGGAGGCATACTTTCCTGACTGTTCCCTCCATATAGCTGAACCAGCAACGATAAGCACTGTGAAGCACTCACAAATATTTCAGTATCTTCACTGGGAAGCTAAAAATGAACAAAAAATGAAAAAACAAAAATCAAATTCCAATTTCAGAAAAATTGCATATCACTGGGGATTTGAAAGAGTATTAACATTTACATTGTGCTAGGAAAGAATCATTTCTAGTTGACTGACTCAGAATTTCATTAAACTAAGCTTAATAAAGTGATGAAAATATAATTAAAATATACCTGTTCTTAAGCAGCAGTATAACAATGTCTCCATTATGATTCTGTCAAATAACCTATCTATAGCAAAATCACAATTGCACTGGAAATGTTGCTCCCAACTATTTTATTCTGCTTTAAACAGAAGTAGGAATAGCAGAAAGTATCATTATAGTCATGATGATAGTCTTAATCTTATAGTCATAAGCTTCAATATCATGCACACCATAAAATTTCATTTAATTATTTCTAAATCAAGCCTATGGCTTCCGGCTGAGGTAGAGCACAGGCTATCTAGTTCTTTAGTGGATTTTAAATAGTCACGTTAGGAGGTACATTCTAAAGATTTAAATATTTTCCTAAATTCCAGCTTTTCTGCACTCTTTTGAAGATCAGGCACTGCACCAGGCTCTAGCAATGGGATGGAAAATTCTTTCCTGGGAAGCAAAATTACAGAAGAGATTCAGGGACATGACTAGTAATCATCTTTAAATGAGCTTCTGATAGTATGACACTGCTATCAAAATGATTTATATCTTTTTTGAAAGTACAATCTGGAAATAACAAGTAGAGATATTACGTTATATTATATTATGCCTTTATCTGGCACTGGCAGTGACATTTTGGAACAACAACAGGAATGCAATGCCTAGTTTCAGCACAGAGAGTTCACAAAAGCTAGTGAAAAAAATCATAGAGATTTCTTGGGAACAGGCAAGAAGATGATAGACTGGAAAACATAACAGCGAAGGACTGAAGGAATTCAATGTCTATAGAATATCAAAGGGAGGGTTAAAGGGCATTTGATCACATCCTCTCAGTTACATATGAGAAAAAGCAGGCTGCGGATAGGTTAATTCCTTTACCTGAAAAAGGACTGGTAAGAGATGATAGCTCAAAACTTTGTACAAAGCAATTCAGATTAGAAGGAAGATAATACTTTGATTTCCTTTTTTTTTTCTTTCTCTCTTTAATAAGAGTGATTAACCGCTGAAACAACTTTCTTAGAACTGTGACAGATTCTCCATCAAAGGCAACCCAAATATCACAAACCCTTCTTTTTTTTTTTCTAAAAAAATAACAAACCTATTTAGTATAACGAGGAATTAATTTAGGAAAGTCCTGTTTTACGTTATACACAATCCTCAACTAAATGATTTCAATGGTTTTTTCTCACCTTATAGTCCATGACCTGAACAAAATATATTGGCAGTGGTCTTAACCATTTAAGAAGTGTACAGAAGTGTAAAAATACATTATCACTCCCACTCATTTTTTTAATGCCAAAAGTACTATTTACATACAAAGAAGCTAGATTAAAGTACAGTTAACAGACTACCCTTACTGGCAATAAAAGGAAACAACTTATATAATCTGTCCAACCACTTACATAATATGCCCAACCATTTCAATAATGATTACTTATTTAATCTGTGGTATGAATTTCCTAAGTTTTTTCATTTTAAGGAAAACCCAGCCAGTTACTTTAAGGCAATCTGAACATACCATCAGACATACACCCCTCAAATATTCAAGCAGCAATTCTCCAGGGATCTTCATGCAAATACAATCCTGTTTTCCACTAGCTTAATAGAGTTGGCTGTTTAAAACAGACTGAACTGAGATATAATCTCTGAATACATAGCCCCAAGACATATCACATTCTATTTGACCTAATACTGTGCAAGTGACAGGACCACAGCAGCTATTTCTTCCTCAGTTTTGCTGTATGGTTTTTCTTCATTCCAATCTAAATGCCATCTATTTGATTATTTCCTTTCCAACATCCAGAATTATCTAATAACATCATCAACATAATTAGCAAGGCCAAAAAAGCAGGAAAAGCTAAAAATAGTAACAACTTTATAGCTTCATTTGTGTCTTGAATCTTTATTAAATTAAAAAAAAAAATCCACTGATCTCACTTTGGGCTTTGAGCTGATTTGTATTTCTGTCACTGAAATAAAAATGCCACTAGATAAAGGAAGGACAAATTAAACTAATGTATGTCTCTCACACCTTTCAAAGGCAGCATTACAACTTGTTACTAAACCACTGTAGACAGGTATATCAACCACTCCCTGAAGAAAATCACAGTAAAAGGACTAATATTTGATTTTCCAATATTGTTTGTTGGCTAACCAAACATAAAAAATGAAAAATCAGTGAAAATCTCGGACAGATACATTCTTGCCTGGGTATTGCAGTGGAGTTCCCTGGGTTCCACAAGCAAAAAAATACCATGTTTAGTCAGTAATCACAACAGCCATACTTCAGAGTGAGACTGTTCCCAAGCTCCTTTCCTGAGATATTCACTAAATATCAAAGGAGTGGAAAGGTGTCAGTCTCAGTAGAGGACTGCCCCTACAACAAACTTGTGTGAAGAAGTATGTAAAGCAGTACGAACCTTAGAGGTTCTTCCCAACCTCAGAAGAGTATATGAGTGTCAAGGAAGCAAATGAGCAAGTCCATCTGGTTAGTGTTACTCCCAAGGGAGGCTGATTTCAGCAGGAAACCCCAGTTAGTGAGGCAGTGGAACACTGCAACAGGTAAGAAGGAGCTGTGCTTGGGCTCATGGCTTTGCTCATCTTCTCCTAGGGTGTCCAACCATTTATCATTGTTGTTGTTGTTTTTATTTTATCCTCAACAAGAGAAAGGAAGACCTTCCCATCTAATGAAAGGAAACTTTCCATCCAATGTGTCTTGGCATCATATAGTCTTGCTCTTCATGTGGTATCAGGCTTTCAGTGACCATTTTCCAAGTATCACTCCAGGGTTCCCAATACTTCCCAACCATGACACCACACTATTCAATCACAAATGTCAATGAAATCCTTTATCCTGTGTTGTACTTCAGGCTCTTCTGCTTCCCCAGAGTCCCTTTGAGCTTTGGCATTGAAATGAAGAAAGAGCTTAAAGAGTT
>VZRE01001164.1:0-10525 GCA_013396775.1 Cephalopterus ornatus
CTCACCGCGCCGTCCTGGCCGCAGCCTCGGGATATTTCCGCGCCATGTTCGGCGGGGCACTGCGCGAGGCGCGGGCCGAGCGAGTGCGGCTGCACGGCGTGGAGCCCGAGTGCCTGGCGCGGCTGCTCGACTTCGCGTACACCGGCCGCGTGGGCCGGCTGGGCCCCGACATCGCCGAGCGCCTGCTGCGCGCCGCCGACCTGCTGCAGTTCCCCGCCGTTAAGGAGGCCTGCGGCGCCTGGCTGGCACGGCAGCTGGAGCCCGCCAACGCCCTGGACATGCAGGACTTCGCCGAAGCCTTTGCGTGCCCGGCACTGGCGGCTGCTGCCCACCGCTTCGTGCTGCGGCACGTGGGTGAGCTGGGCGCCCAGCTGGAGCGGCTGCCACTGCCGCGCCTCCTCTCCTACCTGCGGGATGACGGGCTCTGTGTCCCCAAGGAGGAAGCTGTCTTCCAGCTGGCGCTGCGCTGGGTGCGTGCTGACCCTGCCACCCGTGCCCCGCTGCTACCCCAGCTCCTGGCCCACGTCCGCCTGCCCTTCGTGCGCCGCTTCTACCTGCTGGCCCATGTGGAGAGCGAGCCACTGGTGGCCCGATGCCCACCCTGCCTGCGCCTCCTGCGCGAGGCCCGCGACTTCCAGGCTGCCCGCCTTGACCGCCACGACCGGGGTCCCTGTGCCCGCATGCGTCCCCGGCCCTCCACCGGCCTCGCTGAGATCCTTGTCCTTGTTGGCGGCTGCGACCGTGACTGTGACGAGCTTGTCACCGTTGATTGCTACAACCCACGGACCGGCCACTGGCGCTACTTGGCTGAGTTCCCTGAGCACCTGGGCGGGGGCTACAGTGTTGCTGCGCTGGGCAATGACATCTATGTCACTGGTAAGGCACACAGGGTGTGAGGGTACCCACTAGGATGCAGATTTCTCTTGAAAATATGTGGGTTCTAGCAGTGAGACTTGGCTTTTCCTGGGAAGCAGAGTGTTTGGGACTCGGCTTGGGTGTCTGCAGCCTGCTGGCAGGCATGGAGACTTCTGGAGTTGGTGCTGGATTTAGCAGCTGGTCTCAGTCCAGAAGCTATTTTGTCATGACTAATGCCGCTGAGCACGTGGGCAGAAGTCATAGATCTTGCAGTTAGAATTTTCTAACCGTCACTCTGGGGGATATGGGTTACTTTAAGAGGGTTTTGAGTTTCTCTCTGTGAAGAAGGTGATTGGGTTCAGAGCCCTGTGAATCACAAGCCAGGCCACGTGCTGGAGGCATAGGTGTGTCAGAAAGCCCCAGGTTCCTCAGCCAGCCCCCGTGAGTCATGGTACCTTCCTCAGCACAAATCCTGTCTCCTTGCAGTCTGCTGGGGCTACAGTTACTTCTGTCAAGGTGACACTAATGTATAAATTCGGCTGTTAATCTGCATGCAGATGCCTTCTTTGAACTACATCCCCATAGCTGGAGGGGCAGCCCTGCACCAGCTGTAACAAACCCAGGAAACCAGGCGCTGCAGAACAGCATGCTCTGGGTGTGCAGGACATGCTGGCAGTTTTGAAGGGCAGGTCTTACGCAGTTGATCAGAAAATTCTGTGTTCTTTCACAGAAAGAACAAGCAGAAAACAAGGCTCTGTTTTAAGAGCGGGGTTGTAAAAATGGCTTGTTTGGTACAGATGCCCTTACATCCCTTGGGAGCTTCCTGGAGTGATCCCTAGTGGGTCTGTGGAGGCCAATCCTGCCAGGAGCCATGTGCAAGGCTGCTGCTGGGGATCTTGGGTCGTTCTACTTAGTCTCAGTGTGTTGCAGGCAGGGCCAGGAGGTTCCCAAGCTGCCATTGGTGCTGCTGCCTCAGCAGCTTCTGGGCAGCAACGGAGTAGAGGCCGCAAAATGGGAGAGAAGTGGGAGTTTAGAGGATGGAGTTGGTCAAACTTAGGAGACTTGTTTTGATTCATGGCTGAGTGAGGACGTGGGAGAAATCCTTCCTGGCTTGCTGGAAACAGTGCAAATTCTCATGGCATTTGGAATTTTCAGTGCATGAAAATTCTCACGGCACACACTAGTGCCACCCCCCCGAGAACCAAAATGCTGCCCCATCGTATAGCCCAGGGCAGCAGAAGGGGGCTGTATGCAGAAGGTGTGGCTGGAGCTGTAGCAAAGGCATTGGTGCCAAGCCAAGTGCTATGCTCCGTCACCCTTGCCTGTGTGGAGCCCGGTTCTGACACGTGTCGTGCTGTGCCACAGGGGGCTCAGATGGGTCCAGGCTGTACGACTGCGTCTGGAGGTACAATTCCAGTGTGAATGAGTGGACGGAGGTGTCACCCATGCTGAAAGCCAGGGAATACCACAGCTCCACAGTCCTGGATGGGCTGCTCTACGTAGTTGCCTCCGACAGCACGGAGCGCTATGACCACACGCTGGACAGCTGGGAAGCCCTGCAGCCCATGCTGTACCCCATGGACAACTGCTCCACCACCTCGTGCCGTGGGAAGCTGTTCGCCATCGGCTCCCTGGCTGGAAAAGAGTCCATGGTCATGCAGTGCTATGACCCCGACAGTGACCTCTGGTCCCTCGTCAACTGCAGCCACCTGCCCCCCTGGTCCTTTGCCCCAAAGACCGTCACGCTCAACGGCCTCATGTACTTCATAAGGTGAGTAGTGGGAGCCATCACCTCCCTCCCATGTCCCTGTGGGGAGGGCCCGGAGCTTCCCTGGGTAGGTGTGTGGGATTTTGGAGGTATGGGAGGGAGGGCACTGGGTTGGGACAGCACAGTAGTGCTTCCCCAGATGGTGCTGGTGGGGCTACCCTTAAAATTGTGTAAAAATGTCTGAGTGTAACCTCAGGCTGGGGAACAGCCAGGTGTAAATCTGGCTGAAGTCAGCAGCACTGCTTGGAAATTGGCTTCTCGGATTCCTTAGCTCCTGGTTCAGCCCCACTCGCTGCTATAAATAAGCACATAAGCTCCAAGAAAACATTAAACTGTAGCACAGGAGAGGACATCTTCCGTCTCAGCAGTGATAAGAAGGCTGAAGATGAAGTGATTGGTCACTATTTTTAAGTGCCTTTCCAAACTGGGACTTAATTACCCATCTGAACCTGTCCTGGTGGCGCAAATACTTCAGTTATCCTCTTAATTAAAAATAAACAGGAAGGCATGCTAGGGCTGGAGTGTTTTGTCTCCCTCTCTGTGTTGTCTCTGAGCAAACAGACTTCTGTGAGGGCCTCCAGCCACTTCTCTTTTATTAATCTCCTCTTGGCTTTGCATAAAGCAGCAGCTTTGGCCCAAGACCTTTTATTTGATCCCTTTGGGTACAGCTGAGTGTCTTCCTGGCATCTGTTCAAGTCACCTGGTTTCAGTCCATCCTGCTGGGGTGTTGCAGCTGTTCAGTCACAAGCTGATTCCATAGAATTTCCTTTCTCTTGTCCATTTTAAAATACTGATGGTTGACACTTCAGGATTTTGGATCACTTGTGCATCTGCAGGAGTCAGTGAGGAGATGATTGGGGTCAGGTGTTCTCCCCTCGTTTCATGTGCTATGCGTGGACTGCTGCTCTGTGTAATGCTATGGGATAATCTTTGGAGGGCAGAAGAATAGGTAACAAGTAAAAGTGGCAAATTCAGGTTTTGGTTTGTTTTAATAGCTTAGACTAAAGCCTCTGAGTAATGATCCCTTGTGTTGGGACTGGTTTTATACCAGTAAATACAGCACAGCAGTGAGGCTCGGGCATTCTCTGCAGCCACCCTAGAGCCAATCTGGAGCCAGCCCTGCCTGGAGCTGCCTCACAGCCTCTTGATTCCGTCTGTACTAGAACTGTCTTGGACTGAGAGCTCCTCTTCAGCTGCCCTGACCTTGTCCTCCTCACATTCTTGTGTCTGTGTCTCTGTGTCGCAAACGCCCCTCACCTGTCACTGTCGCCCTCCTGTCTGGCAAGTGGGGTGGGTGAGAGAAGCCTTGGGGGATTATGATGCCCCTCTAGCTCCTCTCTCATCCCACCCACCTAAATTTGGCATTGGCAAAGAACTCAAGTGGAGTTTCTAGAATGCAGAAGAGTAATTTTGTGTTCTCTTCCCCAGAGACGACTCGGCTGAAGTGGATGTTTACAATCCAGCAAAGAATGAATGGGATAAAATCCCTGCCATGCTTCAGGTAGGACGTTTGCCATCCTCCAGGGTGCCTTAAGTGTTACAAATCGGTTTCATTTACGTTTGGAAAACGAAGAGCTCTTTAGATCAGCACCCCTTGCACGTGGAGCGAGTTTAAATGTACCGGAGCCATCGGGAAAACAAAATCCTGGATGTGGCCGCATGTCTGGGTGTTCAGCCCAGCACATGAGAGCTGTGGGCAGTGCTGGTTCAGAGCCTGAGCTGCCACTGGTGGGATGGAGCCTCCTCCAAGGAGCAGCTGCCAGACCGCACCCACCCCCTCGGTCAGCTGCCAGATTGGGCAAACACCCCTGATTGTGGTGTGTATTTATTGTTACTTGGCAGGTTCATGTTGGGGGAAGTGTGGCCGTGCTTGGTGGGAAGCTCTACGTCTCCGGGGGCTATGATAACACATTTGAACTCTCGGATGTACTGGAAGCCTACGACCCCGAGGCACGAATGTGGAGCGTGGTGGGCCGGCTCCCTGAGCCCATCTTCTGGCACGGCAGCGTCAGCATATTCCGGCAGTTCATGCCAGAAACCCCACAGGAGGATGACAGCATCACGCTGGACAACACCATCAGCTTGAGCAGGCAGAACCAAAACCTTCACAACCAGAACCTCAATGAGCTGCCTTAGCACAGGAAGCGGCTTGACATAAGTCCCTCATCCAGAACCTGGGCTGCTTCAGGAGAAGGCTCAGGCAAACTAGCGCTTGGAAACAAAACCGTACTCATCACAGAGGGAGTGAGAACTCTGGCTGTTGGATGTGCTGCTGTGCGACCGCAGGCAGTGGTGAGGCCTCCGCTGCCTCCCTCAGCCCTTTGCTGCCAGCAGGGACCCAAGAGCTAATCCCTGGGGAAAATGATCGCACTGACCCGCGCCACAGCACCACCACTTACAGCTTGTGACCAGACACCTTTCACTGGGAGCTCCTTCACCCCATACTACTTTGTTTGCCACCAAACTGCTTCCTTCAGTTTCTTTTTTGGGAGGGGTCTGTCTGCTAAGACAGTGGTCTGGCCCCCCCCTCTATTCTGTGCCTCAGAGGGAGACAGGCTTTCTGTGCACGTGTTGGGATTGAAAGGTAGTTATTTTAGGGGTTTTTTCTTCTTTTTGTTTGGGGTTTGCATATTTTTTGGCCTGTGTAAGATTTGACTTTATACTTGCCCAAGTGCCCTGGCCAGGTGGGCTGTTTATCTACCTTTGCTGAAGAGCAGCTGTGTGGTTTATTTGTGGAATGCTCCTGGAACAAGCAGAGGCTGAACCTGTGGCACAACTCCCGAAGAGTGAGTGTCACATCTTCAGGAGAACCTTGAAGTGTGACAGCAGCTCAAGTGTGGCTGGATGCATTTGCTTTTTCGGTCTTTTATTTTTAACCAATAGAGGAAAAGCCTGTATTTAAACTGAATTCAGAGGTGGAAAGCCCACCTACTTGATCGCTGCACTCCTCAGCCATGGGGAACCCGCGCTGTTCTTCAGTCTGGAACACTGACAGTGCCTTGAGACCACCGCACCGGGGGGCAGCCCGTGGGCCCCTGTGGGCAGAGCCTGGCGGGGGGGATGCTGGGGCCTGCAATTTGGGGCAGCTGCTGCTTTTCTGGGAGCAGCCTGTCCATGCTGTGCCGTGCCTGCGGAGAGCGGGCGAGCGCCACACAGCCGGACGGTGCTGCAGCCCGAGGTATTTCTGCTGAGCTATAAATAGTGCACGTGGCCGTGCTCGCTGCTAGACCCCAACCCCACCCGCTGAGCAGCTACAGATATGTATTTATTTTTTGTAGAATTCATTGTGTTGAATCCTCCAGTACAGTTGAACTCCATCCTTTGAAACAAAGGCATTTTACATTTGCAGATAATGTATTTTTATTCTCATAGTTTGTTTTTAAATTTACTTGCAGCTGTCAAGTTAAATAAAACCTGTTACACAATTCTATCATCTGTGAAGGGAAAAGGCCTGGAGTGAAATTTTAGTGGAACTGTCTCATTCTGGGTATGCTTAAAACAGAGCCTCTCTGCTTCCTTGGTGAGTAGAGAGGGAAAGGGGAGAGAGCACGGCTGAGACTCTGGGGGTGAGCGTACACACAGGGATTTCCCCCACCCTGCCGCCACTCAGGAAAGGATTATAACTTCCAAAGCAACCCTGGATTGCATTATCTGGGAGAGAGATAAGTCCCTACCCCTGAGCGCAGGAGCTCAGGCACTCTGTGGCTGCTGAAGTGTGTTTCAAGTGAACTTGCAGTTCCATTATCTCAATGCTGAGCAGACAGAAGGTCCTGCCCCACCTTTAATGGGGGAAAGAGCAACTCACAGAAGCTTGACGAAATAAAGGAGAAATAAGGCACAAGTTTAACGGAGAAGACAATCCTTTCACACGTGTTAAAGAAAAGGGCAGAGCTGTTCTCTCTGGGGGAAGTTGAGCTTTAATCTTTAATCAGGAGCAGGGTAAGAGGGCTGGAGGAAAGGGGCTCCTCTGGCACCAGCTCCAGTGATTCACAGTATGACACAAGCAGGCCAGTCCAACCCCCCTGCACAGCACAGGGACACTGACTGGAGTGGCCGTTTTGCACCGCTTCTTCATTTGACACTCAATCCCATCACCATGGTGACTTCCCTGTAGTCTGGGGTGAGAGACTGGCAGGGAAGAAGGGGAGGGGGCAGATGCACAACTCCAAAGAACAAGCATGGCAGAGATTGGCTCAGCCCAGCACTTTACTGTGTTTCAGTGGAAGGGTGGCTGCACTACGTCTCACAGTCTTCAGGAATTGTTGTTGTTATAATCAGAGATTGCTCAATCATGTCCGCGGTGGAGAAGTTCTCATTAGAGCATAGTGTCTGCGCAGGAACCTCCTCGGGCAGTGGCCCATGGGCCAGTGACTCCACAATCACCTCGGCCGAGCCTACCTCCAGCTCTGGGGGCGGCTGCAGCACCACCATCACATCCTTCTCATCCTCGATGATCAAGTTCCTCAGCTTCCGCTGCCGTGGGTTGTAGTTCTCCACGCGGTCGTGGATCTCCATGTGGCGCCTCAAGTGAGCCTGTGAAGGAAGGGACACAGAAAGGGGCCCGGTGAGGGCCAGCTTCCTGGCACAGCCCAGAGGCCCCAGAGCAGGGGAGGGCCTCACCTGCCGTGTGAACTTGTAGCCACACTCAGTGCACTCAAACTTCCTCACGCCCTTGTGCCGGCGGATATGGACGCGCAGCTGTTCCACTGCTGGGAAGGGAAGTGAGAGCCCGTGGGCAGCAGCTCCATACTGTACGCGCTCACAGTGATGCCAAGCAGCCCACGGGAAGAAGGCAGCTCAGGCAGAGCCCTGCGAAAGCCAGAGCCCCAGTGTTACCTTTAAACGTCTTCCCACAAATGTGGCAGAAATGGGGCCGCCCCTCCTGGTGCCGGCTGGCAATGTGTCTCAGCAGCGGCCCCTTCTCCGTGAAACGCTGCTCGCAAAACTCACAGCTGAATGGCCGCTCACCGGTGTGCGTCCGGTTGTGCTTGTCCAGGCTCGCTGCCATTATCAGGGGGAGAGAGGGGGAGAGCATCCAGTCAGTGGCATGGCATGTGCCCCCCATCCCAGCGACTGGGCCAGAAAGGCAAGTGCAGCATAAGCTCCAGGTAAGGGTCATGTCTTGTTCCCCTTCTGTGCCATGAGGGCAGTGTAGGTGACTTGGTGTCAGTCTGCACTCGAGAGCATGGCTTTGCTCCTGGGAAAGCTGCTTTCTGGAGGCCCTGGATGCCAGAGCATGGGCTTGGCATGACCTGCCCCAGCAGCACTCAGGGGTACCTTGTGTCCGGAAGGTCTTGCCGCAGAGGTGGCACTGGAAGGGCTTCTCGCCAGTATGTGTGCGAAGGTGCATGTTGAGGTTGGCTTTCTGCGTGAAGGCGTGGTGGCAGAACTCGCACACGTAGGGCCGCTCGTTTCTGTGGGCAGGGAAAACTCACCATCACCTCTCCCTCCACCAGCTTCAGCACCTCCAGGGATAGAGCACTCCCTTCAGCCAACCCCCAGTCCTACGGGGAGGAGCACAGCCAGAAGAGCCAGGGTGACATAAGAGAGGACACGGGTCACATCGTACCTGTGCTTGGCCTTGATGTGCATCTGCAGGCCATTGCGGCTCGAGGCCCTGTGCCCACACTCCTCACACACAAACAGCTTCTCTCCACGGTGCTTGAAGGCCTCATGCAGGCGCAGCTCTGTCCGGGACAGAAAGCACTTGGAGCAGGTTGAGCACTGCAAGGCCACAGGAGAGGGGGGTTAGGGTACACCAGACCCACTTGTGCCCAACACCTGCCCTTCCCACGGCAGCCACAGCAGCACCCCAACTCAGAGACGCCCAGTGAGATGGGGCAGCCCAAAAGAGGCAAAATGCTAGTCAGTGCTTGGGTCTATCAACTGCTCCTGTACACAAAAAAACCTGTTTCCAGCAGCTCTGTGTCCCCCTGCCTCACTAACAGAGCCAGACAGGCCATGGGCACTATTCCCTATGTCAGGCACGTGTGCAGGATCACACCCTCCCCAGCATCCTGGTTCCTACCGCGTGGGGCTTGGGTGCACCATGCAGCTTTATCATGTGGCTCTGCAGATCCTTCTTCTGCATGAACTGCTGCGAGCACGAGGAGCACTGTGAGAAAGGAGAGGGAGGTCAGCTTGCAGTTGCCCCCAAAGAGTGGTTTCAGAGCAAGGAGGACCAGTGGGGGAGCAGAACAGATTCCTTGTACAGCTGCAGGAAGCAGGTGGCTATGGTGTCTCCCTGGAGTACATTCCAGCTCAGAGACAGGGAATGACCCTTAGTGGGCTGTCACAGACTGGGGAAGGAAGCTGGGGGGCTCAGCTCCCCGATGGGCTGGGCCAGGCTGCCCCAGAAGGCAAACGCTCACCCCCGCTCTGTGCGAGTGTCCAGCAGCATCCATAGAGATGCCAGATGCCAGCACTGCTCACCTTGTATGGCATTTCCCCAGTGTGTGACACCATGTGCAGCCGCAGCTCCATCCGCCGCTTGAACACCTCCGGGCACGCCGAGCACGTGAACACCTACGAGAGACACAGCGGCGTCAGCTTCCGCAGGACACAGAGCCCGGCCTGGAGCCCACAGCTCAGCCCCTGCCAGGCATACAGCACTGCGACCCAGACAGTGTTCAGCCTGCACCCACAGGACCCGCATCTTGTGCAGTACAGAGTGTCCAGGCACGCTGGAACACACAGAGTGAAGGTTGTGTGGTGCATCAGGCACAAGCTGCTGCCATCCTGGTCCTGGCTGTGGGAGTCTCAGCCACAGGGGCCCCAGCTATGGAATATGTGCCATGCAGTGCTGATAGGTGTCTGTTCAGAGCTGAGCATGGCCTGGGGCTCGGAAAAGGCTCCAGTTCCCTTCCTGATGGATGGCAGCCACACTCCAGCCCAGTGGGGCAGCTCCTGGAAGTACCTGTTCTGATCGGTTCATGCAGTTCCTGGCTTCATGTTCCAGGAGATTCTCTTTTCTAAAGTAACATTTGCCACACTTGGAACACTCAAATGGCTTCTCTCCAGTGTGTTTCCTGGGGGGATACAAATGGAGATCCCTGTCACTGTCTGTCCAACAGCAGATGCACAGATAGGTGTGTGAGGACACAGGGAAAGGTGAGGCAGGTTCTTTGCCCATGTCCCTCCAGTACCACTATTCACAGTCACCCTAAAGCTGCTTTTACATCATTTTCGGGGCCCCTCAGAGCATGGTCAGGCTGTCAGTGCTCACTGTGCTCAGCAGAATCTTGATTCTGCAGGGCCAAGGTTTGCCCCCACACAGGAGTGAAGCTTGAGACCTCATGGAAGGGCCCTGCCCTCCTTTAGAGATCCAGCCCAGAGATCCTTAGAGCCCGGTTACATGTTCCACACAGCCCCTGAAATCCACCCCAGCCCGGGCTGATCTGAAAGCCCACAAGGACGATTTGCCACTGCCCACCTGCAGCCAGCACAGCCCTTGAGGAGCCCCCACTGCCGCTTTCCTGAGCCGCAGCCCAGGAGTCACTGCAGCTCTCAGATATGTTTCAGAGACATATAATCCCCCCCACAGGTCAGAGCACCCCCAGGGGCAGAGGGGACCCTCCTTTCCATCCCGGGGAATGGCGTTGGGCCGCCCTTTCACACCCCACCCCGGGAAGGGGCTGAGCCGCGGGGCCGCCGCATCCTCCCGCGCGCGCAAGGGGAAGGAGAAGTCGGAGCGTTTACCTGTTGTGCACTTTAAGGTAATATTTGCTGAGGAAGGTTTTATGACATGTGGGGCACTCGACCGGCACCGCTGTACCTTTTCTGCTCCCCGGCGCCTTTCCCGGGGCGGGGGGGCTCTTTTTGCTCCGCAGCGCCTTTTTCTCGGAGAGGGGCTCGGCGTCGCCGTCCCCCCGCCCGCCGCCGCCCGCCGCCTCCGCCGGGGCC
>VZRE01001164.1:23535-45449 GCA_013396775.1 Cephalopterus ornatus
GTGCTCGCACGGCGGGCAGAAGGGGGGGGGGGGGGGGGCGGGGGGAGGGAGGACAGGAGCTGATGGGGAGAGGATCCCTCCTCCGGCTCCCGAAGTGGCTGGTGGGGATCTGGACGCCCTCCTGCCTCTGCCAGAAACCGGGGGGCCCTGCGAGGAGCTCCCAGCCCCCGTGCCCGAGGCCTTGGTGCGTGTGTGACCCGCGGGCAGGGTCAGCGTTTGGGAACGGCCACGAGGCTTTGGCCGTGCCGGCGGCTCCGGCGCGGGGCTGGTCCCTGGCACCGCCGGCCGCTGCGGGCGGCCTCTAGGTTTTTGGTGAGTTTGGAAAACTTTCCCTTGGGTGCATGAAAGAATTTCTTCTTTGCTTCCGTTATTATTCCCGATAGGTCAAGTGAAACGGCAGCGGCGGGAGGCGGGGGCCAGCCCAGCCCCGGAGCGCTGCGGGGCGGCCGCGCAGACAGAGCCCTCATTGTGCTCCCGCCGCGGGGGCGGCTCCCGGCCCGGTTCCCGGCTCCTGGCCCCTGCTCCCGGCCCGGCTCCCGAGCAGCGACGGGCCCAGCCCTGCGCGGCTGCTCCCGCACCGTCATCCAGCAGAGCCCGTGGTGCCACGGCAGCCCTGGGATCACTCCCAGATGGGAGCTGGAACAACCAGCACCCATCCGAGTTGCTTCCCCTTCTCCAGGCAGAAGCAGCAGCTTTTTCAGTGCTGACTCAAAAGGCATTTTATCCCGCAGACTGAGTCTAACCCCAGCCTTGGCCATGGCCCCGCTCGGGCCGGCATGGATGCTGTTTTTGTTGGCAGGAAGGATGCGGGAGAGGTGAATGGCGTGGCGGGGAAGCCCCTGTTTTGCTGGGCTGGTACAGCCGTGCCACCTGGTAGAGCCGCGGCACCTGGCCTCTCCACATCCGCGGCATCGGCTCCCTCCCCAGCAGGCAGCTTCCCAGCCGTGCATCCCTGCCCGCAATGGGGCTTCCCTGCCAGAGTCTCTATGGCTCATCTGCCGCAAGCAGCCCGTTATTTTTAAATGATTAGATGCGACACATAACAAAAGCCTTCAAAATAGGATTTGTCCTTAAGGCTGATTTAACTGTCAAAGCTTAAAGTGGCTACTAAGCCCCGTTGGGGACTGACAGCGGCAGATTTAGTGTTCCTGCTGCAGCCCCAGGCTGTGCCAGCCCCGGGGGAGCTGGGGCAGGTTTGTGTTCTCAACCTGTGCCTTGGGGTGCCGGGCAAGAGGTGCTGGATTCTGTCTCAGTGCCTTTCCCCGGCGGGGATGCAGTGCTGGCTCTTGGACATGGGGCTTCATCTTTCTGGATGGGCTGTGGGACAGCCAGGGATGGGCAGAAGTGGGCAAGACCAGCTTCAGCTGAGCCTGTGTGCTTTGCCAAGCTCTTAAACCCGGGATTTCTGTTTGTGGGGGTCTCAGCATGGCCCCGGGGGGTGGCTCTTATGGCACCCAGGCACTGATCCTACTCTTTCCACAGACAAGCCGTGCCCAGCAGAGGAGACAGTGCTGCGCTGCCAGAATCCCGACTGTGCCGGTGAGAGGAGGGCAGCCAAGGTGGGTCCTGCAGGGTTGGGTAAGTGCTGGCAGCTGCCTCCTGGCATCGGTCTCATGGGTGAAAAGGGGCAGTAGATGGCTCTGCGCAACCTGCCGCTCCCTGAAGGGCCCCTGCCCTGGGTGGCAGCCCCTGGCGTGCTGTGTGCCCCAGCCCGTGCTGGGTGTGCATTCCTTGCTGGTGTCACAGTCCAGCTGGCATTTAACGGCATGGCGGTGATTTGCCCATTTCCCCAAGGTGCTGTGATCGGAGCTAATATGCTCCAGCCCATCTGCTCCCCTGCTCACTAATGTGAATCCAGGGTGGATTTAGGGTCCGTTCTCTCCCACTGGCTGTGCAGGGCTGGGCTGGACCCACACCTGTCTCCCAGCGAGTCCCAGGGGTTTCTGTGTGGGGCTGCAGGCGGTGTCTCCAGTGTAGCGGGCTGGACGGCCCGAGCGCGCCAGGGGTGTGCCGCGGTGCTCTGTTTGCATGGTGGGGTGGCAGGGCCAGTGCCGCTGGGGCACACGTGGCACTGGGCTGTGGTTGCCCAGTGGTGCAGCTGGGACTGCTGGGATCAACCCACTGAGGCCACTCCTCTGCTGTCACCAGAGACCCCTGATGGCACCTGGCAGGTAGTGGGGGTTTGGTGGGTGGGCTGGTCAGTCTGGGGTCTTGTTCTGCTGTGGCAGGGAGCTGAATCTTGATCTTCCTCTCTTTGTGAGGTGCTTGCTGAGGGGCAGCAAAGCTGTGGTGTGCTGGGACTGTGGCAGGGCTTGGATCGGGAGCTGATCCCTGGGGTGGGCAGAGAGGCTTGGCCCTCCTGCCTGGCCCCTCCTGGGGGGTTGAGCCCAGGGATGAGTTGCTGGCACAGGGTGGATGAGGAGTGTCACATACCTGTGGAGTGGCTGCTGAGGGTCCCAGGGGAGCCCACTGAGTGAGCACCAGCTGTGGCTATGCTCTTGCATGCAGGTGTCATGATGGCCACAGTGGTGTGAGGCATGTGGTGGGGGAGGAGGAGGTTTGGGGGCACAGGGTGTCCTGGAACTGTCTTGTGGCCTGGGATAGGGCACTGGTGGATGCTGTGGCAGTGGCTGCTGCAGAGGGGCCGATGGCCCCTTGGAGAGCACGGGGGTGGTGGGAGCACGTCAGCTCTGACCTCAGCAACACTGAGAGGAAGGAGGGCAGGAAGTGGGGGCGGCTGGAGCTGCACGGGTGCTTCCTTCTCGCAGCAGCACAGTGCACTACAGGCAAGCCCAGGCAGAGCTGGCTCCTCCCAGCAGCCCCTTGCAATCCTCTACGTACAGAGTGGGGATGGGAGTCCCACATGGGAGTGGGGTTGTGTCAGTGGTGCAGCAGGGCTTGCTGGCAGCGAGTGGCTGGTGGCACCACAGTCTCCCTGAGCGGAGCCAGCTGGAGCCCCCAGTGAGGTGGGCACTGGCCAGAGGTCATAGGCCATGCACTGTGCTGGGGGCCCAGCCGGGGGTTTAAAAATAACCCGCTGTGAATGCCCGGTGGGGCTGGGGCCATGGCCGTGGCCGCACACAATCGGAGGAAACGCGCCGGCTTCGAGCATTGTTTGGCTGCAGACACTCGCTTCCTCTGTCCTGCTGCGGGGACACGGCTCTCATCAGCACATAGGGGCTGTGGAGTGCCAGGGCGGTCTCCCAGACCACTGGTGAGGTGTGGGTGCCACGGGCACAGGTGTCTGTCCCCCAGCTCCCTGTCCAAGCCTCGGCATGTGCAGCTGCCTCAGGGTCTCTGCTCATAGCAGCAGAGCAAGGAGGGGCCTCTGTGGTGCAGAAGGCCCTGTATCATCACCATGTCCTGCAGAACCCACTGCCTCATGGCTGTGTCCTGCTCATGCTGCTTTCCTCATGCCCACTCTGGCCTCAGCATTCCCTGTGAGCAATGTGCCAGCAGCAGTTGGGGATGGAAGAGGAGACCTGGTTGCTCTTGGTGCTGCCCATCCTTCCTGCCAACATGCCGTAGCTGGTAGCCCCAGGCAGGTGCTGCCCAACAAACGCATGTCCCCGCAGGAATGCCACCACGTGGAGTGCCGGCAGCTGAGCCGCAGCGGCCCCCTCAGCCTATGTGAAGTCTGCGACGGCCGCCTCCATGGCGCCATGCACTTCGATGGCCACATCCGCTTCGACCTGCCCCCACAAGGTGAGCCGGGCCGAGCAGCGGCACTGCTGCTCCTACAGCTCCACGGCACTGGTGCAGCGCAGGGGTGGGAGTGATGGAATGCACTTGGGGCTGGTGCAACACGCAGGTGGGAGTGGGATGCAGTGGGAGCCAGCACGGGGTTTGGGAGGTGTCACAGCCCAGCTCGATGTCCGTTTGCAGGCTCCATCCTGGCCCGCAACATGTCGACACGCTCGTGCCCCCCACGCACCAGCCCTGCCTCCGACGTGGAGGAGGAAGACGAAGGTCCAACAGAGAGCAGAGGGTGAGCCCCTGGCCTGGCATGTCCCCTGTGTGGCCCCAGCCCACAGTGTCCCCACAACTCTACCCTTCCTGTGCCCACAGGGAACGCAGGAGCTCGGCACTGAAGCTGCCCAAAAAGAAGGCTTGGCGCAGGCACACGGATGTAAGGCACCAGCCCCTCTCCCTGGGGCACTTGGTGGGGCAGCAGCATGGCCCTTGTGGGTGGGAGGGAGAGACCCCTGGGTGAGCAGCTGCTGCCTCCCCCCCAGGACCCCAGCAAGGAGTGCTTCACCCTGAAGTTCGACCTTAGCATCGACATCGAGGCAGAGATTGTGCCAGCTGTGAAGAAGAAGTCGCTGGGGTGAGTTTGCTGGGAACAGGTACAGGGACAATGTGGGGACAGATGCAGAGACAGACATGCTGCTCGTGTCCTGCAGGGAGGTGCTGCTGCCAGTGTTCGAGAGGAAAGCGATCGAGCTGGGCAAGGTGGACATCTACCTGGACCAGTCCCACACACCATTGTCCCTGCAGTTCGAGGCGTTCCGCTTCGGGGGGCACTACCTGCGGGTGAAAGGTGAGGCGGGGGCCCAGCAGAAGGCTCAGCTGCCTCGGGGCTCCCAGGAGGCACTGACAACCTGATGCTCCCACAGCCAAGCCCGGGGATGAGTTGAAGGTGGAGCAGGCAGTGCGGGACGCCAGGTCGGCCAGCCTACCCATCCTGCACTCTGCCAGCAGTGCTGCACTCCTCGGACCAGTCCTGGAGCCACTGCCAGGATGCCGAGAGGGCACCGACAGCCTGGTGAGTGCCAGTGCTAGCTCTGGGAAGGAGGAACTGGAGAGGGGATGGTAGGGTGTGTGATCCCCCTGTAGCCATTCTTTCTGGGAAGATGGGTCATGGGGCAACAACATGGTGTCTTCTTGGTGGCCTCATGGTGTATGGCTGAAGATCCTGCTGGAGTCCCCAAGAGCCACTTTGTCTCCTGACTGTGCTGTGCTGGCTGTGCCACAGTAGCATAGCAGCTCAAGCAGTGGCGCCAACCCTGCGGCTGTGCCAGGTACAAGATGTCATCAAAGCTAAGGCAAATAGGAGCCCTGGGGGCCCCAGCAGTGGCTGCCACTTGGTGCCACCCTGACCCTGGACTCAGGACTCACGCTTGGCTGCAGGCCCTCCTCTTCACGGTGCCTGGCAGCTGCTGAGTGCAGCTCAGTCCTGCCCCATGGACCCTGTCCCCAGATAAGACGTGGGGCCGGGTTGGGCACGACTCCTGTGGGAGCAGAGTGCTGGGCCCCTGCGGAGCAGCTCTGCAGAGGCTGGTCAGGGAGACAGAGTGCTCGCTTCTGTGCCAGCAGGCCCTAAGGGTGGCAAGATGGCTGTGTGGCCAGGGCTGGTGGCCACCCGTGTCCAGCACTATGATGCCTGGCTGCGGGACCGACACAGCCCTGGTAGGGCAGGGGGGCCAGGGGGCAACCAACCATGCCTGCAGGGGTCTCAGTCCCGACTGCCTTCCTGGAGCCAGGCGGGTACTGAGCTGCAGCAGGGCGATAGGGCTGGCGGTAGCTGGGGCACCTGGGGACGTGGCAGCACAGTGAGTAAGGGGGACAGTGCCTGTGGTGGCTTTTCTCGCCTGGGTCCGGGGACTTGGCAGGGTGTGGGGCTGTGCTGGCGGTGGTGGCAGCACCGTGCCACTTCCCAGAGCTCGGTGGCAGGCAGGGAGCTCCGGCCCTGCTGCCCTTTGTGGCACGGTAAGGAGAAGGCAGCGGCCACGTTCCGGCACAGCCCAGGGACACGCGGGGAGCAGCCGGTGCAAAGGTGGCCGGGGTGGAGGGAGCCACTTGGCTGTGATCCAGCTCTTACGACCGGCTGGGGGGCTTTGATCGCCGCCGGTGAATTGTTCAGCTCTGGTAGCTTATCTGCGAGGAGGGAAATTAGGTTTTCGGCTCTGGCCCCACCTCCTTTTGTTTCGGAGGAGCCCGGCCACAGCCTGCCCGGCCCCGGCTCCGCCGTCCGAGCCGGGAGCACGGCTGGACAGGCGGCTTGGCCGGATCTGCGCCTCTCGGGATGCCGTGAACCCCCGCGCTGCTGGGACTGCTTGCCCATGGCCGGCTGGGCTCGGCCAGGCAGCACCCGGGGTCCTGCACCCCCGGGGCCCTGCACCCCCGGGATGCAGGTAGGCAGGTCAGTGTGGGCAGGGGAGCGTGGCTGGAGGACATACTGCCCAGGGCTGCCATCTGGGTGTCTGTCCCACGGTGCTCGAAGTCAGCCCTCCTGGAGCGTCACGCTGTGCCATGCCACTGTCCCCATCCCAGTGCCATGGCCAGACTGCTGAGCGCTGACCCCGGGGGCACTGACTGTCCCTGCTGCAGGCTCTTGGCCGGCGGAGGAAGAACATGACGGAATTCCTGGGGGACACCAGCATTCCCAGCTCTGAGCTGGCCCTACAGATCGGCAGCTCCCTGCCCACCAATGGCACCGACACCTGGAAGAACCGCGCTGCCAGCCGCTTCAGCGGCTTCTTCGGCTCTGGCACCAGCATGGGCTCCTTCGGGCGGGTAGGTCGGATGCAGGCATGGCAAGGGGGCACGGAAGCTGCCTGCGGCTATACCGGGGAACTGGCATGGGTCCCCTGGGCCTCGAGCCCCCTAGTTCCATAGGCAGGGCAAAGGGGTCTGTGGGACATGCCCACTGGCCTCTGCCCAGCGGCTCTGCCCCCTGCTTCAGGAGACTGAGAAGCTGGAGCAGCTGGCGAACAGGCTGCACGCCTACGGCACCTTTGGGCTGCCCAAGCTGCCGCCCCAGCTCCGCTTTGACCGCGACTCCTGGGAGGAGGATGGGGATGAGGCTGGGCTGGTACTGGAGGACAGCTGGCAGCAGATCATCCAGGGTGCAGAGGTAGGGCTGGGGGCTGGGAGGCCATGGGGGCTCTGCTCAGCCCCTGGCACAGTGCTGACACTCAGCCTGGCAGGCCCTGTCACGCCGGCAGTGCCACCAGCAGGAAGCCATCTGGGAGCTGCTGCACACCGAGGCCACCTACATCCGCAAGCTCAAAGTCATTACCGATGTGAGTGCTGGTGGATACTGCGCTGCGCTGGGACCAGGGGCCACGGCTGCAACCCACAGCTCCCTGCTCTCTCCCCACAGCTCTTCCTCTGCTGCTTGCTGAACCTGCAGGAATCAGGGCTGCTCTGTGAGGTGAGCAGAGAGGGCTGTGGGGGCTAGGGAGGTTCGGGATCGCTCCTCAGCCTGGCAATGCTGCAGGGTGTGAGTGCTGTCCCCCAGCACTGCCCACCTCACCCCCACAGGTGGATGTCGAGCGGCTCTTCAGCAACATTGGGGAGATCATCCGGCTGCACTGCGAGCTGTGGCGCAGCGTCATGGCCCCAGTACTGGCCAAGGCACGACGGACCAGGGCACTGCTTGACCCCATCGACTTCCTCAATGGCTTCAAGATGGTGAGTGGGGACCCCATGCCATTGTGGGGGGCTATGCCATGCTGTGCCCCATGGTGACCCCTCTGCGCCTCCCAGTTTGGGTCCCTTTTCAAGCCCTATGTGCGGTACTGCATGGAGGAGGAGGGATGCATGGAGTACATGCGGGCACTACTGCGAGACAGCGAGCTCTTCCGCACCTATGTGACGGTAAGGGGAGAGTGGGTATCGGGGCTGGGGCTGGGACTGGAGCAGTACTGGCACTGACACCTGCATGCCACAGTGGGCCGAAAAGCATGAGCAGTGCAGCCGCCTGAAGCTGAGCGACATGCTGGTGAAGCCCCACCAACGCCTCACCAAGTATCCACTTCTCCTCAAGTCCGTGCTGAAGAAGACAGATGACCCACATGCCCGTGATGCCATTACCACCATGGTAGGGGTACGGGGGTGGGGGACAAAAGGGTTGGTCCCCCCAGCTCCTCAAATCCACTGCCAACCCCTCCACAGATTAGCTCTGTGGAGCGCTTCATCAATGACATCAACTCACGGATGCGCCAGCGGCAAGAGCGGCAGCGCCTGGCCACTATCCTCAGCCGCATCGACACCTATGAGGTGGTGGAAGGCAGCACAGATGAGGTGGACAAGGTAGGCTGGGCATGGTGGAGCTGCCATCCTCTGCCGTGTCATGCCGTGCCACGCTATGCCACTCAATGCTACCCTCTGCCACACTTCATGCCAAGCCATCCCATGCTATATCATGCCATGCTACCCTGTGCCATGTTATCCTATGCACCGCATGCTGATGCTGGTGGCTCCCGGCAGCTGCTGAAGGAATTCCTGCGGCTGGACCTGACAGCCCCCATCCCTGGCACCTCCCCAGAGGACACCCGGCAGCTCCTCCTTGAGGGCAGCCTGCGCATGCGGGAAGGTAAAGACAGCAAGGTGAGCACTGCAGGGGATGGAGGGGCCTCTGCTGCGGCCCCTGCCCACCTGCCCTCACTCACTGTGCCAACCAGCAACCACGGCCCCACTCTCACTCCCAGATGGACGTCTACTGTTTCCTCTTCACTGACCTCTTCCTCATCACCAAGCCCCTCAAGAAGGCTGAGCGCACCAAGGTGGTCCGGCAGCCCTTGCTGGTGGACAAGGTCGTCTGCCGAGAGCTCAGGGACCCAGGTGAGCAGCACTAGGGGCAAGGGATTTTGCAGAGGGGGTCCCTGACATGGCTGACAGCCTCTGCCCACAGGCTCCTTCCTCCTCATCTACCTGAATGAGTTGGGGAGTGCTGTGGCTGCCTACACCTTCCAGGCCAGCGGGCAGTCTTTGTGCCGCAGCTGGGTCGAGGCGGTGCGCAATGCCCAGGTGAGGGGCATAGGGCTGGGCAGGGGACCTGCAGGTGTCCTGTGCACAACCTGGTCCTTGCTGATGCCTTCCCTTTCCCAGAACCTGCTGCAGCAGCTGCGGCAGCGCCGGTGCATGGAAGAGGAGGAGGAGGAAGAGGAGGATGGAGGGAGCGGCACCTCAGCTGCCAGTTCACCTACCATCCTGCGCCACAGCAGTGCCAGCCCAGACTCACAGCAGTGGTAGGGAACGGGAGGGGGGTCCTATACACCCCTGGCCTGGCACAGCCCCCTCCTCACCCTCCTGCTCCTGCAGCCCCTCTGACGGTTCTACTGAGACACTCGCCATGGTGGCAGCAGACGGCGGTGATGAGCTCTCCTCCCCAGACTGGGACACAGGACCCTTCAGATCAACCTCAGACAGCTCCTCTGTTGGCACCAGCACATCTATCAGCACTGGCACCTCTGCCGACACCTCCAACAAGACCCCCACCCAGGAGCTGCCTCCAGGCGCCCTGCCTGTGCCCCTGCCCCATGGCACAGCCTCCCCGGCTGGCGGCTGCCGCTCATCTTCCATTGACAGTGCCTACGGCACGCTCTCACCTGCCTCACTGCGGGACTTCAGCCAGCAGCCAGATGGGGTGGCTGAGGAGGTGCGGGAGCCCTCCCTGGCCCCCCCAGCTCCACGGCCCCCCTCACCCCGGCTGCGCCGCCGGACCCCGGTGCAGCTCCTGCCCTGCCCATCCAGGGTGCTTAAGTCTAAGTCAGAGGCCAGCCTGCCGCAGCTCCTGTCCCCCACTTCCCTAGGCCCCTTAAGCCAGAGCCGCAGCCTCTCTGACCTCTCTGCTGGCTCTCCTCAGACTAGCCAAGCCCCCGTGTCCCCAGCTGCCCCTGGCAGCAGTGGCAGCTCCACGTCTGAGCTCTCAGAGCCTGAGGAACCAGTGGAGAGCCTGGCCTCCCTCCCAGGGGAGCTCAGGCGTGACCCCCCACCTCCTGCCCACCGGACCCTCTCAGATCCACAGCCGGCACAGCACCGCAAGCTGACACTGGCGCAGCTGTACCGGATCCAGGCCACGCTGATGCTCAACTCCACGCTGACGGCCTCGTAAGCACATGCTGCCTGTTCCCAAGGGGTGCCCTGGCCCTCCTGGGGGCTCCTGAGGGGCCAGACCCCAGCACTGAGGGCATCTCTCCCCACTCTGCCTTGCAGGGAGGTCTGAGAGCCGCTGGCATGGAAAGGACAGACACGCAGATGCACCAAGGAGCTGCTCCTGCTTCTAACCATAGCGTAATGCCAGGGCTGGGCAGAGCGAGCACTGGGATGCCACGCTGGTGGGGACATGGATGGGGATGCAGACCAGTCCCCTTGGCAAGGATGTGCTCTGGGCATGGCAGTGCGGGGCTGGACATGGCACATGGCTTGTGCTGGACCCTTGTCCACAGAGACAAGAGTTGTTGGGCAGGGGGCCCTGGGGCCGTGGGGGGCTGCGGGGTGGCTGTGGGGCAGCTCCTATGGGCGACGAAGGGATGACAATGTTGGCAGTGGTGAGTGNNTTGGCAGTGGTGAGTGGGGAAGATGCTGAGAGGGATGTGGTGCCAGTGGCATGGTGCTGCAGGCAGTGCAGGGAGGAGGCTGGGGCTGGTGGCAGGAGGGGACAGTGTGGGGCTGGGGTGGGTTTGCCCTATGTGATGGCAGTAGGTGGCAGTGCCCAAGGCTAGAGTGTAAGAGTTGTGGTGGGAGCCCCCCCCATGTAAGGTTGCACTCCAGGTCCCAGCTGAGCAATAAACCCAGCTGGTACATGTTCGCGCCCGCCTCGCCTCTCCTTCGGCCATGGCAGCACCCAGGGCTCGGCACCACTGGGGTGGGTGAGGCACCGCTGAGGGAGCCCCACAGGCGTAGGCAAAGAGGGGACTGGGGCCAGTTTCAGCCTGCCATTCCAGGGCTCAGGATGGGGATAGAGCCCTGGGGTGAGGGTCAGCGCTGCTCCCTGCACCCCCACTACCCTGGGTTTGTGCCAGCGGGTGAGGGAGGGCGGCGGCACTCCTGTCATGTGGTTTCATATCCCCTGGACTCATTTCCAAAAAAGCATTTCCTCCTGCTGCGGTCGGGTGTAAAAGCCTGTGTGGGGAGGGCTGGTGCTCACTCACCACGCGTCGCGTGCTGCTGGCAGTGGCCATGGGGCGCTGGGGCACCCTGCCTGGGCACTGAGCTGCCCTGACACCCAACCGTGCCTGCCACCCTGGTCCCCTCACTGCCCTGGCATGAACCAGCCACATCGGCCACAAGGATGAAGTGTTGCTGCCCTGGGGTGGCTTGGGTGAGTGTGCCGGCATGCGGGTCCCATGGAGCCTTGACACTAGTTGGGGGGTGCCCAAGGGCTATGGCTGAAATGGGTCTGGAGGAGGGAGGGAAGAAGGTGGAGTAACTCCAGTGCCAAATGTGCCAAAAACGCTTGCCCCTCTGGCTAACATCTGGGACTGGTCTCTGCTGCACCAAAGTGCCCGTGGTGTGGCATGGCTACGGGGGCCACAGGCATGGCACAGCCACAAAGATCAGAGGCACGGACACGATGCAGTCGTGGGGAGTGTGGGCTCAGTCACGGGGCTGCAGGCAGGACAGTGCCACGGAAACTGGCTGTGCCGACAGCCTGCGGGTGCGGGTAACGCTGCCGGCGGTGGGGCTACCCCTCGGGGCTGGGGAGCGCCTGTCTCGGCACTCGGGCGCCGGGAGCAAAGGCCGAGCTGTGGGCAGGAGCGGCGTTGGCGGTGGGAAGCGGTGGCTGTGCCCACCCCGCAGCCGGCCATAGGCGTGTGCCCACCGCTCCGCTGCCCACTGGGGAGGGGCGGGTGCAGGCAGGGTGTGCAGGCAGGGCCGTGCCTCGGCGCTGACTCAGACGTGCCGCTGGCAGCCGGGGCTGCGGCAGCCGCCCTGCTCTCCCGCCAGCGCTCTGCGTGCGGGGCGGCCCAGCGCGGTTTCCAGTCTGCCGGTGGCGGCGGATTTAGTAGAAAATGATTCAGCTGCCGTAATCGGGGCCATCACGGCTGGGAAATCCAGCCCCCAGCGAGGAATCCCCTGCTTCCCTGCCCACACCGCTAGCGCCTCGGCCCTCCCGCCTCCTGCCCTGCCCGGAGGGCTGTCAGCGTGGGCGCCTCCTCGCCGCCCCCACCGGAGCTGTCTGGGCAGCGGGGCTGCCCTGTATGTAGCACCTGGCACCCCGCGGGGGAGCTGTGACCTACTTTGGGACGCGCACACAAGGCGTGATAGCATCGGAGAGAGCGTGAGCCAGGCACGGCTTCCTCTCGGGGAGGAAATCACCTCCTCTGCGAGGGAGATAAACCCCAGGAAAGTTAAAGCTGGCAGAGTTAACCCCTCCCCGTGCCTGGCTGTCGACAACTCCCTGGACCGGCAATCTGTGGCGCCACCAGCAGTGTGCCCGACTCACTCGTCCCCATCCCTGGGGACATGGCAGGGGTCCTATCGTCACAGGTGGTCGAGCTTCCCATCACCACTGCCCAACTGGCCTGAAAGCACCCTTTGCAGAGCACACATAGCAGACATCTGGGCACAGGTTGTGGCACAGTGGCCTCCACAGGGCCAGCAGGAAGTGGCTTGCTCGTGTAGGGCGGGAAAGGCAGGGCACAGGGGCTGCCGCGGGGCATTCCCTGCCCTGGGCCAGCACATCCATGCAACTGAGGGGCACAGGGCCACCAATCCAGCCATTCCGCCCTGCACAGGCACTGGTGTCCACGTGGTACTGGACCTGGCTCTGGCTTCAGTAGCCTATCATAGGTGGCTGGGAGTGGAGCATTGTGAGGGCTGTTCCCCATGGATCTACGGCTCCTGAGGCACCCTGGCTGCCCACAGCCCTGCTCTCTCTCTGCCCACAGGTGATCCTGGCAGTGCTGGGGCTGGCAGCCAGCGAATCACAACTCCCGGGGTGGCAGAACCACGCTGTGCTGCGAGGACAGCAGGTCCTGGTGCAGCCGCTCACCCGCCTGCGCAGACATGCTACCAGACACTCCTGCCCTGCTGGCATGAACTGGATTGAGAGTGCTCACCAGTGCTGTCCCCAGTGTCCTGCAGGTGAGCTCTGCCTGGCCCATGTGGCATGGCATGGCATGGCACACTTCGGAAACAGAAGGTGCGTTGCCCCATGTGGCCATGCTTCCTGCCACTCCACTGTCCCTGCAGGGACGTACCTGCATGAGCCCTGTACGAGCCACAACAACAGGGTCTGCAAGCCCTGTCCCATTGGCACCTTCCTCTCCCAGCCCAACACCTTCACCAAGTGCCAGGCTTGCTACGAGTGTGACCGACAAGGTGAGCTGGGATCACACCATGCCATGCTGTGCCATGCAGCGCAGTGCTGTGCCACTCATTGCCTGCTTTCTGCAGCTTTCCAGAGTGTTCTGAGCAACTGCTCAGCCACCAGCAACATCGCTTGTGGCTGTGAGCCCGGACGCTTCCGTGTCTGCCTCGACAAGAGCTGCAGCGAGTTCTCATGTCAGAAGTGCCAGCCCTGCACTGGGCGCCTCATCCAGCGGCCCTGTGAGTGCTGCCGGCCACCCTGCGGCACAACCCGCTGGCTGTGTCACCTCTGGCTGTGCCACCCTCCCTCATGCCCACTCTCTCTCCAGGCTCAGAGACACAGGACACACTCTGTGACAGCAGCTGCAAGCCTGACTTCTACACCGAGGGTGATGAGTGCCGGCCGTGCCACATGTAAGAACTGACCCTCACTTGTGTCCCAGCTGGGGACAGGTGTGGGGCCTGTGGCATGGCACAGCATGGTGCCCACGGCTGTCCTCTCCCTGCAGGAGCACCCTGGACACATGCAGCAAAGAGTGCCAGCAAGCGTGTCACAGCAGTAGTGGCCAAGGTATGGGGGTGATGGGGCTGGGGGCAGTGATGTGGGGTCATCATGTCGGATGGTTGATGGGAACACTCCTACTCCTCCTTGCAGACTCAGGTCTGGAGTACATCCTGCTGGGACTCACCGGGCCCCTCTTCCTGGGTGCCCTCGCAATCTACCACAAGAGGAAGAGGCTCCAGCACGATGCCCTGACACCTGCTCCCCTGCCCACAGCACAGGCAGCCACTTCCATGGCTGGAGCTGCGGCCACACCGTGGTGCCAGTTCCGTGACCGGGGGTGGGACAGCCTGTGCTGGACCCAGCCGGGCTCCCCACAGGGGACAGATCGTGCTGCTGTCATGGTGAGGCAGAGCCCCAAGCACCGGGCCCTGCTGTGTGAGCAGCCCAGTGACGAGGGGGAGCCCTCTGCCCCACCGGAGCCCCACAGTGCTCTGCTGCAGGGCAGCCAGCTCTATGCTGTCATCGACGCAGTGCCAGTACGGCGTTGGAAGGAGTTCATGCGGATGCTGGAGCTGCGGGAGGCGGAGATTGAGCTGGTGGAGCTGGAGGTGGCCCACATCCGTGACCAGCAGTACGAGATGCTGAAGCGCTGGTGCCAGCAGACCAGCCCCACGCTGGACCGTGTCTTTGCTGCACTGGAGCGCATGGACCTGGCCGGCTGCGCCGAGGCACTGCGCCAGAGCCTGCCAGCGGGGCCCTAGCCCCCCGCGTCACCACCCTGGCACAGGGAGGTCCTGGCACCTTCACATCTCACTGAGTGCCTTGGCTGTGCCATACCCCTAAGTATTGTTACTTATGCCGTGTAGACATTTTATGTCACTTTTATGTCCCCTTCTTACCCACTGGCCCCCTCTATTTATGTCCCCCAGCTCCCAGGGCTGGAAGGGACCCCACGCCCCAGCAGGTCGGCTGCCTGGCCACTCGCGGGACGAGCGGGCACCGAGAGCCCACTGCAAACCCATGGGACAGTTCTCAAGGCTGCCCGCTGCCGGGCGTGCCTGTCCTCACCCCAATAAAGTGGCGTGTTTTCCATCCGCTGGCCCCCGTCCTTCCTCTCAGGGCTGCACCAGACAGGCACCAAGGCACTGCTGGCCTCAGGGCCACCACTGGTGACATGGCCACCACAGGTGACAGGCGATGTGGGTGCTGGCAGAGATGCAGGTGGTGTGGGTGATGGGGATGATTGTGGTGCTGTGGATGAGGGGGGCAGCATGGTGGGTGAGCATGGTGCTGGGACAGGGGTGGTGTGGGCAGCCCCAGGAAGGCGAGGGGCACTGCTGGCGAGATTTATAGTTTTAATTGCTGGAAAGGCAGGTGGTCTGAGTGGAGATGAGCCGGGAGCCAGCCTCGAGCGGCTCTGGAGGGGCAGGAGTGGAAGTGAGCATGCTGCAACAGCAAGCAGTGCCAGCGGGGAGTGTGGGGAGCTGGGCAGCATGGCGAGCTCAGCTGCAGTGGCTGAGCCGGGCAGTGCACAAGGAGCCGCGTGCCCTACCCCACTGCAGCTCACTTTGCAAAGGGCAGCACGGGGTGGTGGTGGGCTGGCGACAGTGGGATGGGGGCTACGGGTGCCTGGGGAGGTGCGGGGGGCTCCTCTGGGTGGGGATGTGTGACCATCCATGGCGGGAGGAGGGTGCCGAGGCATGTCGTGGTCCCTGGGGGGACCTGCTGGCCTCCTCCCGCCTCGAAGAGCCAGGCGTGGCGTGGCTAGTGCTTGGCTATGTCCCCCTTCTTGAGGATGATCTGTCGCTGCCAGGGCGCCAGCTTTGTCTCATCGTACCCGAGAGTCCTTAGCTTTTCTGACTGCTCCTTCTCCTTCTCCTCCTCCTCCCGCTTCAGCTTCTCCTGCTCTTTCCTGCTCAGTAGTGGAGGGCACGGGGCGCCGCGGTCACCAGAGCCGCCGGAGCCACCGTGCCCGCCCGCCCAGGGAAGGGGCTTGCAGCACTCACCGTTTCTGCTCCCTGTGAAAGCAAAGGGAAGACCGGGGTTAGCAGAGCTGCAGGAGTGACCAGTGGGTGCGACATCCCCCAACCCCAGCTCACCTCTCTTCCTCCAACTTCTTACGCAGGATGTCCCTCCTCCAGGCCGGCATACTGGCCAGACGGGCCTCCTCCTCCTTCTCCTGCAATAGACAGCTGCGTTACTGGCACTGCCGGGAGCCCACCCTCGCTGCCGGTACCATGGGGCCACAGCATTATCCTTGTGCGTGACATCACATCCGTCTGGCAGCTGGGCTGAGCCGAACTCCTGGCATGGTGCTGGAGGGGTTTGCCAGCACGCAGCTCGCCGACGCGCCCCTCGCTGCCCGCCCTGCACCGGCGCGGGGAGGAGGAAGGAGCATGTGGCGTGGCCAGCCCTTGCAGCACACCACAGCTTTATTGCACGACACGCGGGGGCCCACACTGCCCCAGCACCACAAATGCCACGCCAGAGGGGAGCGCAGCCCCGCTGCTGCGTCTCCCACACAACACACAGCCACTGCAACCAGCACACTGCAACCTCGGCCCGGGGCCACGCAGAACAACACCCAGCCCTCCGCCAAGCCAAGCTGCACCACGGCACTGCCAGAGCCACAGCGGCAGCCGAGCACACCCGGCCACCAGGTCCTGCTGCTCACAGCTGCCCCCTGAGCCTGCTCCTCCCCCCCATGCCACACCGCTGGTACAGCCCACAGCATCCTGCTGGGCTCAGGTGTCAGACATCTCTGCCTCCTTCTCCTTCCAAAAGGAGAAGCTGCGGTCAATGAAGCGGCAGACGTCCTCCTCGCTGAATTCGCCTAGCTCTGGCAGTGGCACCTGCACTGCTGCCACCTGCCCTTCCGGGGCCATGGAGGGGGGTTCTGGCAGGCTCTCTGCCACTGCCACAGGGTTATCCCCAAAAAACTCCTGCACGAGGTCCTCAAAGCCATCAAGCCAGTGGCGGCGGCCAGCCTCAACCCGCTCCAGCACGGTGCGGTGGAAACGGCGGACGCGGTGCCAGCTGTGGCTGCCCAGGCGGTCAAACATCTCATAGCAGAGGAGGTGACGGAAGCGCCGCTCCTCAGGGCTGAGTGGCATCTCCAGCAGCTGGAAGTAGCCCAGCATGAAGAGGTCGAGTGGGAGGCTGTCGTGAGGCATGGGTGAGCCACGAACATGGGGCAGAAAGTGTTGGGGCCAGTACAGCACCGTGGTGCGGCTCAGCCGCCGGATCTGACGCCCTGGCACTCGGCGGGCGACACTCCTCCAGCGGGCCAGCAGCCGCCCTGCTGCCAGCCGCCGCCTCCCTGGCCGCTGCGGCCGCTCCTCCCCAGGCACCGCTGCGAGTGCCCGCTTCTTCCAGTGCTCCAGGAAGAGGAAGACAGCACGCTCCTTGCACCCCTTGGTGTGTTCGCGTGGGCTGCTCAGCTCTGGCAGCAATGGTCTGCTCCGCTGCAATGCCCCATTCCCATACTCCTCCTCCAGGATGGGCTGGCGGGTGCTGTCAGGCGGCTGCACCAACTTGCGCTTGGTGACCCTGGGGAGGGGTGGAGGAGGCCCCCCCGGGCCCTCATAGTTGGCCTTAAGGCTGCGGACGGAGATGCCGCAGCTCAGGATCTCACGCCGAGCATCATGCTGGGTGCCGGGGCTGCCCACTGCCCCCCCTGCCCTGGGGCCCTCCTGGCCCCTTGGAGTGGCCGGTGGCACGGCCATGCTCCTCGACAGTGTGGGGGACTGGCTGCTGCGGGCAGGCATGTCTTCACAGGCAAGGGCAAAATGCTGGGGTGCCGAGGCAGCGGGCAGTGGCACGAATGGTGGCAGCTTCTCCTCTGGCCGCCCCAGCAGTGGCTGCCTTGGCTGCACCTTGTGCATCACCCGCAGGCTCCCCAGCTGCCTCTCCAGGTGCCGCATGTCCTCCTCCCGCGTCAGCTGCCTGGCAGGTCCTGGCGTGCCCCCGCGGGCAGGTGGCCTGTGCCAGCACAGCGGCGGTGACTGGCTCTCGGGCTGTGGCGGGAAAGAGGGCAAAGGGGCTCTTGAGGCTGTGCCACATGCACCTTATACCACCACCGCCATGTGTGGCATCCCCAGGTGTGATGCCCCTGCATGCAGGTGGGGTGGTCCCCCCCAGACCAGCTGGGAGCTGGAGGCGAAGCCACACACACCATTTCACCAGGTCCTGAGCTGCTTAGGCCAGGCCCACGCCGCACTCGCCGCCGCAGCACGTGGGACCCCCCTACCTTGCGCCGCTGCTCCTCTTCCTCCTGCATACGGAGCTGCAGCTTGCGCACCATCACCTGCCGCTTCCACTCGGGAATGGGCCGGCCCTGCTCGTCCTGGCTCGGCACCAGTGCCTCCACTTCCACTGCCGCTCCAGCACCTGCTGCTGGCACTGGTGAGCTCCCATTTAGCACCGGCTCTGGTGAGCCCCCTGCCAGGCAACGTGGTGGCCCGGCAGCCTCGGGGGTGGCTGGTGGGGTGGGCGTCCTGGTGGGTGATGGGGAGGACACTGGCGACTCTGCCTGTGGAAGGAGGGAGGGAGGGTGGTGGGCACTCGCCATGCTGTGCACCACCGTGCCACTGGCTCCCCAGGCCCCCATCACCACCTACGTTGGCCCCTGCCTGGCCGCTGCCAGAGAAGACAGTGGTGAAGCCTTTACTCTGTGGAGTTGGCTTGAGGCTCTTCCCAGCCTTGATCTCGGCCAGCAGCTCTGAGTTGTCACCGGTGGGGGACATCATGTTGAAGGATTTGGTGCCTGAGAGGAGGCAGAATGAGCAGTAAATGCCCTGCCAGCAGCAGCTACTGTCCTCCTGAATCCCTCATCTATTTTCAGGGCACAGGAGTGGAAGGGTGTCTTCCCCCCCACCATCCAGGAGCTCCTGGGACCTCATTGAGCAGCATCTTGACACCCAGATTACCGGGTCCATAGGAACAGCTCCATGTTATCCAACTCCTGGGTCCATGGGACCCTACCGGAGCAACCCCCCAGCACTCAACAGCCTGTCACCCTAGCTCCCCAGATCCATAAGACCAGCACTCCAACACCAGCTTACTGGGTCCATGGCACCCTGCTGGAGCAGCACCCCAGTACACTAACACCCAGCTCCAGCAGCCCCAGCACAGCCCCAGCCCCGAGTGCCATCCCCTGCCCCTGCAGCACTGTGCTGTGTGTGACAGCAGTGACCTGCCTCTGGAGGGATGACTCCATGGCCAGTGGCAGCCCTGGCACTGCAGGATGGCCCCTACACTCCCCCTCAGCCCCCAGCAGCAATGCACTGACAGCCCAAGACAGCCCCACTGCCAGCCCGGAGCCCAAAGGGCTGTGTGGCACCAGCACCCTGGGGATGCTCATGCCACTGCTCACGCCACCCGCCCTACGAGCACCCACCGTCTGTGCCAGCCATGCGTGAGTCCCTAGCAGCCCATGGTGCCGTGTCAAGGCAAAGCCCCTTCCCCGCAGCTGGTGCCCGCAGCTTGCCCCACTTGGCTGCACCACGCCGGGGCCAGAGGGCTGCGGGTGCTGAGGGCCCAGCGGGGCGCGCACGTTGCCATCCAGTGCCGGCTGAAACCCCCCAGCCCCAGGAGCCGGCGCTAATAAAGCGGGTGCCGAGCGATGGCCAAGCCCGCCGGCTGTGGTCAGCAGCGGGGGAGCGGCCGATGTGCTCACGTGGCGGGGTCACGCTGGCCGGCTGAGCGCAAACAAAGGCCCTCTGTGTGGAGGGCTGCGGGGGCCGTGGGGCCCCGGCTGCCTGCCCAGCCCTGCCAGCCCTGCCTGGTGGCTTCGGCAGCCCCGCAGCAGCACTCAGCCTCCCGCGTGGCACCACTGGCCGCCGACGCGCAGTGAGGGCTAGGCAGCAGGAGGACTGCGGGCAGTCACTGGCCCCAGCAGCCGTCAATGTCCTGTGGCTGCAGCACAGGACAGTGCCGGGTAAGGCCCCTCTGGCTGTGCCCCGTGCCGGGGCACCCCCTGAGCAGGGAGGAGCACGGGGCCACGGTACTTACTCTTCATCTGCCTGAGCGCCTTTCCTCCTAGGGAGAGAAGCAGAGAGGCGGCACAGGGCACGTGGCAGAGGAAGGATTTGGCCACCGCAAGACAAGAGAGAAGAGAAGCGGCCAGCAGTGAGAGCAGGAAGGGGCGAGCGGGCATGAGGGCCCCCGCGCCGACACCGGAGGAGAGAAGGACAGAAAGGCCATCAGGAGCTGCACGGCTGGAGTGCCATAGGAGGAGACATGCCAAGGTGGCTGGTGCCACAGTGCAGCCAATGGGACAGCGCCCAAGATCACTCCCCATGCCCACTTGTGACCCCACTTACTTCCCGTGGAGGAAGAGGAGCGGCGGGGGCCAGTGGGGGTCTCGGCCTGTGGGGGAGGTGGTGGGAGCGTCGGACAGGCGGTGTCAGGCAGTGGTGGGGGTGGTGGTGGGGGTGGCAGCTCGGCACTGGGCTTGCTCTCCCCATTGCGCATGGTGTCCGCTGAGATGGGTGAAGCCTGGGAGAAAGCACAGGCAGTCATTGCCTGGTGCCGGTGCCAGTGAGCTGTGCACAGGCTCGTGGCACGGGGCTCACCTCTTCGCTGTGCGCCATTCGATGGGGGCTGGGCTGCTCAGCCGCGACGTGCCCCAGGTGCTTGTAATAGTCACCGGTGCTCGGCTGTTTACCGAAATTCCTCGACCGCCTGCTGGAGTCAGCCCTGCGCAGACCCTCGGGACTGGTGTCACGCGATGCCAGCTGCAATGGGGAGCACACCTCAGTACTACTGTGCCTGGCTGTGACCATGGGGAAGAGCCATGATGGAGCAGGGCTGTGCCAGCAGGGCTGGTGGGGATCGCAGGTGTGTGCCCAGGGTCTGCTCGGCACACGGCTGTACTGGGACTGCATGCCATGGTGACAGTGTGTGGCATCAGTGCCTGGCACTGTGACCCCTTAGCCTGTGCCCAGAATCCTGGCTGAGCCTCCCCTGGGATAACCCCCTGGGAACAGGAGTGCCGAGCCTCAGCCCCGCGGATTACCGGAGCTTATCCCACGCAGGGCTGGGGCCCGGTTCCAAACTTCTCTCTGAACAGGGCTCTCAGGTAGTGCAGCCTCGGCTCACCCCAGTGCATTCCACAGAGGCTTTGCAGGTCGTGCTGCTGCCGAGTGCTGGCACTGCAGGGGGCCGTGCCTGTTTCCTGGGTTTGGGGTGCCAAGGCAGAGCGGCCCTGCTCCCCTTGCCGGGGGCCCCACTATTTGCATTTCCCCATGAGCCACCTCCACCCATGGCATTTTCACGGTGAGCCCGGGTGCTTGCTGCCTCTTCCAGCCCCAGCTAAGTCAACAAGTGCCAGCTTGGTGTTTCCTGCTCCGGCTGCTGTGGGCGCTGTGCCAAGCCCAGCTCCCACTCCAGCAGCCCCAGCCCTGGTCTAGCACAAGGGTCGGGGCCATCCAGCCCCACTGTATGGGGCACCCACACTGCTCTGGCATCGCTGTGGCACACACCTCCACCTCCCCAGGACAGCCCATTACCCAGGTGAGTGCTAAAGAGCCAGGGCTGTGCACAACAAGCACTATGAAATCCCGAGTCCCCCACGCACATGGCACACGCTGCTCCACGGAGCCCCCCACCCCACGTGCCCCATCCCCTGTGCTGCTGGGCTTTGCCAGTACCCTGGCCACGGGGCCATGGCCGTGCACCGTAATCCCGTCCCCAGTGGGGTGGTGAGAGCCGTGGTAGGGAGTCAGGGCAACCCCGAACCTACTGCATCCCTATGACCCCCAGCCCTCCACGGAGGGCTGCACCCCTCTTACCTGTGCACGCCTGGCTGAGCCCTCTCAGCTCCTGGCAGCACTGGCTGTGCCACCCGACACCTGTGGCGCGGGTGACACTGGAGCCGGCTGCTCGGGTTACCGCCTGCGCTGCTGCCCACGCCCAGCTCGATGTGGTGCTGGTGGCACTGCCAGGGCTGCATGGGCGCGGCTACCGTGGCACAGTGCTGCCAGGTGCTCCAGCCAGCGCAGTGGTCAACTGGGTCTGCCCAGTGCCATGGAGCCACCAAAGCATCTCTGGCTCCCTTGCTGCTGGTTGCACCCCAGGCCCCCCAGTGTGTGTGCTAGTGTTGCAGGCATGTAACCTTTAGCTGAGACTGTACCCTCCCAGTGCAGGCTCCTCAGAGAGCACGTGGGCATGTCCCCCCACGTGGCATTGTCCATGTCCCCTGAGCTGTGCAGGGGACATGGTGCAGGGGACACCGTGCATGGGGCCGTACCTCTCGGCGCAGCGCCTGGCTCTCCACGTGCCGCAGGTTGTTCTTGGCCCGCACATAGATGTCAGCAGTGTGGGGGGCGGTCGGGGGTGCGGGTGCAGGGTATCCAGGGGGTGGTGG
>VZRE01001164.1:73991-94405 GCA_013396775.1 Cephalopterus ornatus
GGGCTGGCGGGGCTGGGCGCTGTCCCCGGTGCTGACCGGGCACGGTCCCTCCCGCCGAGCCCTGCTGCTGCTCGGAGCCCCCGAGGGATGGAATGGTATCCCGAGGGACCTGGACAAGCAGAGGAGTGGGCCCGTGGGAACCTCGCGAATTTCAACAAGACCAAGTGCAGGTGCTGCACCTTTGTGGGGGCAACCCCCAGTATTGATACAGGCCGGGGGACCAGCAGATCAAGAGCAGCCCGGCCGAGAAGGACTTGGGGGTGCTGATGGGTGAGAGGCTGGATGTGTCCCAGCCATCTGCACTGGCAGCCCAGAAAGACACCCGAGTGCTCCGCCCAGCAGGCAGTAGCATTCCTTGGGATGGTGATGTGGGTGCGGTCTCTCCCAGAAAGAAACAAAAATCCCCCCTATGCAGTCCCTGCTCTGGCTCTCCCAGCATGGTGTGTAGCTGTCAGAGCCTGCTGCCTTCTGACCCTGGGGAAGCAGGCTACGTCCATCCACTGGAGATGGGAAGTTTCGTGCAGCAGGGAGGGTTTGTGAGATGGGAGCAAGGAGGTGAGGCCCTGCTCATTCTCCATTGTCGCTTTCTGTTTTAGGGGAGCAATGATGAAATGTCAGAAAATGAAGAGGAGATCGAGGAGAGATCTGAGAGTGAAGGGAGTGACTACTCTCCCAACAAAAAGAAGAAGAAAAAACTGAAGGACAAGAAGGAGAAAAAGCAAAAACGGAAGAAGAAGGATGAAGAGGAGGATGACAATGAGGATGGAGTCCTAAAGGTACAAAAGACTCCTTTACCCTGAGCTAATGCTAGAGCCTGAGGTCAGGCTTGGAGAAGAGGAACTGGGGGTTTCATGAAAAGCTTGCGCTGGATTTGGCAAGGAAGATGTTGCAGGTGAATGACTGGGAGAGAAGAGATTCTATTTCCCTGTTGTTTATCTTATGGGTAGGGAGAAATTGAGTTTGTTGGAGCTGTGAAACTTGCCAAGACCTTGTGTTGTATTACATGATGTAGGGAGCATTTGGATGGTGCCATGCTAATTTGCTGCTTGAGACTATGTGAAGCATTAGTTTGCTAAGCACTTGAGTGTGCTGTTTTGTCAATCCCAGAAACAAATCCCTGCATGTTGCTGACTAGGGAGATATGGAGCACATGACAGATCCAGCCTTGTGATGCTCATCTGTGGAGCTGTGGCTGTTTGCATTAATGATGTCTCTCTAAATCTCCAGGAGCCCAAGAGCTCAGCCCAGCTGATGGAGGAATGGGGCCTTGATGATGTAGATTACATTTTCTCAGAAGAGGATTATCATACTCTGACTAATTACAAGGCTTTCAGCCAGTTCCTCAGGTAGGGAACCATGGGCCTGGACAGGGCCTCTGGTGGTGGTTGAAGTTTGGGCATGCTCAGGCAGAGGATGAAGCTGTGAATTCCATTCTGCATCGCCAGCTCCTTGTTTCTCCCCCCCGCCCAGCTCAGTCCTCAGAACTCCATTTATTTGCAGGATTGACTGGAAACAGCTGAAGTGTTTGTCCCTCCCTCTCTCCGAAGTCTCATGTTTTGTTGTGCTTATTTGAAAAGTTTCATGAGAAAGATACAGTAACAATAATGAATTTCTTCTTGTACCATGAACTGGTCTGAGAACAGCAGGTATTTCAGTGAAGGGTGATCTCTGAGGAGGTTTAGGTGTGCTCCCCTTGCATATATACCTGTTTAAGGAAGCTCTGGTTTCTGCTGCTTTCCCAGTGGAGGTGCTGCTGGGAGGCACCACTGCTATGTTTCTTGGGATGAAGCACCAGCACATGATGGCAGGAGCAGATGCACAACACAGTGCTGGTTTTAACTCGGGGTTCTCCCTCTCCCCTGCTCTGCAGGCCTCTGATTGCCAAGAAGAACCCCAAGATCCCCATGTCCAAGATGATGACGGTGCTTGGTGCCAAGTGGCGAGAGTTCAGTGCCAACAACCCCTTCAAGGGCAGCTCGGCAGCGGCGGCTGCAGCAGCCGTGGCTGCAGCCGTGGAGACTGTCACCATTGCCCCGGCTCTCGCTGCCAGCCCTCAGCCCTCTGCCCTGCCCCCCGTCATCAGGAAAGCCAAGACCAAGGAGGGGAAGGGTGGGTGCCACCCACAGGGGGCTGCCCAAGGGGCTGTGCTGGGGGGCTGCTCTCACTGGCAGAGATGAGGAATCACAAACTGGGGAGGGAAAGGGGGTGCCAGAGGAGTGTCCGCAGCTCCCATTGCCCTTGCAGAGGTCCTTGAGGGGCGTGTGGTTGACAAACCATGGCAGATCGCCCTGGCAACCTCTGGGCCTGCTGGATGTTTGTCAGTTTGTGGCAAATAATTAAGCTGGGCAGTCGCAGGAAATGGACGCACGTTTCACCTTGGGAAGCTGCTGTTCCACGGTGCTGGGGGGTGGTTTGGGCAACAGCTGTTTGTAGAGTACTAAACCAGTCTTCAATTTCTCCAGGTCCAGGTGTGCGGAAGAAAATCAAGGGCTCCAAAGATGGGAAGAAAAAGGGGAAGGGGAAAAAGATGGCAGGCTTGAAATTCCGTTTTGGAGGAATCCCGAGCAAAAGGAAAAAGGGCTCCTCTGTAAGTGTGAAGGGCCTTGCGTCCAGGGGGTGGCAGGGAAGTGCTGGGGAAAGGCCTTGTTGGGGGTGTCACAGCCATCCTGTGTCAGGGGTGTCACAGCCTCGTTCGTGCCCTTCGGTGAGATGCCAGGCCCTGATCAGCACAACTGTGTCTGGCCGCAGTTTCTGCTAAAATCACATGACCGTGTTTACTTTCAGCAGTGCGGATTGTAGTGCCATCGTTTCAGATTTCATTTGCAACAGAATTCTTCAGGGCTTGCACTGCAGCTGGACCGCGTGTAACAGAGAATTCTGGGATGCTTTAATTGCTTTAGCGGAGCCTGCCCATGGCAGCTGCAGTCCCACAGCGTTCCCTGGGGTGCTGGAGCTGCCCACCCAGGGTGCGCTGGGCTCCTCTTGGGGCACCAATATTGGGTGTGTTTTAAGGAGTAACAGCTTTTAAAGAATAAATCCCTTAAATTAGTTATGACTCGGGGGTCTTGTAGGCCTTGATAATATTGATCCAACCCCCATTAGCTCACTGTTGCAGCTCATGCTCTCCAGCTCTAGTGCCCATAACACAACCTGTTTGCAAGCCACTGTGTTGGAGGCTGAAGTGCAGGAGCATTGCGACACAGCCACTTGCTGCTGCAGATTTTCAGTCACACATCACAAAACATTCCTCCTGTTTCTGGCCGTCCTCTAGGTCCACACTTTCGCCTTCCTGAGAGTCACAAAGAGCTTCATCCAGCTCCTGCAGCTGGAGCCTGAGCACCAGTTAGGAGTCTGCAGGTTGGGGATTTGCATGCTCAAGTCTCCAGAATAAGCATTCAGATGTGTTATTACATTTTGACTCCATGGGCCTGTGTAACTCCTTTCCTGTTATGGGAATGCCAAGCGTGAATGCCTGTGTGCATGGACACAGCAGGGCTGGCCCAGCTGAAACAGGTGTTAAGAGAGAGAGAGGGAGTAAAGTTCTGCCAAGTGCTGGAAAAAGGGGCCCTTGGATGCATGGGGTGGGAGTAGGGGGAGTTGTCCCCCGACACGTCCCTGTCCAGGAGAACAAAGCAGCAGAATGACTGCTGGGATGCTGGCACTTGGACTGGGAGTGCTTTGCTTTTTTCCTCTGCAGAGTGAAGAGGAGGAACGAGAAGAATCTGACTTTGACAGCGCCAGCATCAACAGCTCCTCTGTGCGCTCTGAGTGCTCGGCTGGCCTGGGGAAGAGAGGGAAGAAGAGGAAAAAGAAAAAGAGGAGTAGGCCATCCTTTGTACTCTGTTCCTTTTCTGTTTGGATTTCCCTGTTCAGATGGTGCTTCACTGGCCCATGCAGCTTTGGGCTGTTTGTGGTGCTGGCTCAGTGGGAGAGGATGTGCTTGTGCCTGTCTGTGCGTGGAGCGCGAGATGCTCTCTTGGTGTCTGGGTACTGCTGCTGGTGGGTTTGTGCCTGCAAGAAAGTTCTAGAATTTGTGGGACTCCTAGGGAAGTGATTTGCTGAGGAGCAGCCCCTGGAGAGCCATGGCTTGGTGACCAGCTCCTGGTGGAGCAGGGTAGGCTGTGTGTGAGAGCGCATGAAGCTGAGGGACGTGTTGTTTGCGTGAGCTGTGCAGTCAGGCAGCAGCAGAGCTGTGGTAGCAGTGCAGGGACAGGGCGGCACATGAACCGGGGTGGAAAGGATCTGTTGGGATCTGCGAGCACGTGGCCGTGTTTGTGTCTGTGTTCCTTCATCCCTTCCCTCCTGGAGGACTGTGGGTGGATGCTCCACTGTGGCACCTCCCTCCCCGACCTGCCCTGGAGAGCAGCCGCCTGTGCTGAGTGTGCTGCCTCTGTCATGTGTCCTTGTTCGGGATGAGATGCTTCGGGTCCAGGTGCATCCTTTGGCTTCTTAGCTTTGCTCGTGGATTTTTGCTTCCAAAAAGTGGAAGGACAGCTTCTGGGCTGGGGGTCAGTTAGGGTGTGACGCTGGCCAGCCTCCCCATCGGTCAGTGAGGCCAGGCTGTCTGGCTGGCCCTGCATCCTGTGTGTGAAGGGCATCACTTCTGGCTTGTTGCCCTGCAAGAGCCTTTGTGCTGGAGCTAGGCAGCTCCCGCCCATGTGCTGGAGGAGTGGAAGGTTGGAGTTTGTGGCAGAGCTGGAAATTGAGATGAGCCATTCTGGTACTTGTAAGGCCTCCTTCCTCTCTTTCTTTTCCTATCTGTGCCAAGTTGAGAGTGCTCCTGCCTCTGTGCCAGTGAGCCCCCAGGAAGAGCAGAGTAGCCCCAGGAGAGGAGTCCTATCCTTGGCCGTGTCACCCTTGCATGGTGCGTTTGCAGCTGGTGGTGCTGGTGCCTGGGGAGGTTTCTCTGACTGGCCTCCCTTGCAACCTCTCCAGGTTCTGGCATTCTCCACTGAGAGCCTGAAGGAGCCAAAGGATGATACAGTGTGGAGAGAGAAAGAGAGACAGAGGTGAGATGATGCTGTGTGCAAAGGTGAACTGTGGTGCTGAGGGACAGAGAGGTAGGGGGACATAACAGGAGGGGTCCAAGGTGAAATGCTGTCCTTATTTCCTTAACTGTACGGTAGAGGAGCAAGTGTCCCGTTCCCTCCAGGAGAGCCGGCTGCTCTACTGCCCCGCTGACTGTCGCCTGTCCCTTGCTTGCAGTCGAAGAAGGGGACGGGTATGAGACGGACCACCAGGACTACTGTGAGGTGTGCCAGCAGGGCGGGGAAATCATCCTGTGCGACACCTGCCCCCGTGCCTACCACCTGGTCTGCCTGGACCCCGAGCTGGAGAAGGCCCCCGAGGGCAAGTGGAGCTGCCCCCACTGTGTGAGTGGGGTCAGGGGCCTGTGGGAGGGCGGGCAACTGTTGGAAACCCTTGGCGTTACATTAGCTGTGCTTCCTCAGGAGAAGGAGGGCATCCAGTGGGAGCCAAAGGAGGAGGAGGAAGAGGAAGAGGAAGGTGGTGAGGAGGAGGACGATGACCACATGGAATTCTGCCGGGTCTGCAAGGATGGAGGGGAACTGCTGTGCTGCGATACCTGCCCATCCTCCTACCACCTCCACTGCCTGAACCCGCCCCTGCCAGAGATACCAAATGGTGAATGGCTCTGCCCACGCTGTACAGTGAGTGTTACCAGCATTCACATTTCTTCCCCCATCCCTGCTCCTGCACCTGCTTGGCCTGCCAGTGGCTCTCCTGGCTGCTGCTGCCCCTCACAGCCACATAGCCCTGCCTCAGGACTGGCATCCTGCCCTCTGCCCCAAACCCCTCCCTGAGGAGTGTCACTGCCAGATGCGTGTGCCTGAGGGCCCAGGGCAGCTCTGGATGGCTCTGCTGTCTGTGCAGTGTCCCTGTGGGAATTGATAGCTGGCAGCTTCCTGGCTAGGTTTTCAATGGGATGTCAAGCCCTGTTTGATGAGTAGTCTGTGTAGAGGGGCCTTTTCTGCCTGGTAGTAAGTCCTGTCACCATGGAGGATGCAGCACTGTCATGGACACTTCTCGGGCACCCTGCGCCTGCTGCTGTCTGCTCAGCATTGCTGGGCCACTTCTGCCCCCTGGGTCCCCACCTTTTGCTTCCTGTGGCCCCTGACAAGGTCTCACCTTAAATTCTGTGCTCTTGCCCTTTTGTCTTTGTATCCCCAGTGCCCTCCCTTGAAGGGCAAAGTCCAGCGCATCCTGCACTGGGCCTGGAAGGAGCCACCGGCTGCCCTCCTCCCGCCCGTGCTGCCCGCCCCAGACCCGGAGCTGGCTGTCCCCCCACCAAAGGTGCTGGAGGGGATCCCGGAGCGCGAGTTCTTTGTGAAGTGGGTGGGCCTGTCCTACTGGCACTGCTCCTGGGTCAAGGAGCTGCAGGTGAGCCTGCGCGGTGGTGGGTGTAGAGCCCCTGCCCAGCCCCTTCCCCACCATCCATGAGCTGAGCATGGCTCCCTCCTGCTGCAGCTGGAGCTCTACCACACCGTGATGTACCGCAACTACCAACGGAAGAACGACATGGATGAGCCGCCGGCCTTCGACTACGGCTCTGGGGACGAGGACAGCCAGAGAGAGAAGCGGAAGAACAAAGACCCCCAGTATGCCAAGATGGAGGAGCAGTTCTACCGCTACGGCATCAAGCCTGAGTGGATGATGATCCACCGCATCCTGAACCACAGGTGAGGAGCCTGTGAGGAAAATTGTGCCATCCTTCTGCAAGGCCAACATCCCAGACTGTTGGAATTTCAGCTGCTGGCTTGTGCTGAGCTCTCTGTCACCTTGGAGGTTTGCTCCTAGGGTGAAGCTGAGGCTGGGAAGGGATCCATGCTGCCTTATTTTCATTTCTGCTACACTGCACATTAAAAACACAGTCAGTTTTCCCAAATGTGGATGCACAGTGTTGTTAAGCTCTTCCCAGATGTGCTGTTTGTGTCCCTGTTGCAACCTAATCATTCCATAAATTCCAATGCTGATGGGGATAGTGCTGATGGGAGGAGTTGGAGCAGGTGCCCAACTCCCTTACAGAGCCTTGACATTTTTTCTTTTCTTTGGAAGAAATTCCCTGTGTATGAAACGTGCTGTGCAGATGGGCTTTCTGCATGGAGTGACTGGAGACACGTTTTTGTTGAATTTCTACATTTCGAATGGCAACTTGAAATTTCAAGCAGCAGCAGCTCTGCTCGAAGGCTGCGTGGTAGGAAAGAACTAAAGCTGTCCAGCTGATTTTTGTGCAAGCTGTACCTTGTCTGCTAACAAGGCGAGGTTGTTATGTGCCCTGTATGCACATAGTCAGACTTGGAAGTGTGTTTATTCTGTTTTTGCTGTAAGCAGAACTTCCTAGAGCAGTGAATGCTGCAGGAGAGAGGGGAAGCACTAATATCCATCTGGGCCTAGTGAAACAGTTAAATGAGGTTGTTCAGTGGAATGGAAAAGCAGTCTGAAGCATAATGGTTTGACACACTCACAAATGAATAGGCATTTCTGCTGGAAGTGTCGATACTTTGTGTTTTTCTACCTCTGCCTGGGTGTTGGGGTCTGATGGTAAAAGCAGAGGATGAAGCATCTGGCTTTGTGGAAGCAGGTCATGGTGAGCTGCTCCCGGGGGCCAGTGGCATTTGCTGATCAGCTTTCTGTGCCCTGCATTGCAGCTTTGATAAAAAGGGAGACATCCACTACCTGATCAAGTGGAAAGACCTGCCGTATGACCAGTGCACCTGGGAGATCGACGACATAGACATTCCCTACTATGAAAACCTCAAACTCCTCTACTGGAACCACAGGTATGAGCCCAGGGGCGGGAGAGCCCATCAGAACTGGGGCAGCCAGAGCAGGCGTTTGGGATGAAGGGGACACAGAGGTGCCCTTTTGAACACGCTGGCACTGCTAGCAGTGACCTTTCTTCAGAGAGCAGTGGCCCAGCACTGCCTAAGGCTGGTGCTCCAGATGTACCATTTCGGGGCTGCTGGGTAAACCCACCTGCAGTTTTCCAGCCTGTGCTCCCCTTCCCCCACATCTGCACTGCTGTGGCATTCAGGGTCTCACGGCCCTTCAGGGCAACTCTGTGGCGCTACTGCCTGTCTGGTTTGGGGGAAAACCACAGTACTCTGAGTTCGCCATTCTGTGTTCTGGAGACTGTTGCATGGACTGTTGGGAGGGGAAGATCAATGCCCCATGAGTGCCTGTGCTAACTGGGCCAGAAGAGCTCCCATAGGGAGGGACAGTGGAGTTTGGGAGATGTTTTCATCCTTTGGCTTGGGGCTGGGAGAGCAGTGCCTGCCTGCCCTCCCTGATGAGTGCTAGCTGTCACAGGGAGCTGATGCTGGGGGAGGACACGCGCCCTCTGAAGAAGCTGAACAAGAAAGGGAAAAAGCTGAAGGAGGAGAAGCTGGAAAAGCCTCCAGAAACGCCTCTTGTGGATGTGAGTGAGAGTGGTGGGGACAATGTGGTGGCATGGGAATTCAGAGGGTGGGTGGGCTGTCTGAGTCCCCATCCTGTGACATTTTGCTCCTCTAGTTCCTTTGAGGACCTGTTTTTTTTCATTGAAAGTTTGGGGTGGCTTCGCTGTGAGGAGCCTGGGGGCTGGGCTGTGCCAGGGACTGTGTCTACATCTCTTTTGGAGCTACTGAATGTCACAAGGCTAAGGAGGGATGTGCTTGGCTGCAGGGGAAGGAGGGGGAGTTGGTTCTCACTGCTCTGTGCCATGGCTCTCTTTTCAGCCTACAATGAAGTTTGACAAGCAGCCGTGGTACATCGATGCCACGGGAGGCACACTGCACCCGTACCAGCTGGAAGGGCTGAACTGGCTGAGATTCTCCTGGGCCCAAGGGACAGATACGATCCTGGCTGATGAGATGGGACTGGGGAAGACAGTGCAGACTATTGTGTTCTTGTATTCCCTGTACAAGGAGGTGAGTGGAGCACCCAGCAGTCCCTGAGGTGACTGAGAGCTGCTTGGTACAGGGAGAACAGCCTGGGCTCTGTCTCCCCGAGCAGGGCCACTCGAAAGGGCCGTACCTGGTCAGCGCCCCTCTCTCCACCATCATCAACTGGGAGCGTGAGTTTGAGATGTGGGCACCCGACTTCTACGTTGTGACCTACACAGGAGACAAAGAGAGCCGGTCAGTCATCCGGGAAAATGAGTTTTCTTTCGAAGACAACGCCATCCGCAGTGGGAAGAAGGTCTTCCGGATGAAGGTGAGAGCTGAGTCTGTGCTTGCCCCATTCATTTACTCTTCAGTAAGAAGGGGAGAGCAGAATTTGACCTGGAGAGGGAGGCTGGTTGGGTCCCTGAGCTTTACAGATTTCTGCCAGAGCTTTTCTGTTTCTGTGGTCCTGTGCTTGGTGCTCATGTTCATACAGGTTTAGGTGTTCTGTTGGCATGACTTGTGCCTCAGCCCTGCTGTGGGCTCCTGTGCCAAGCAGTGCAGGCCCTCTCACCTTGAGTCCTGTGCAGCAGCAGCAAAGGTGTTCCATTCCTTGCTCTCTTATCCCAGCTTTTCTCTTGCTCTGCTCCTCCAGAAGGAAGCCCAGATCAAGTTCCATGTCCTGCTCACGTCCTATGAGCTGATCACCATTGACCAGGCAGTACTGGGCTCCATAGAGTGGGCCTGTCTGGTGGTGGATGAAGCACACAGGCTGAAGAACAACCAGTCCAAAGTAGGTGGCTGGCATTTGTGAGTGATTTTTTTTCTCTTTAAAAGTTTTTCAGCAATGGGAGAGGTGGCAGCCTGGCTGCCTGACAGTCCTTGGGTGGGCTGTCATGGAAGGGAATTGATCGCTCTCCTTCCCCTCCCCTTCACCTGAGGTTAAACAGTCTCCAGCCTTTGGGACTTTCACAGCATCCTCAGCACAGAAGGAGGCAGGGGGTGTGACCCAGGGACACTGAGGATTGCCGCCTGTGCTCACTGGGACTAGCTGGGAGCAGGACATGCCAGCTGCCCTCTGCTCTGCATTCCTGGTGGAGGGGACACTGCTCAGTCTCCATGTGCAATCTGCAGAGTGCCCAGATGACACATTGGCCCCTCGCAGCCCTTGTCACCTAACCTTGTTTCTTTTCCAGTTCTTTAGAGTACTGAATAGCTACAAGATCGATTACAAGCTGCTTCTCACAGGGACTCCGCTCCAGAACAACTTGGAAGAACTCTTCCACCTGCTCAATTTTCTGACTCCTGAGAGATTTAAGTAAGTTAGTTGCACTTACCTGGGCCGTCAGGGTGGCTCCTCGCTCTGGCTTTAGCTCTGCTTGGGTCCAGCGTTGTCTCACTGTGTGCCTCGAGAGCTCTGCCCTGGTTTTTAAGTCATGAAGCAGCAGATCCCTTTGTTCTCGCGTGCCCCTGTTGCTCAGCGCCATGGGGGTCTGGCTACTTCCACAGCAACCTGGAGGGGTTCCTGGAGGAGTTTGCAGACATCTCCAAGGAGGACCAGATCAAAAAGCTCCATGATCTGCTGGGTCCCCACATGCTGCGACGGCTCAAGGCTGATGTATTCAAGAATATGCCGGCCAAGACGGAGCTGATTGTGCGAGTGGAGCTGAGCCAGATGCAGAAGTGAGTGATTCCAGCACACTCCCCTGGGGTGTCTGGCTTCCCTGGCACAGCAGGGCATCAGTGGGGACTGGGGGGTCAGAGACATCCCCCTGGCCTCGGGCCTGCATCAGGGAGAGTGTTCCTGCAGCACACCAGGAAATGTGTTCCATGGGGTTAATTCAGGCTCCGTGCAGTCCTGGGGGTTCAGCAGGGAGTGTTTGATGCATGGCAGGCTGGCGGTGTGGGTCTGCCAGTTCTGGGGGCACGGAGGAGACACTGAGACTGAACCCCCTTCTCCTCTTCTCAGCACTGGGGCACAGCTGGTGCTGCTGCTGTGCCTCAGTCAGCGTGGAGCATCACTGCTGGCTGGGGCTGCCCCAGCTCTGGTTGTGCTGGGCTGAGCTGCTCAGCCTCAGCGGCGTCTCCTGCAGGGAAGTGCCCATTGCTTCTTGCCAGCACTGTGGGGCAGCAGGGCTCGGCTGGCACCCAGCAGTGGAGGGTGTTTGAGGGGCTGTGCCCTCTAGTCCATCTCACTGCCGGGGCTGTGATTCCCCCAGAGGGATTGAACAGACCTGGTCTTGGGCTTGGGGTGCTGAACCGCTTTTAAAACCCTCCAAATGTCCCTTTTGCATCTCCAGTGACCTGATGGGGATTTAATTCAGTGCTGTCCTGTTTGTGCCAGTTCCACACCTGCTCCAAGTAACACGGTGTCTGTCCCATGCCCCTTCCTGCAGGAAGTACTACAAATTCATACTGACGAGGAACTTCGAAGCCCTGAATTCGAAAGGTGGTGGGAACCAGGTCTCACTGCTCAACATCATGATGGACCTGAAGAAGTGCTGCAATCACCCATATCTGTTCCCTGTGGCAGCCGTGGTATGTTCCCTGCCTTTGCACCCTGGGACACATCTCAAAGTATTGGGTGGGGGCTGCTTCCATGGCCATTTGGTTTGGTTAATGCTGTGGGTTTCCGTGTGAGTGGTTTCATACAAGGATTTTGTTTTGGAAGTGCAAGTGAAGTTCTCCAGGTGCTTAATGTGGGTTGTCCTCACTGGGGCTGACCAGGTTGCCTTCACAGGAGGCCCCGGTGCTGCCGAATGGATCCTATGATGGGAATTCTTTGGTCAAATCTTCTGGAAAGCTGATGCTGCTCCAAAAGATGCTAAAGAAGTTACGGGATGGGGGTCACAGAGTTCTGATCTTCTCACAGGCAAGTGCAGGGAGGGGTTAATAATAACTACATTTTTTAAGGAATTTGTTTTTGTCCTGATGGGGATTTTGTGTTGGGAACAGACACAGATAGGTGTAAGAGCTGCTGACAACTTCTCCCCCAGGCAGCCATGGCAGTTGTGATGGAAAGGCTGTGTCCCAGCTCTCTCCCAAGGGAGTGTCTGTCATGTTTAAGAGCTCTGTTAGATGGCGATAGAGAGGAGACAACAGTCATGATGCTCCCCTTTGGAGAAGGACTGTCAGACACGATTCCCTCCTGCTAACAGAGCTGCCTGTAGAAGAGGAGATGCGAGTGTTGCTCCTCTGGCACCTGCCTCTTGGCTATGCTCTGCTGTTGGCCGTACTCTGCCGTTGGCCGTGCTCTACCACCACCACCGTGGGTTGTGGTCAGGGACTGTGACAGGGCAGGGCAGGTCCCCAAGGGAGGCAGGGCCACTTGGCCATGCAGAGTCGCTCATGCCAGGGTTGCCTTGCCCTGCAGATGACTAAGATGCTGGACTTGCTGGAGGATTTCCTGGAATATGAAGGCTACAAGTATGAGCGGATCGACGGGGGCATCACCGGTGGCCTGCGCCAGGAGGCCATTGACAGGTTCAATGGTACTCACCTTCCTGCCTTGACGAGGAGCGGGTGAGGGGATGGCAAGGTCTGGCTGGCAGTGGGTTGACTCCCTTTGCCCAGAGTTGCGCCGTGCATTGGCTGTGCCGTGCTCGGCAGGTCTGGCTTCCCGAGACGCAGCAGTGGGTGCTCGTACCAGGCCGTTAAACCCTTGAATCATTCCTACAAGGAACCCTGAGTGTGCCAATGGCCACTCAGTCAGAGGGTGTCCTTAGCAGATGACAGAGCTTCCCTTTCATTTTGGAGCTCTGTTCCCCGATACCTGGTTCGCAGAGAGTGATGTTTTCACTCCTTGCCTTCATCTGGCTTGTTGTCTCCGAGTGGCAGTTCCTGCTGTTCTGTCCCTCCAGCATGGTGCTGCTCCTCTCTGTGAGCTGCTCTCCTTTCTGTCTCACCTGTTCCCACCTCTGGGTTTGTCGTTCTCAGCTCCTGGGGCTCAGCAGTTCTGCTTTCTCCTCTCCACTCGCGCCGGTGGTCTGGGCATAAACCTTGCTACGGCTGACACTGTCATTATTTATGATTCTGACTGGAATCCTCACAATGACATCCAGGTTTCTGACTTTCCCTTTTCCTTCCTGTGTAGTAAGTACCTCTCTGGCTCTGCCTTTTCTTTGCACACCCTCACTGGGATTTCAGTCTCTTCTTTCAAGAGCTGCTGATCTTTCTGCTGTGTTTGTGGGGTGTGCTTCTGCTCAGCCGCCCCCTTCCCACACCCTCTGGCCTCAGCCCGTCCTCTCTTTCTTGTGGAATTGTCACTTCCTCCTCATGCTTGTTCTCAACTGGGTGCCCCCCTCATGTTGTGCAGCCTGGAAGGTGAGAAGCCTGGCCCTCTTGGCCGGCTGCTGTGGTGCCGCCCTCGCCAGCTCTGTCCTCTGCCCGCAGGCGTTCAGCAGAGCTCACCGCATTGGGCAGAACAAGAAGGTGATGATCTACCGCTTCGTGACCAGAGCCTCTGTGGAGGAGCGCATCACCCAGGTGGCCAAAAGGAAGATGATGCTCACCCACCTGGTGGTCCGCCCAGGGCTCGGCTCCAAGTCAGGTTCCATGACGAAGCAAGAGCTGGACGACATTCTTAAGTTTGGGACAGAAGAGCTCTTCAAGGATGATGTGGAAGGTGAGGTGGGGATACTCTGCATGAGGCAGAGCTCTGAGCTGCTGGGACTCACTCTCCTCTCCTTGTGCCCACAGGCATGGTGTCTCAGGGACAGCGGATCACCATGCCAGATGCTGTCACCCCTTTTTCTGACACACTGTCAACCAAAGGGGGTTCAGCGACTCCCAGCATGAAAAAAAAGCATGGTGGCACCCCACCAGGTGTGTAGGCCCCCTTTTTGGAGTGTCTCGTCCGCCTCCCTGGCCCCAGGCTGACCTGAGCTTGCCTGCTTCAGGAGCAGGCTGTCCAGCACCCTGATCTATTCTGCCACTCCCCTTGCTCTGCTCTCCAGGTGACAATAAGGATGTGGATGACAGCAGTGTGATCCACTATGATGATGCTGCCATCTCTAAGCTCTTGGACCGAAACCAGGATGCGACTGACGACACAGAGCTGCAGAACATGAACGAGTATCTCAGCTCCTTTAAAGTGGCCCAGTATGTTGTGAGAGAAGAGGATGGTGTGGTAATGTGACCAGTATCATGTCTTACAATCACCCCTTTGTGCATCCCTCTGTGGTTCCTCTGCTCTGTCTCCCATCCCTGTGAGCGTTTGGCACAGGGCAGGACCCCTCCCTATTCTCTCTCTGCGACTGCTCGAGCGCCTTGCCTCTGGCTCCACAGGAAGAGGTGGAACGTGAGATCATCAAGCAAGAGGAGAACGTGGACCCTGATTACTGGGAGAAGTTGCTGCGGCACCACTATGAGCAGCAGCAGGAAGATCTGGCCAGGAACCTGGGGAAAGGGAAGAGAATTCGCAAGCAGGTCAACTACAATGACACCTCGCAGGAGGACCAAGGTATGGCCGCGGACGCTCGGCTCCTGGCTGGTCTTACGGGACAGACAGACTGGCAGAGCTGTTGCTTGGCATTTCTCACAGCTGGTGGATTGCCTGACTCTGCACTTTCCAGATTCCTAAACTTTCTGGGACAGAAATTCTTCAAAGATTGTTTTTTTAATTTTTCTGATCTGTTAACTCAGGTTTTGCTGGAAAGACACGTCTGTGGACAAAATATTTCAAATTGGTTTTTTTCCTATATATCAGAATGCTAATTTTGGAAAACCTGAGAATGTGATTTGCTGTTGCTGTGATCCCCTCTCCTGCTGCCTGGCAGTGGATGCCTGTCACACCCATGGGCAGCGTCTGACCTGTCCAACACATGCCTCCTGGGCAGGGTCTTCTAACCTAGACTCCATTGTGCTCTGCAGAGTGGCAGGATGAGCTCTCTGACAACCAGTCAGAGTATTCCATTGGCTCCGAGGATGAGGACGAAGACTTTGAAGAGAGGCCAGAAGGCCAGAGTGAGTTGACGCATTTGATGCTTCCTGGGACTTTGCTCTGTGGGAAGCCTCTGTGGCACTTGGGAGCATCAGGAATGTCTGGGTTGGACGGACTGGTGTGCCCAGGGCCTGTGTCCCTGCTTGCTGTCAGGTAAGGAACTTCCCAGGGCAGGGAAAGCAGCTGGCTTCTTCCTTGGCCTCTGCAGGACCATGGTCCACCCCGAGGGCCAGGCATGGTCCCCTCTTGCCTGGGTGTTCCGGCCTGGGGTGCAGTGGCTGGAAGGGACCCCGCAACCTGGGCAGCTGCTCTGGCGGGTTCTGCTCCTGTCAGGAGGGAGTGCAGGAATCCTGGGGCAGATGAGGTGTCCTTCCTCACTGCCTGGCCTGTCCCTCACTGTGGGTGCTTGGCTCTAGGTGGCCGAAGACAATCCCGGAGACAGCTGAAGAGTGACCGGGACAAACCTCTCCCTCCTTTGCTGGCAAGAGTTGGGGGGAGCATTGAGGTGAGCCTCAGCCTCAGAGCACAGCTGATGCCATCGTGCCTGGGCTGCCCTGAGCTGTGGGCTGCACCCCTCTGTGCTGAATCACTGGTCCAGCAATGTCTGTCACAGCCATGAGGCTCTGGCTGCAACATGCTGCTGAGGCTGCGCTGTTATCCCAGTGATGCCTCTGCTTCCTGCAGGTTCTGGGCTTCAATGCCCGGCAGCGCAAGGCATTCCTGAATGCCATCATGCGCTGGGGAATGCCACCCCAGGACGCTTTCAACTCCCACTGGCTGGTCCGGGATTTACGAGGGAAGAGTGAGAAGGAGTTCAGGTACAGGGAGTCCTGGCAGGCAGGTGAGGTTGGGAGCCTGCACCCCCTCACCGTGGGCTGTTTTTGGGGAGGCAGCAGGTGTTTCATTGAAAGGGCATCTCTTGTTCCCTTCTTGGGTGTGAGACTTCTCTTGCCCATGGGTGACAGGGGATCACGTGGGTGCTGGGCTGAGCAGGGAGACCATGGGCCAGCACTGAGGTCTGGCCTCCCTCGCAGGGCGTACGTCTCTCTCTTCATGAGACACTTGTGTGAACCCGGGGCAGACGGTGCCGAAACCTTTGCGGACGGTGTTCCTCGGGAAGGGCTGTCACGCCAGCACGTGCTGACTCGCATCGGGGTCATGTCGCTAGTAAGGAAGAAGGTGGGTGACAAAAATTATAAATGGGCCATTTCAGGAATGTTCTGGGGACTTGACCCAGCAGGGTGGGTGCAGCAGTCCTGCCGCTCGGTCACTCTGGGAGTGAGCAGCCTGGACATGCCGACTCCACAGCACCAGCTGGGAATGTCCCAGCTCTGTTTGACCTGATGGGGTGTGTCCATCCCAGGTCCAGGAATTCGAGCATGTCAACGGGAAGTACAGCACCCCAGATCTGGTTCTCGAGGGCCCAGAGAGCAAGAGGTCCAGTGAGGTTGTGTCTTCAGATCCCAACACACCTGTCCCAGCCAGCCCAGCACACACGCACACGGGACCAGGGGCCCTTGCAGGTAGCCAGGGGGTCCTGGCTGGGGTCTGGCTTAGGAGGGAGGTGGGCAAAGACACCAGGATCTCTTGCAGGTGCTGAGCAGGAGCCTGCTCAACAGCTTCTTGGCTTTTTCTACAGACAAAATAGAAGCCCAGCTGGGGTTCCATGAGGAAAAGGACCCAGTGGAGCAGAAGCCCAGGAAGGTGGCCGACAGCCAGGTGAGGTGGCTTCATTCAGCGTCTCCTCCGGGAAGCCTCCCTTGGTCCTCCCAGGAATTTGGGGCACTCGCTGGGGAAGGGAGGGCCAGGCTGATCTGAGGTGGGTGCTTGGTGTTAAGGTGCCTGCGAGTGCTGAGAAGGTGGAGAATGAAGAGCACCCAGAAAGCTGTGACAGCAAGGAGAGGCCAAGGGAAGAGAAGCAAGAGGAGAGTGAAAAGGCTGAGCCTTCTCCTGAGCCCCCGGTGAAAGGTGAGGTTGTGGCTCTTCCCCATGTCACTGTGGGAAACCTGAATGTCACAAGATCCTGCAGAAATTCCTGAAACAACAGGTTGTAAATTGTGAAAAATGTTCATTTGGGGGGGCATTTTCTATTCCTAGTAGTAAATTCCTGCAGATTTCTCAAGGAAGAGGGAAGATATGTTTTCTTGATAAAATACAGAAGAATGTTCTGTTTGAAGTTTTTTGAGGACCTTGAATGTACAAATGATACAGTTACTTTATCCAGACAAGTGTGTCCAGACAAGGAGGTTGTTCCTTGCAGAGCATTTCTTTTAGGCCTGTTCCCACCTGCAGATGAGGAGATTCAAGAGCAAGAGAAGCCTTTGGAGAAGGTGGAGTTGAGCAGCAGCCCAGGGAAGGGAGAGGACAAAGAAGTCAAACCAGGTGAGGTGTGAGGAGGCTTTGGAGTGAGAAGAGTGGGAAGAGTCCCTGGAGTGAGGCTGGTGCCTGGCGCAGTGATGGAGTGCGCCTGCGGGGTGATGGCGAGGACGCTGTTGACACCAGTACACCTGCTGCTCAGGAGCCAGAAGCTGGAACCAATACCCCACTGGGGCGGGCACTGTCTGTGCAAACAGTGGAACCTGCCAGGAGGGGCAGGGGCAGCTGCTGCTGTGGGGCAAAGAGGGGGATGGAGGCTTTTCCAGCAGTGACTGTAGCAGGGTGTTCTCTGGCAGCTGATGGGGCAGGGGTGGTATCACGGGGTCTGGTGGTGGAGCATGATTAGAAAGGCCAATTCCTTGTGTTTGCTGAGCAGATGGCAAGGAGGAGGACAAGGAACAAAGTGAGGCCCAGCAAAACGGTGACAAAGAGGAAGAGGAGGATGGGAAGAACGATGACAAAAACATGAACTTTCGATTCATGTTCAACATTGCTGATGGTGGCTTCACAGGTAAGAGTGAGAGAGGTGAGGAACTTGGCCTCTCCTGCAGAGCTCTGAACCTGTGCAAGAAATGTGACCCCTGTCACAGGCTGTGAACGGACCAGTGCTTCACTGACAGCAGCAGACCTGGGTCTGCACTGTGCCTGTGGCCCCGGGAGTTTCCATCGCTCGCCTGCCCACGTGCCGTGCACTGACCTGCAGCCCGGCTGCCTGACCAGGCTGTCTCCCTTCTGCTTCCACAGAGCTGCACACGCTGTGGCAGAACGAGGAGCGGGCTGCCATGTCCTCCGGCAAGATCTATGACATCTGGCACCGCCGACACGACTACTGGCTGTTGGCAGGAATTGTCACGTACCCTTTGACTTGGTGGGAGCGGGAAGCAGCGAGGCGAGAGAGGCCTCTGCAGGGTGTGGGAGCTGGGCTGGTGGTGACAAGAAGGGAGGGGATTTGGGGCCACTGTGGGGTGGTGGGCAGGCTGTTGGCTGGCTCATTCTGCCCTTGACACTACGACTGCACCAGACATGGCTATGCCCGCTGGCAGGACATCCAGAACGACCCGCGCTATGTGATCCTGAACGAGCCGTTCAAGTCGGAGATACACAAGGGGAACTACCTAGAGATGAAGAACAAGTTCCTTGCCCGGCGGTTCAAGGCAAGTGGCAGGTCCAGGGCTGGTGAGTCCTTGCCAGTGGGGGAACCAGAGCAGTGCTCTGAAGCCAGGGGAGAGTTTGCCAGAGCCTTCTGGGAGCAGAGTTGGGAGTGGGCTTTGTGAGGGGCTCCATGGTTTACTGGTTTACACTGGAGTGGGGCTTGGTCATGAATCCTTCCCGTCTTGCACCTCCCAGTTGCTGGAGCAGGCCCTGGTAATTGAGGAGCAGCTGCGGAGGGCGGCGTACCTCAACATGACCCAAGACCCCAGTCACCCGGCCATGGCACTGAACGCGCGACTGGCAGAAGTGGAGTGCCTTGCCGAGAGCCACCAGCACCTCTCCAAAGAGTCCCTGGCTGGCAACAAACCTGCCAACGCTGTCCTGCACAAGGGTGCGTGTCCACAGGGTGGGGGGGAGCCTGCCCTGGGGCCAGGAAGGGTTCCCCACCCTGACCCTGGGAACCCAGCCAGGAGGTTGTCCACATGTCACATTCCCTTGGCCAGGAGCTGCCTGCTCCTCCCAGCTCACTGGGTCCAGTGGGCATCCCCCCCTGAGCACCACCTGCTCTGCTCACAGTGCTGAACCAGCTCGAGGAGCTGCTGAGTGACATGAAGGCCGACGTGACACGCCTGCCCTCCATGCTGTCCCGCATCCCCCCCGTGGCTGCCCGGCTGCAGATGTCGGAGCGGAGCATCCTCAGCCGCCTGGCCACCCGTGGAGGGGACCCGACTGTCCAGGTCAGCGGGGACAGGCACAGAGCCCAGCACTGTGGGTGTCACAGTAAGGCCAGGGCTGCAGGCCCATATTTTTTCTCCCTCCTTCCCTCCCCAGGGCTCCTTTGGCTCCTCCCAGATGTACAACAATAACTTTGGGCCAAATTTCCGTGGTCCTGGGCCAGGTGGGATTGTCAACTACAGCCAGATGCCTCTGGGACCCTACGTGACTGGTAGGTTGTGGTTTTGCTCTTGGGCAGAGGAATTCAGGGGGTTGATTTGGGTGGTCCAGAAGTATTGCCAAAGGACAGCAGTGAGCAAAGTGTTTCCTCTCTTGCCACAGATATTTAGCTGTTCCCATGATTTTCCCCTGCAGCTCCCATTCCTAGCTGAGGTAAGGCTGCACTCACAGCTCTCCATGCTCCATTTGCTGGGGATCACTATGGGGCAGGGGGCTGTAAAGGGGGTTCCCTTTGGGGCTGCCCCCCCAGTGCCGGTGTCTGGCTGCCGCCTCTGGCTGGAGCAGCTGCAGTGGAGGCAGGAGCAGATCCTTCCTGGTGAATTCTCCAGGTGCCTGAGGTTGGCAGGCAGGGAGGGTCCAGACCTGGCTGATGGGCAGCCCTCCCTTCTCGCAGCAGCCCCGGGGGACAGGCCTCGGCCCCGGCCTGTGAGCCACTGTTGCCAGAGGACAGTGGGGGAATCGTGCCGGCATTGCCTGTGTGGAAGATGAGCTGCCACCGGTGCTGCTGGGCTGTCCCGCTCCTGCTTCAAGTGTGCTTCACCCGCCGTGGCCTCTGCGGGAGCGGCAGGGCCAGGGGTTCGTGTCCGTGTACATTTTTTGCACTTTCTTCTTGAAGACTTGAAGAGTTTGTCTGGCCGAGGTGGGCTGAGGGGAGGGAGGGCTGGAGTTGCGGTGTTTGTCTGGTCGTGTTGGCATATGTGGGGTGAGGGAGGCTGGCGGTGCCCTGTGTCCTGGCGGGCTATGCCAGGCTGCCCGAGGTGGCTTGCACTCCACAGCTTCCCTTCAAGGGCCGTTTCTGCATCCTCGCTGTGTTTGAGTGAGCCCACACCTTCTCTGCCCCAGTGGGAGCCCTGGCACCGCTGTGGTGTGGCCGGGGGTCCATGTGTGCTGGGTGTGGGGCAGACGGGTGGGATGGAGGGGATAGCTGGAGCTGGGACGGGGACACCTCGAGTGTGGTGACACCGGCAGCTGTAAGCAACGCCCCCGCATCTGCTTTGTGCTCCGTGTGTCCCGGTTTCTGTTCTCTGTGTTTTAATAAATCCTTTGGGAAGGATGCAGTGGAGTCTGGGTGGGGGGTGGCTGGGGCAACCCTGGGGGGTGGCCTCGGG
>VZRE01001164.1:104029-115345 GCA_013396775.1 Cephalopterus ornatus
TCCCGTCAGCCCTCCTGCCCTCGATATTTGATGAGCTCAGGAAGCGAGCGAGCGGCACGCGGGCAGGTGGGGGCAGGAAGGGCAGCGCCGTTGCCGGAGGTCCCTCGAGGAGCCTCGGCGGGGCAGGACCCCACTGTGCCCCGCTGGGCATCCCCCGCGGGCGCGGCTGCTGGCCCAGCCCCGTTTTGGGGCACAGTGGGGGCTGAGGCCACGCAGTGAAGGGGTCCTTCCTTGCCTCCCTCCAGCCACGCACCGCATCACAGCATTCCCTTGCACAGGTCTGAAACCAAACCCTCTGACAGCAGTGCGTGTACACTACCAACCCCACGGCTGGGCAAGGGTGCAGGCGGCAGGCTGACGGCTCTCCGGCAGCAGAGCCCGGCTCTTTGCCCAAGTCAGACTGGTTGTCCCCCTTTGGGCCAGGCCCCAACAGCATATCCCCCAAATTTTGCCCAGTGCAAGCAAAGTGGAGCAAGGTGAACCCCAGCACAGCATCTTCTGCCAAAGCAGGGACACAAGTCACTGCGCTACAGCACACACTGGGGCCATGTGCTGGCTGCCTGCACCCACCTTACCCCTCAGGACAGAGCAAGATGCGGGAATGGGGCTTGTGGGAAATTAAGCATGTTCGCCCCCAACCTAATGAGAAATCTTGTAATCTCCTCCGCTTCCCTCTGCCGCAAAGCTCCTTAGCTGGTAATCCGACCAGCGCCGGCGCTGGCGCCGGCTCCAGCGCGGGGGGGAGACCTGACAGCAGTTAGCAGCCTCCAGATGAGGAGAAACCCACAGAATTTGGAGGGCAGCGCAGACACGGCCAAAGGAGAAGTACCTTTAGGGGTGCCTGTGCCAGCAGCTCCCATCAATAAATAATGTCTCCATGAATATTTGATGGGCTCTTGCCACTGTGTAAATGTTACCGCGGTCATTGTGACTGGAGGGGAACCTGACCTGAGGTGCAGCACAGCTCAGCACAGTGCGGCATGGCAGGAGCTGGCAGCTGCCAGCTCCCGGGTGCTTCACTGCAGTGGGGCACAAGAGGCACCCCTGCACAGGGGGAACAGCCATTGTCCCCAGCCCTGGTGCCCCTCACCAATCCTGAGCTGGGTTACTGAAGGTGCTGGGCCATGCACTCCATCACCCCACCCGTGATACCAGGGGAGAGTGGAGAGGGGTGCACTGGACAGAGCAGCCCCGTCGCTCCAAGGGGCCGTGGCTGCCTCTGCGGCTGCCCAGAAAAGGGCAAATAAGGACAAATTCCGAAAGAAGGACAAATACCGGCTGAAATCCCGATACACCTTGCACTGGGACCCACATGCAAAATTCATGGCGCACCCGCTACACAACACACAGCTGTCAGTCAGGTGGAGACGCACACCCGGCTGGTGGAGACGCACAGCCGTCAGATGGAGATGTACACTCATCAGATTGCAGATGTACACCCCTCAGGTGGAGAGGTAACCCCATCAGTTGGAGATGTACACCTGTGAAGCAGACAGCCCTTCAGCGGCTGTTTGCTCCAGCTGTCTTTTCTTTAAAGCACAGAGGTGTTTGCAGATGCAACCACCCAAACAGCAAATGGGAATGTCAGGTGAGAACCTCAAAGATCACAAAGCAGGTGAGCGCTAACAGCGCCTACTGGCTGCCACCTCTGTAGCACATGCAACACCAGATCACCCACTGTGCCAAGAGCATCGACTCCTCCCAGCCTTTGCGAGGCACAGGGAAGCCAAGATGAGCACAGCTGAGAGCCATTCTCCCGATGAGGTGTCAAACCACCACCACCACCACACAGCATCCCCTGCGCCATCTCTACACCTTGGCCCTTGCTGCCCTCACGGCGCTGCCTTACCTGTACTTCATGCCAGTGGCGTGGGCAGTGCTGTCAGCCAGGGAGAGCCCGTGCATCCGCAGGAACTCCTCCAGTGTCTTCGCCCGCGCTGCCGCCCGCACATCCCGCAGCCGCCGCAGCTCCAGCCCATCGGCCGCCCGGGGGGCCGGGGGCAGCCCCCACTCGGGCGTGGGCCGGCTGGCCACGCTGCGCAGGCTCTCACTGTAGGTCATGGAGAGCATCCCGCCACCCAAGCACGGGCTCTGCTGGCCAGCCACACCACCAACCACTCCGTGGTGCTACAGAGAGAGCTGGGAAAGCACAATATGGGCTCTGCTGCCACTCAGGGCAGAGTTCTGCCCATGCTGCCACGCTGGAGTGGTGGCACCTGCCCTTGCCAGGACATGCAGCACAGGGAGGGGACACGGAGACCCTGGCAAAGCCAGTCTCTTCAGCAGAGCAAAGCCTTGACATGGGAGCTGAAGCACAAAGGGAGTAGGAGCAGGACAGAAATGAGGCACAGCCCATGGCTGAGGAGACAGCAGTGCCTACCACAGCTGCCCCGAGCCATGTTGCAGCAGCATGGCCCATGCCCTATCTGTGCTGGCCTCCAGCTTGCACTGGTTTGCACCCCTGCGAGGGATGTGGGGAGCTGGCCAAGATGTGGCAGGTGGTGGCAAAAGTGCTGCCGGTGACAATCTGGCACTGTGTACCAGTAGGCAGGAGAAGTCAGGATGAGAAAGTCCCTGTGGGGCTCTCCAGGAAGGGTGGGCATCTGCAGAGGTGGTGTGGGCACCAGGTGCTTGCCATGCCTGCATCATGCTGCCACAACGTGCACCGCCAGCCAACACCTTTCCCCTCCACCATGGCAGTGACCTCCCAGTGGTGCAGCTGCTGAAAATAGCCTGCTGCAGGGTGAGCGTCTCACCCACCGGAGTCCTCGCTACCTCTACGGCTGGGACCTCACCGCCAGGGGCACTGGCATCAGTTTCCGTGCCACTCTCCGCAATGTCTCTCGTTCCAAGTGTCTGAAAGGAGGGGGGACTGGGGCCAAAACTGTGGTATGGGTACTGGAGCGGCCACTGGGAATGCACTGGCATCAGGCTCCAGCCAGGCTCCCATCCATGGTTTTTATTTTCCCTGGGAAGCTCACACTGATGGCAGCAGGAACCAAAAATGAAGTGCTCCCTGTTGCTGGCACCTCCAAAGGCTCCTCAAATGGAGGATATGGAGCAGCAGCTGGCCAGAGTGACAAAAACCCTGTGGGTCTCCTGTGACACCCAGTGCTGCCAGAGAGCACTCTGTGCTCCTGCTCTATTGCAAAGCCTCGGGAATGCAGGAAGACAAGGAAAAGGGATATTTCCTTCTGCTGTGGCAAAGCCAAACCAAACCCTGGATACTAGCCTCTTCCTGCCACACCTCAAAGTTGGAGACAAGCTGGCGCCGCTGGCACCAGCCCTTCTCCGTGGCTGGTAGTTTTAATTAGGGCAGTACCAGTGGCTCCTGCTGGGTGTGGGCACCTGGTGGGTTCCCCTTGATCTCAGTGGGATCCCTTGGCCTGGTGGGATCCCCTTGCCTGACAGTGGCAAGGAGAAGCCTGAGGTGACTGCACCACTGCTCTACAGCAGTGAAATGGACGCAGCAAGCGGAGCCAGGGGGTTGGGCAGGGCTGCTCTGAGGACTGGGGCAGGAATCCACCGGCCGCCCCATCTCGACACCTCCCTGATTTTCAGCAGAGCAAAGGTACAGGATGGCAGAGAGAGCGCGGGGGTGGCGGGTGCGTTCACAGCCGATCATCAGCAGAAATCCTGGTGCTCCCGGGCCAAGCGGCAGCAGGGCTGCAGGAGCTGCTGAGGACAAGCCGCGCCCTGCCCAAGAGGCAGAGGCTGTTTGGTGGGGAAGGAGCAGGGATGAGGACAGGGCACAGGGGACAGGCTCTGCAGGACAACGGCACTGTTAGCAGCATTGGGGGCACAACAAGTGGGTGATGGGCAGGGCAGCTGCCCAGAGAGGCGCCTGGCCAGCCTGGCTTGCCAAGCTGGGAACTTGTTGGCAGCCACCGGCCTGCCTAAAGCTAGAAAGATCCCAAACCCCAAAAGAAAACAACTCTAAGCCACCAAGTCCCAAGTAGCCCTGCATGGAAAATCTTCCCTGCTGCCTGCAGCGGCTGCCCCGTGGCAGTGCCCATTCCCGCCTGCCGCCTGCTATGCCCATCCCCACGCGCCGCCCGCACCGCCAGCCCCAACTCACCGCGCCAGGGAAGCTGCTCAGCAGCAGCACAGCTCTGGGTGGCGAGACTGCCCTGGGGCAGATATAAGAGCCGCGGCCGTCGCGTTGTTTTGCATTAGGGGAGTGTCGACGCTTGGCGTCCAAAGCACTTGGCGGCCACGCTGGGCCCCCAGCGCCCGGCTTCTCACCGCGCTCCATTAGCCCTATTAGGGGATTTTCTTCCTTGCATAGGGGAGCTAAATTATTCATGGCGCCTCGCTAAAAGCCTGGGATGTGCTGCTGCAACACTGGCACAGCTGCCCCGCCTGCAGCCGCCCCTCACCCTGCGGTGACAGGTTCCGCACCATCGGCACATGGGGCGGTGGGGACAGCTGGACACTGGGGCCATCAGGGAGCAGAGACAGTCCCTGTGGCAGACATACCCCTCCTGTGGTCCCCGTGGCAGCAGGGCCAGAGGTGGGCAGTGGCAGGACGCAAAGGAGGTCTCCTCCAGGTGGGAGCCCTGAAATGGAACTGGGTTGTGGATGCTGGCAGAGGCTCCCTGAAGGCAGCCTATGGACAAGATGGGTCCTACCAGGGAGCCTCGGGAGCCTTTTGCACCACGTGTCCAGTGGTTCAGGCCAGTTTGGCAGCCAAAACCTGCCTGGGACAGGATCACTCAAAGTGCCACTGAGCCATCCTGGTGCCCACTAGCCTCGCCTCCTTCTGCCGTGTGCGGGATGGAGCAGGGGCCCCCCCTCAGGGGGCAGCCCCCCGCCCATAGTGGCTGGGCTGGACCCAGTCCCACACTACCTTGGCTGCTGTGGCTCCAGGAGCACTGGAGCAGCTGATGGTACAGTGCATGGGCAAAGAGCTGCCCTCACTTCAGACGGTAAAAGGGTGGCAGGGACAAGTGTTGCCTCCTGAACCACTTAATGACGCTGCTCCTAATGGCAGGAGCAGCAAAGCAGCTGGCTGAGTTCCTGGAGTTGCCCTTGGGAAAAGACAGCGGGCTCCTCCAGGCACGGCATCGGCGCAGGACGCCCCCCACACCCCTCCCCACCCATGCTCCAGCCCCACTCTCTTGCTTGGGCAGCCCACGAGGATGGTGCCCTCCACCGAGCTGCACCGTGGGGTCCCCACGCCACACTCCCAAACTCGCGAGCAGGTGACGAGGTGATGCCCACCCCAGCACAGTGGGACGGGCAGCGCTGTGCCAGCAGCACCCAGGCATGGCCAGGGGCTGTAGCCACTTGCATATTTTGGGGAGGGGGAAGGGCTGGGTTACCTGTAGAACTGGAGCTGGCGCTTGGGGCTCCCGTATCTCGCACTTCCGACAGCAAAGGGGAGAAGAGAGAAGAAAGATGCCACAAAGCCCATTAGAAAGAAAGAGCAGGACTGAGTGGCAGAGCCAATGGCCATGGGAAGGGTCAGTGACATCCACCCATGTCACATCACAGCAGGCACAGTGCAGTGGGCATTGGCACAATCCCAGGAGTGCCCACTATGCCCATAACAGGCACCAGCACCCCAAAACGCTGCTGCTGCCGCCGTGTGGGGCTTTTGTCCTGGAAGTTTTTGCACAAAGAGTGCTGGGGTGGTTTTGGAGTGTCAGGGCAATTTCAGGGAGTGTGGTGGTTCTGGGATGCCATGGGCCTGTGTTTGAAGCCCCACAGAGCCCCACCACCACCATCCCGCACCCTTACCTGTAAATCATCCCTGGGGAGCCCGTCTGCCGCAGCGAGAGTCGCGCTGGGGAGTCAGTGGTGGATTCGGGATACATGGAGCCACCCTGGGCTCCCCGGAGCCACTCGCTGTCTCACCCCTGCCACAGGGAAAGAGAAAAAAGGAAGAAATGAGGTTTTTTAGGGCACGCGCATGAGGTACTTCCTGTTGCAGAAGCTCGCGAGCCAGAAGGGCACGTGGCATGGGCAGTAGTGGGGCACAGCAGCCCTGCCAGCCCCAGACCCCAGAGTTCACACCCTGATCGGCTGCTGATCCCCAAACCATCTCACTCCAGCCCTGTGTCCCTGACTTCTCAGCTTGGCTGCTCTCCCCAGACTTCTGGGGGTCCCGAGATCTCAGAAGATAGTGGGGAAATGCAGGCCTGAAAAATGAAACGTTCTGAAAACCCTGAAGCCACCCCCAAGAGCCCTTTGCAAGGGACAAGTCAAGAAGAAGTAAACAGCCCAGGTCTGACCGCAGCCCACATGTGACTGTGTGCACGGGGGTGCAGGAACTCTGGGGGAAAGAGGGGCCTCATCCCCAGCACCCCCAACCCCTCCTGCCCTTGTCCCCATGTCAGGGGCATCTGGCATGAGTCCCTGGGAGCTGTGCTCCTGCTCCCGCAACACTGTCAGCAGTTTCCAATATCACAGAAAATGATGACACTTCCCTACAGAACTGGGGTTGGGATAAATTTATCCTATCTTTCTTTAGGCTGGTGAGATGCCATCTTTACGCTACAGGTCACCAGCTGCTCTTTCCCCTAGATGGGGTCTGAGAGATCTCCAGGCTCCTTCCTGGCTGCCCTGGGCTCTGCAGGAGCGTGGCCTTACACAGTGTGCTCATGTCCTGGCACGCATCCCGCCTGTGTCCTGGCACAGCATGCCTGCATCCTTCATCCCTCCTGCATCCTGGCACAGCATGCCTGCATCCTGCATCCCTCCTGCATCCTGGCACAGCATGCCTGCATCCTGCACCCCAGCACAGTGTGCTTACATATCACATCCTGCCTGCATCCCAGCAGTGAATGCCTGCATCCCAGCATTGAATGCCTGCATCCTGCATCCACAGCCTGCGTCCCTCCTGCATCCCAGCATAGTGTGCCAGCATCCTACATCCCTCCCGCATCCTGCATCCCTCCGGCATCCCAGCACGGCGTGCCTGCATCCCGGCGCAGCCCCTGCAGCCCACGCAGCCCAATGGCAGCGGCTGCGGCAGCCGAGCCCCTCCCCAAGGAGCCGCTCGCCCGCCCCCCGCNCCCCGGAACAGATCCCCATCGCTCTTCTGCCGAGCGCCACAGGAGCGCGTCTCTCTCGGCTGCAGCTGCGCCGGGGCCAGAGCGCAGGCAGGCTCAGTTAAGCCGGGTTTATTTTTGAGCGGTCAGGAGGAAGCTGCTCTCTCCCGGCCCCGTAGCACTGCCCTGCGCCCGGAGCAGACTCTGCCAAGCCCCACAGTCAGGACCACCGAGCCCTTGAGATCCCCCAGCTTCTCCTGGGGACTGTTCATGTTGGCTCTGCAGTGCCGACGGCCTCGCCTGGCAGTGCCAGCCACCGGCTGGGCACCGTCCTGATTGCTCATGCCTGCACAGCATCACTTCGTTACTAGTGGCATAACAAAGCTGGGGGCAGAGGGGGGATGCCTGCAGGGGGGACAGGTGGCCCCCCACGCCTCAGCGCAGCCATGCAGCTCCTTGCTTGTGCTGCCACAGTCCCAGACTCCTGAGTGGCTTGGGATGGGCTGCTTCTGCATCCCGGGGGGGCTGTGGTGCCAGGAGCTCAGCTCTCTGCTATTTTCAACAGGACCTGATGCCCCTTCCCCACTGCCTGCCATCAATGCTGCAGGGGCTGAGCACAGTGGCTGGCAAGTCTCCGGTGGTGCTGGAGGGACTTTGCTGGGAAGCATGGCTGGACCACAGGCACACAGTTTGAGGCTCTGCAGCCTGAGGAGCTGGAGCATTCTGGCCTCAGGGGCCAACGCACCCCTCCGAGCTCTCCAAGCCAAAGGCACTGCCAAAAGCCGAGTCCAGTCCATGTCGGCAGTTTGGTGCTTCCCTGAGACGGCTCCTGCACCTCCAGGTTCCTCACAGCATGACTCAACCGCGAGTCCTCAACTGCAGTAGTTTCTGCGGGACAATAGCCCAAAAAGGAAGAAAAGTGTTTTCTTCCGCAGGATGCGCCCAGGAGCCAGATGAAAAGTGCAGAAGCCCTGCTAGTTTGTGCTCCCACGGGGCTCCATCCCTGTCCCTGGTAGCACGATTGGGCCCAAGAGGATGGGCGCTGCGACACTGACGGTTTACACCCGGGAAGACCCAGGAGCCAAAGGTCTGCTGGGCCAGCCTGTGGGGGAATACAGAGTGCAACCTTCCAGACACACTGCTATTGGAGCAGGATGGGGTGAAAGTGCACATGGAATTAATGGGAATGTAAGGACGAGACCACTGCTTCTGATGAGCTTGATCCCCCAAGGGTGAGGCCCTGGGAGGCCCCTGCCCTGGGCACCCCAGCATCCTGCCCAGCTGCTCAGGCTAGAGATGCAGGGCATGTGGCATGGAGCATCTCCCCACGCCAGGTACCTGTCCCCGTATCTCTGACCCTTTTTTCACCGTGTTTGCAGCAAATGCTCCCCCCACGACGCCACGGGGAAGGTGACTTTAGCCCAATGACTCACGATGCCCTGCTCTGTCGCCTCGGCACCTCCTGCCGTCACCCCGGCGCTCATGCCCCGCGCTGGTCCCGTGCCCCCCCGCGGCTGCACGGGCGCCGCAGGGATCCGCAGAGCAGCAGCCCTGCCCCTTCCCTCGGCCCGGGAGCCTCTTCTGCGGCGCAGCGTCCCCCAGCCCGCCGGGCCCCTCCGACCGCGCTGCTGGGCTCCGGCGCCTTCGCCAGCACACCATCGCGACAACGCAGCAGGCGGGTGCTGGGGATTCAGTTGCGACACGTGAGGTCGCCCGTGACCGCCGAAGCGCCGGCACCGGCGCTGCTCGGCTGCCGAGTCAATGACACAGCCCGAAAGCACATGCGGCTCGTCAGCTGGGGTTATTCCGGCTCTGCCGTCACGTACACGAGTGCCAAAGTACTGGGGTCCACCAGGATACCGAGCACCCGCGTGTCCCCGATGTGCGACCCTGCCAGTTCCCCGCTGTGCCGTGGCTGCCGGCCAGGCGCGGCCGAGCCACCGCCGCGGCCCCGCTCGCACCCAGCACCGCACCTACCTGGCTCCGGTGCTCGGAGGGAGGGAGACGCGAGGTCAGGAGGCACAAAGAAACGAGCCCGGCTGCCGGCGAGCTGCAGGCTCCACTGGTCTCGGGAAGCGGCGCCGGTGCCGGCGCAGAGCAGCTGCTACAGCCGGCGGCAAACGCAGCGGATGACGGTTCCTACCCCATTCCCGCTCTGTCCCCGGGAAAAGGCGTCTGGTGGAGGAGGAAGCCGAGCCCTCCGCGCCCCAGGATGCAGCAGCACCCAGGGATGCTGCAGAGCCGTCCCTGCCGCTCTCACATCCTGACTCGGCAAGTTTGCCTCCGCCGGTGGCTGCAGCCGGCTCCCGATCCCGCCGGTGCCTTAACCGTGTCGGCGCCGCACCCGGCACCGGCAGCGCGTGGGCGAGCGAGCGGCTGCCACCGACTGCCCCTGCGCAGCTCAGGCGGGGGGAGGCTAGTCCGGGGCCGCAGGGAGCCTGGGCAGGAGCCGCATCATCGCTGCCTTAGATCACGCCGGGTGTTTTTCTTAAAAAAATCAAATACAGCGTCGGCAGTGATGCTGCGGGGCTGCCTCCCGCAGCGGGGTCAGTCCCGCCGCCGGCGACCCGTCCCCTTCGGCTCGTGCCCATCACGCCTTTTCAGCGCCTTTGGCTTTTTGGTCACCTCGAGCAAACCCCCTCCCTTCCACCCCCCGGAGACACCCCAGTAACTGGAGCAGGCTGGTCCCTGCAGTGATCCCGCAGCAATAACAACACTGATGCAGCTGGATCTAACAGGAAAACTAGAGGGCAAGCCTGCAAAAGGGGTCAGGGTTTTGGACACATTGCTCACGCAGTGGTGCTCTGGCACTTATAAATTAGGAAAACATGATTCCTCTCCCTCAGCCAAGTCATACTCAGCTTCATGGCAGCATCTTGGCACTTCCCCTGCCCTTCCAGCACGGTCCTGGCAGTGACTGGGCCAACAAGCATGCTGCCTGCTCCAAACCATGCCGACACTGACAGGGACCACTCAGCACTGCCAGGGTGGGAGAACCCAGCAGGTTGCCCGCTGTCCATGCCACAGCAGTTCCAGGAACAGCCAGTGACAGGTAGGGAAGGCCATAAACCCTGTCCTGTATGGGAATGCTCCCAGAATCAGACCATCAGTGGCTTTGCTCCCCCAGCAGAGGGTGGGAGTCATGTGCCAACTCATTCTGCTCCCGCTCTGTGATGCATCCAACCTGCAGACCTGCACGCCAAGCGCAGGTGATGGCTGGCCCTCTTGCCCTCGTCATCAAAACAATAATAATAACTATTAAAAACAGCAGCTCTCCCGAGTCTTCTGTCGGCAGCTGTGTGCAGAGGCGTTTCCTGCTCACCAGCCAGAAAAATCACTGCATATATGCAACAAGCCTGCATATGGATGTGATACAGACTGGATACATCTTACCCAGCCTGCTGTGGCACTCACCCACCGCACTGCACCCTGGCTCCCAGCAATGCTTTGGGAGGAAACCTGTGGTTTTGGGAAGCAGGCTGGGTGCCAGCGGCACAGATCATGTCTCACCCGGACGAAAGCCTGCAGTGCCTGTGTGAACTGTCCCAGGACACGGGCATGAAACATGACAGCTCCACGTGACAGCCACGGGCTGAGTGGGACGAGGGTCCTCATCACAAGGAAAACAGCATCAAAAACCAGAGGCTGGAGATGGGCTGCTGAGCCAGAGGCCCGAGAGCTTCGGGCTCGGCAGAAGGTGAAGGAGCAGTGGCTGCGGTTGGGTTGTGAGGGGACCGGGAACCTTCCACAGGGCTTGGGGCTCCCTCCACCCGCAGCCCCCGGTCACGGTTGGAAACGGAGAGAAGGAAGGGACCAAGGAACGGCAGGAACCTGAAGAAACCCCGACGTTTGACCTGCTGTGCACAAAGTGGCTCTGACGAGGAAACCGGACCATGCTTGGGGAAAATCGAACATTCCCACTCTCGAGTCACCGGAGCGTTGCCGGCGGCTCACGCCGTGTCACCCCATCGCTCCCGGTGTACGGCGACAGGCCGCAGGCCACCGGAACATCACGCGCAGGGTCACCTCGCCTTGCTGAGGGAAAGAACCACCGTTGGACGGCGGCCAACCACCCCCGTCCCTGCACAGCCCAAGGTCCCACTGAGACGAGAGTCGGCGGCGGTGCGAGGCCCCTGCTCCCCGCACCGGGGAGAGTCGGGAGGGGCGTGCGGCGGAGTGGCCTCGCCCGTAGCTCTGCCCGCGGCCATGCCCGGGGCCCTGCCCGGTCCCATCGCCCCCGCCATCGCCCGGTGCCGGTGCCGGCCCCGCTCGCCCCGCGCCCCCCGCACGCCCCCGCACCTGCCCCGCGTCCGCCGCTCCC
>VZRE01001164.1:115907-184649 GCA_013396775.1 Cephalopterus ornatus
GCCGGGCCGGCCCCGGCTGTACCTGTGTGTGCATCCCCCGGTGGGTGCGGGCCGGGCCGGGCCGGGCCGGGCGTGGGCAGCGGCGCGCCCCCACCCACGTGCGCGTGGGTGCGCGGGCCTGTGTGTGCTGACTGTGCGGGGTCCGCGTTCCCGCAGGTTGCGTGTCCCGCACTATTCAAGCCCCGCGCCCGCCGTAGCCGGCGCCGGGAGGCAGCGGCGAACCCCGGAGCGCGATGGACGAGTGGGAGCAGGTGTTCCGGCAGCACCCGCCGCTCCCGCCGCACCCGCAGCGGGGCCGCGCCCGCCCCTCGCCCCGCTCCGCCGCCTTCCGCTGCGTCCTCAAGTACCTGCACGGCGCGGCCCTCGCACAGGTAGGGGGGCTCGGCCCTGCGGGAGGACCGGGGCAGTGTCTTGGTGACCACGTGGCTTCTGCCCAGTCCAACAATTCACAAAATCGTGGAATGGCTTGGATTGGAAGGGCATTAATGATCATCTCCTTCTGCCCCCGTGTCGTGGGCAGGGACACCTGCCGCTAGGCTAGGTTGCTGCAAGCTCTCCCACTTTTCATTTGCTCCATTAGTCTCTCGCTTTCAGGCGGGTTCTGCAGCAATGCATGAAGGTGTCGTTGCCACGTGCCCGAATTGGGCATCCCTTAGAAAACGGGAATTACCTGTCCTCTCTTGCCAAAGCGTATTCTGAGCTTTGGTGGTGCAGAGGTGGCATATCCCTGAGCGTCCCCAATGCTGGTGCGTTGTGCCTTGCAGGGAGCCGAATATCAGCTGCGCCTGTCCCTTTTCGATGCCACCTACCACCACTTCTTTGGGAGGACGTGGAGGAGCGGATGGCAGGCTGCCCGCGCTGCCCCACCGCGCTCATCCAGGGTAACATTCAGTGAGGTAGGGGCTGCTGTGGCTCCGGGGAAACACAGCACCAAACCCTTTTTGTTCCCCTTCCTTCCCAACCCTTTTCCCAGGGTGCGCCCCAGACACTGCCTGGTTACTAAGCTTTATGCATGGTTTATTGGGATGGGGAAATTGGGGTGCTGGGTTGCCCCCGGGGCTGGTGCCACCATGGGAACAGCAGTGTGCCACCACGTGCCACCTGCTGTGTTCAGAGCCGGCAGCAGAGAGCAGTGTTTCCCCACAAGTGGGAAGGAGGGGAATGAGCAGCTGCCCACCCTCCAGCACACCACTTCTCTCTATCTGGGAACCAAACTCTTCCAAAGCTGGGCTTCCATCAGCTGCTGATACCAGCAAACCAAGGTGTCCCTTACCGGGGAGATCCTGTTGCCCCATGGCGTGACCCACAGCCAAGATGTCATATTTTCCAATTCATCACTCCGGTTTCCACTCCTCAGCGCTGCAGGTGAAGTGAAGCACAGCTTGGTGCTGTGCTCTGCCTTCATTTACATTGTCAGCAGCATTGAGAGGTGTTGATGTGTGTGTTTGTTTCCCAAGTGTTTCAGTACCATCCCACCCCGGCTTGTTTTGAAGAGGAATGGATTAAAACTAGGGCAGAGAGTGCTGTGGAGAAAGCTGGATGCTGGGAGGAGCTGCCTTTCCAAACACATTCCCTGTGTCTGCAGGCTTCCTGGGTGTTTGCCGTGTGGTTGAGAGAAGCTAGCGGGAGTTTTGGGGTGTTGGGGGACTGTGTCACAGCCTCTCTGCGGTGCCTGAATTGCGTTGCCTGTCCCTGCAGCTGCAGGGCTCGGGGTCTGGCACAGGGGTGGGATCTTTCAACTGCATGGTAATCAGCAGGTCAGCGTTGGAAGGAGTTCAGGTGGAGATGCTGCCTGCACACTCACCAGCCTTGCCAGAGCAGGATGGCGGGAGGGCAGGGATCAGGGTCTGCAGGTGTGGTGGATTTTGTCATCAGGGTTTAGGGGAGAGGAACGCCCTGTCACAAACCACTGTGTGCGTTCAGTGGCACATGGGACCTGCTGCAAGGGTTCCCTGTGCCTTTGCAGAGCGAGCCTTGCTCCACAACCAGAGGTCAGGTTGTTAAAGCAGCACCTTGCAATAAAAGGCTAATGGAATAACGATTTATGTCCTGGGGTTGATGTGGGAACGTCTCTCTCCGTTATCCCTTCCTGACAGCCTGTGACTGCAGTGAATATTTTCTCTTGAACAGTGTGGTAATGAGTTTTTAATAGGAAGATTAATCTAGCTTTAAATCCTGTCTGGGGAGGTGACCTGTGTCCCATCCCCTCCTGCCCTCAGGTCCATGCCACCCCCATGTCCTTCCCCACTGCAGGAGGGTTTCCAGCTCCTTTGACTGACTCTAATGCTGTAGGGCCAGGGTGCATCGAAGCCCTGCTTGTTTGGGCTCTGCAGCCTGTGAGTTACCCTGCAAAATGGGAGATGACAACAAAAAAAGTTTAAAGAAAAAGGGATAAGCATGTTTGAGATTTAAGAAGTTGAGATTTCTTAGTAGTGTCCGAGATCATTTGCTGTGAGCTTCTGTCTGGAAGTTTTAGTGGATATTCTGGTTGTGCCACTGGCTGTCCCAGTGCAACAGGCATTGCTCTGCCTGCAGCTGCTGCTGCCAGCTCTGGAATATCCCAACTCTTTTCTTTCCCATCCCAGGCTGTTTACTTCCACACCTCCTTGAACCACCCTGGCATCGTTGCTGTCATGGAAGTGGTAGTGAAGGCCAAGAAACAGGATGAGAGCTCTCAGCACCATTCCTGTGGCTTTGGAATCATCCCTCTCTTCCGTGGTGGATCTGAGGCGACAGACCCGGCCACTGAGGACAGAGCGTGAGTTCCCCTGCTGCTCAACGACAGGCCACGCTAGGAGTCGGGGTGGCCATGTGCATGGCTGCTTTGGAGGAAGAAAGGGTGGTCCTGGGGCTGCAGAAACAAAGCCAGAATTTAGAAACTTGGAATTCTTCACTCTGGGGAAGCAGTGATGGGTTTGGGAGGAATGCTTGTCCCTTCTCTAAGGGACAGGGCTTTTGCAGAGTGGGTGGGGGCTGAGCAGGGGCCTTATGGATGATGGAGATGTAATGGAGGATGGAGATGTGCCTCAGCATGGATTTACTGACTGCTGCATGTGTGCTCTCTGCTTTCAGGCTGAAGCTGTACCATGGCACGCCGCGTGCCCTACTGCACCCACATTTCCAGGACCCTGCAGAAAGTAAGCAGCAGCCAGACCTGGCAACTTGGTCCCTTCTTGGTGGCTTCTCTTCCCCAAATGTGTGTCATGCGTGTCTGGTTGATGTGAGACATGATCTGTGCCCTGGTAGTGCTCAGTGGACGTGCCTTGCTGCCAGCTGGGAGCAGCCTGGCTCGGCAAACCCAAGTTTTCCTTCGCTCCTAGCACATGTGTTCACAGATAATGATTCCTTCAACATTGGCTCTGTGAAGCTGTCTCCCCAGTTTTGGTCATTTTGGGATTTTGTCTTTTATTCAGAGAACAAATACCTGATGGTGATGGAGAAGACCCACCTGCAGTATGCCCTGAAGCCCCACCAGCCCCTGGAGACAATATTTCACCTCCTTCCCGAAAACCTGCTGGTATCTGGGCTCCAGACAGTTCCTGGCTTGCTGCCAGCATGTGGAGACACGAGTAAGGGCTCCTTCCCTTTCCCTCTGCCTGCGCAGCTCCTGCTGAAGGCAGAGGATCCCCAGGAGGCTGCAGGCAGGGCAGGCAGGGTGCTGGGATGGGATTTCTGGGAGCACTGTTGGATTCTCTGCAGTGCTGCCTCCTAGCAAGGGCATCTCCCCTGTGCGGGGCCACAGCCCTCACGCTCAGAGCTCAGCCTGGAAGACGTCAAAATGGCTCAGTCTGTTCCCTGTCTATTAATTGCTTCGCTCTTGGGAAGCTGCTACTAGGGATAAGTGATGGTTGGTTTAATTGCAGTCATTCAGCAGAGTCTTAGGAACAGGCCTTGCAGCTTGTTTAAACTCCTTGGTGGTAGGTTCAGGATCGCTGGGGTCTGCCAGGTTTAGGGGGTGAGCTCTTGCCTGCTCAGCCCTCGTTAATCTCTCCCTATGGCACGTTGCCCTTTGAGCTGCTGCAATTAAAATGTGTGAGATGGAGATTCAGAGTGTAAAAATTCCTCACAGTTCTGCAGCTGAATTATTCTTCAGCTTCCTGTCTGGAAAACCCACTTCTGATGCCTTTGGGGTTGTAACTGTTGCTGCTGAAGCTGAGTGAGGTCTGCAAAGCTCAGACCTGTGCTCGGAAGCTGAGTGGGCAGAGCCACCACTGTGGCACCGTGGTGCAGCGCTGGTGGCTTTCTGTTTGCTTGGGAAACCTGTGGCCACCACTTTGTCTTTCAGGTGACTGCTTCCAGAAGCCCCGACTGATGAAGGCGGTCACCTGCTATCTGGAGCAGTTATCTGTCCGGCTCTACCCTTCCCTGGAGGAATTTGAGGAGGAGCTGCTGGACTTCCTGAACAGTGATCGCTTACTTCAGGTAAGTAATGTACTGTGAGGGTGGGGAGGCCCTGGCACAGGTTGCCCAGAGAAGCTGTGGCTGCCCCGTCTCTGGAATTGTTCAAGCCCAGATTGAACAAGGCTTGAAGCAACCTGGGCGAGTGGAAGGTGTCCCTGCCTGTGGCAGGGGGTTGGAACAAGATGGTCCTTAAGGTCCCTTCCGACCCAAACCATTCCATGATCCCATGTTTCTAGGTGCTGCCAATGCAGTCAGGTCAGGGGAAGGCACAGTGCAGAGCAGTAATGAGAGTGCCTTGTTTATGGGTGGGGTGGAAAGAGTCAGATAAATGGTACTTGTACATTTGTTTCCCTTGGAGTCTCTTTTGCTGTGGAAGCCTTTAGCTTGCTTCCCTGCGGGATTAGCACATGGGTTCTCTGCATAGGCTTTTGTGTTGAACATCCAAACACTCCTAAGCAGAATTCGGGTTTGCTGTGCTGTGGGGAATGCAGAGACGAGATGCAGCGTGTATCAAGTGTGTTTCTGGAGGGACAGCCACTGGCCAGGTCCTTTGTTTCCTGGGTTTGTGCCAAATCTGCCATAAAGATGAAAGACTTTAATATCCATCAGCTGCTGGGTGCGTGGGTTCTCGTTGTTTGAGCTTCTGAAGGATTGCCTGAGCTTTCCTGGCTGTGGGCAGTGCAGGGAATGACACTGTGCCATCCCATGCCACCTCTCTGCCCGAGCTGTGACAGCTTTCCTGTCCCAGGCTAACGGCATGCCAGATGGTGAAGAGGTGGCCATTCGGGAGCGGCGGCTGCACGTCGGTGTCCACAATGGCCTGCGCTTTGTGCGGGTGCCGCAGGTTGTGGTGCTGGTACCAGAGACAGAGGCGGTGCCAGGCGGCTGCCGAGGGCTGTCCGGTTCCAGAGCCAGGTAAAGGGGCAGCCATCTGCTGCCGGTGCTGCTTCTCTCCTGCGTTGGACGCTGCCACAGCCGCTTCTCCATCCTGCACAGGGATGCAGGTCAAGTCCTGGTGCTGAGGAGCCGCATCCACCTAAGTGAAATGGTCCCTCACCCAGCATTCAGGGTCTGCTTCCAGCTGGAATACATCTTGTGCAGCACAGGGAGAGCCGGTGGGAAGGTAGGGCTGAGTGTGCGTGCGCCTCGTCTCCATCCTCTGTGGAAGAGCAGAGATCCTGCTGGAGGAGTGAGCCCTGCTCAGGATCTCCATTCTCTGCCCGTTTTGCCATCCTGCTCCTCCAGGTCATGGCAGCTCCTCATTGCATGGCTGTGCTGCCTAACGAAGGGCCCTGCCAAGTGTCTGGGTGTTTTCTGCAGCACTGGATGAAATACCCTGCAAACAGGCTTGTTGAATCATTTTAATTTGCATGGGTTGTATTCCTCCACAGTGTAGATGGAGGAATGTAGCCTGCAGCAGTCCCGTAGTGCATAGTGTTCTGGCAAGCTAATTCGCAAAATTTCAGGGGTTTTTTTAATATAAAAAAGGTTTTTCTTTAAAATTTAGCATTTATACTAAAAAGAGGTTAACCCCTCCCACATTTTTTTTTCTCCCCCCCCCCCTCCATCCCCCCTTGAATGCTGATGTTTTTCCAGGTGCTCCAGCCTGATGTTCTCAGACCATAAAGCCAGGAGAAGTCTATGAGCTTGGTCTCTGCAGTCAATACACTCTCACCTACTTACTTGCATTTCAATTTAACCTTTCGGCAGGTTAAACCCAGCTCAGAGAGCCCTGTGTGTCCTCTGCAGAGACCCTGTGCTGTTGGAGCTGTTGGCTCCTGGCTGGCTGAATTGATGGCCCAGTGTTCATTAGGAGGCTTTAATCATCCTGGCAAGATATTTGTTGAAAATGCAGCGAATGTCTTTTGTTAGAGCTGTCCAGAGCCAAAGTGGGGGATATGGATATTTATAAAGTGGGATGTATGTGCCAGACCAGAGGGATTTTTACTGAGCTTTGCAGTTGGAAATTTTGTTGAGTCCAGCTCTGTTGGAAAGTGGAAGCCCAGCGTCCCACAGGGCCTTGGGGCTTCAGAGGCAGGTCCATTTGGCTGTGCTGGGAGTGCTGGCTGGGGCAGCGGCAGAGCAGGTTCCTGTGGCACAGCCCAGGGGCAGAGCAGTTAATCCCAAAGCCGCTTGTGGAGCTGATCACCTTGTCCTTGTCCTGCATGCCATAATTAGCTGTGAGGGGGATGGTGGGTGCTGGAAGAGACCTCTCTTGCTTCTGTGCCTCTCCTTTGATTTGAGGGAAGCTGTGGATGTACTAGGTAAGTAGAAGCCTTTCCCCTCTGCTAGGGATGGGGGTCAAACACGTGTCCCTTCATGCTACTGCTTGAGCAAGGGTTTACAGAGAGATTAGGTGCTGGAAAGTGAATGTCTCCAGACCGGGATGAAGGGCAGTGGCTTCTGTGACACCAGAGCCAGGTGTGGGGAGGTGTGGTGGGAGATGAGAGCCAGTGTCTGTTTGGCAGCACCCATTCCCCGGTCCTGGTGGCGAGGTGGGTCTGCTTGGCACTCACGGCGCTCCCCCGTCCCCAGGCTGTGCCCGGCAGCGCCCGCGGTGAGGCGGCCGACATGCGCTCGGTGCGCTGGGCTGTCTGGAGCCCCGTCCCGGGCACCGGTGACACAGAGGTGATCCTGCCCCTGCGTGGCGGTGCCCGCCGTGGCCCCTGCCAGGCCTTGGTCTACCGGATGCCACCAAGCAGCAGGAGCTCCTGGCAGGTAAGGGCTTGCTGGCCCCTGGCAGCTCTGCCTCGCGCTGCAGGGCGAGGGAGCCGCTGCCAGAGGTATGAGAGAGGCTGCATGTAACATGCTGTCTGAAAGCATTCATTTCCAATTTCAGGGGAAGCACGTGGAGTCTGGGACTGTCCAATTCCATGTTTCTACTGATTCGGAAGAACATCTTGTAACTGCTGCGGAGATCCTATGTAAAGACAGGGACAAGTCGGAGCAGCCTCCTACGCCATCGCTGAGTGAGTGTTTTCCAGCCTGCTGACATTTAAAATATAGAGTGTGGCACTGGTGTCTGCTTGGGAAAGAAAACATGACTTCAGTGACTTTCAGTGAGCTAGTTATGAATTACTGGAGTGAACCAAGTTTCTGTTGAGTTGAATTCAGCTTGACTTTTTAACTTGCAAAATTCCCCTGTGATAGTACTGCTGAGCCACGTGCAGAATCCCCAGGGACTGCTAGCACTGCCCCAGCTCGCTCCCATTCCAGATTATCCTGATGGCAGTGGGGACAGCAGCCACACCAGCAGCACATTCTAGCTGCCAGTACTGCTGCTCCTCTCTCTGGACTCCGAGTCCTTCCAGATGTGGGGACAGGAGAGACGTCAGTTAAAGGCTGAGGAAAAGAGTAATAATCTGGTTGTGCTGCTGCTGAGGAGGTGTGACAGGAGGCTGGATTTGATGGGCGTGTGCAGGATGTGCTGGTGCCTGGCTGGGGAAGAGCAGGCAGGATCTGCCTGGGTGCACGGATACATCTGTCTGTACTTCGGGCTGCTGGTGGTTGAGGTTCCAGCACCTGTCTGCTCTGTTGGAGATGGAAGGAAAATTGCCGTGGGTTTGGTCACAAGGTTGTGTCCATTATTAGGCTCCTGGAAATCCTCTCTTGGCTTGTTTTCCTCTCATCCCCCTTTTGTGATTGGTGGAAGCAAACTCCCCTTTCTTCTGCAGTGCCATTCCTGCTGGAGTTCTAGATATGTCTCAGGGTGATGCTTCAGACACCTGACAGCATTTAAGTGTTACAGCTCCCTCAGCTCTCTGATCAGCCACTCAGTGCCAGCCTGCAGGCTGGGTGATGCCCACTGCAGCAGGTACCTGTTCCATGCCAGCTCTGATGCTGTGGTGCCTTCCACAAGATGGCAGTGGCAGCATGGCTTTGCTGTGACAAATCCTGCCTTTCTGATGGCAAGGAACCAGGATTGCTGCTGGGGGGGGACTTTGGAGAGGAAGTCTTTTGGGAATAGATGAAGGGGTCTGGTGATGTCGTGGGGTTTACCTCCCTGTAGCATGGGCTGTGTCATGGCTAGTACCTGCCTGGTGCTGCTTGGAAGGTTTTCCTGGTGCCTTTCAGCTGGAGGTGGCGGATATGTTGCTGGAGTTGTGGTGTGGTGAGGGGAGAGGGGAGCGAGTGCTGATGGTGGGCTTCCAGCCCAGTACTGGTGTGGTGTGCTCCCGCTTGGGGGAGTGGACTGGGGCACAGGCTGTGCCTGGCAAGGAGAGACTCCCAGCAGAGCAATTTTCAGGGATGAGCTGCATGGCAGTTCCCTGTTTCTAGAAGGCCTGTGGCACCAGGGAGAGCCTGGGAAGTGCAGCTGTGGTCCTGGAGCTGTGCCCCTCCAGCCTGTACCCCAAGCTGCTGAAAAGACTATTTGGTTCACTTTTTTGTAGAATTCCATTGGGAAACATGCTGCCAGTCTGGCCCATGGGAGGTCAAGGGCTTCTTCTGCCACCTCAGCTGCTGGTGGTGCTGACTGATCCATCCATCCTCTCCTTAACACAGGCCAAAGCCTTCCCAACTGAAAGGAAACAGTATTTTAGGCATGAGAGAGGTGGGGTGGTTTCCTTTGCACAGCAGCCAGCATGGAATAGCTGGGATATACATGGTGGAGAAAGCAAAATAAGGTCTCAGCATCACGTGGATGCAGGGATGGAACATCTGTGCCCCTGCTCTGCTGTGAAGGACCCGTGGCTCCTCGAGCTCAGCTGTGCCGGCGCCAGTGAGCAGCCAAGTATAAATACGATAAAGCTCCCACTGTTTCGGGGCACAAATGCACGAGCAGATGAAGGGAGTGACAAGAAATAACAGAGATGCAACGAAAACCTTAAGTATCCTAAAACTTTCACGTCTCATTAAGCATCCCACTTAGGCAGCACCGCGTGGCCGTTGGGCACCGCGGCACTGGCAGAGGATGGAGGAGCTGCTGTTTGCAGCAGAGTTAGCCTGATTCCCAGCAAAATAACGGATGGATCTGGAGATGTGCTATGTTAACCCTCAGGCATCAGTCTTATTGGATAAATAAGTCAAAAGAAGCGGTTGAGCAATGAATGGTAAGCAGCTTTGCTGCACTGCCTTTACCCCCAAAATTGAAAAGGACTTGGCTGGGAGGATGGGGGGGTTTGGTGGTGGTGGGTGCCTGGGGGTGACAGCTCTGCTACAGCCTTTCTCCTGTCCCTCTCCACAGGAGTGCCAGCCCCACAGCGAGTGTCGGTCTCCCCACGGGGACCAGGGGTGAGTGCTGCAGGCACCAGTGGGTGTGGGTGGTGGGTGGTGGCATTCCGAGGGGATGGCCCACATGCATCCTCTGCCTGTTTTCCTGTCTACTGCGTCCAAGAGGGCACTGAGTGTCCTCAAATCTACCTCTTCCAGGCAGCAAGACAGATCCTGCCTGTGAAATGTGGGGAGATGTTCCCTGAGCTCTTTTCACGCCCCAAGAGTGTTGGTGAGGGCAGCTTTGATTTTTGGCAGCCCAGATTTGCTGGGTCCTGTTGTCCCCAGTACGTGCTGACAGTGACGCACAGTTTGTGCGGAGCTGCTGGGATTTAAGGAGAGCTATGAATGCCGAGAGCCCTCTTTATGCTGTTTTATATCTTGATGCAGGAATCAATGCACACAAATATTTTTGATGAAATGAAATGCCTCATAAGGCTGCACTAAGCAATTTGATCTTCCTGCTGCATTTGCTATCCCTCCTCTTGCCAGGGAGTGAGCAGCAGGGAAATGGCAGCCAAAGTGCGAACCCTCATGTGGCCAAGCTGTGCTGCTTCTTGGTGGAAGGGCAATGCTGGCACATGTGGCAGCCGAGCTCCTTTAGCACAGAGGGGCTGGTGGCCCACCTTGCCTTGGGGGGCTGTCTGGGGGCTGTCTTGGGGCTGCAGGCGCTCACGCTTGTCATTCTCCCTCCAGCTGTCTGTGTCCCAGCTCATGGCCTCGCCGCGGGGCAAGGACCAGACCCCGCCGCAGGACGCGGGCATCACCCACCTGGAGGCCGACCTCGGCTCGCCAGACACAGAGCCTGGTGCCAGCGACCAGCTGCGGGCGCTGCCCTTCACCCCGCTGCAGGTGCCCATGGCCGCCGTGGGTTTGCAGGCAGGCAGGTGATGCTCGGCTCCTGTGTGCCCCTCACCTGGCCCATCAGGGTCCCCACAGCCACTTCTGTGCAGCTCACCCCCATTTCTCCATCAGCTCCTGTGTGTCACTCTCCCGCGCCTCCCTGGCACGCCTGCACGCCGCTGGCTTTCCGGAGATCCTGGACCGCAACCAGGAGCCAGTGGAAATCTCGGAGCCAGTGGAGCTAGGCAGTTTCAACCCACGGCTGGAAGAAGCCGACCCTCTGCAAGGCAATGAAATAATCCTGCAGTTCCTGGCTTTTGGCAGGTGGGGTGGCAGGTTGTGATGGTGCCTTCTGTGGGCAGATCTCAGGGGCCTCCTGGACAGAGTCCTTTCCCCACATCCTCCTACCTGCTTCGCTGCTGGGGCAGGAGAAGTCCTTGCAGAGGTGCCTCTTCCTCTAACACCTGCCATGGACGCAAACCCCAGAGGGTTTTATGATGGTGCTCTTGTCCTTTCCAGGCACTCTTAAGTCATAAACCATTTTTTTTTAATCGGATCCATAAGCTACAATGTGATGTCAGAACTCGTTAGTGCAGGGTTTCTCCAGAAATGCAAATGCAGTTGGGAAAGTTGGCACCCGAGGGGTGGCTATGGCTGGATAAGGCCCCGCTTCTGTTTTTAACATGGCTGGCAGCGTGCTGTGAGAAGGTAACACACTGCCTTTGCTGGGTGCCTCCATCGCAGCATATGGCAGGAGACAGCTGGAATTACTAAGCTTTTTGGAGAAAGTTAAGGCAAACCGTATGGCTGCTGTCTTCAGAGAAGTCCAAATACTTGTGATGCTGCCAATCTTCTCTTGTTCTTCTGTCTCTTGGCATGTGCCAAATGCATGAGGAGCTTGTGATGGGGCGGCAGCGCCGTACCACAAGCTAACCCAAACCCCTCTCCTCAAGGGATGCCCAGGGCAGCGTGGAGGGGCCATGGCCGAGGACCATCTTCCTCACCTTCCAGTTCTACCGTTTCCCGCCAGTCACCACGCCACGACTGCAGCTGGTCACCGGGGATGGGGGGTCGGTGACCGGGCTGGCCGTGCCGGCACAGCTTCTTGTCCGGGTGAACGAGGACGGGACGCTTGGCACCAGTAAGCTCTGGTTTCAGCATCTTTGTGTGGCTGCTCCTCTTAGCTGGGCAGATTTGGGCTTGCCTCCAGGCAAGGGAGGGATGGGCTGGTGTCTGTTAATAGCAAACCCCTGCTGGTTTGCACATTGTTAAAAACATTGAAAATGTCTGGTGTTGGAAGTATGTCACTGAGTGCCGGTGGGCTGAGGTGCACGTGCAGGCTGCCTGGCTCCCACCTCACCAAGCGCTGTGACTGTGATCTTGTGGTATCTTGCAGGACCCCTGGGCTTGCAGCTGAAGTACATGGTGGATCCGGCTTTCCTGCGGCCTGGAGAGCAGCGCTGGTTCCTGCGGTACCTGGCAGAGCACAGCCTCCAGATCGACGTCTGGGATGGAGACTCCCTGCTCCATATTGGGTCTGCTGCTGTTAAATTGGAGGTATTGGTTAGATTGAAGGTCTTTGCCCTTCAGCCTCTGTGACTGCTAATGCTGAAGGACCTCCCTTCCTGTGCAGAGTGCCGGGGAACAGCCTCGCTCTCCCTTTGGTCCCATGTTGTGATGCCTTTGTGCTGTCCTCACGACTTCAGTAAATGGAGATGCTGTCATCCCCTCTGTATAACCCAGTCTGGTTTCAGCCCTAATTGTGGCATTTATTGTCTTCTCCAAAGTGATGGCAAAGCATGAACTTTCTTCCCCTTCCCTAGAACTCCAGCAGTGTTTTAGGGCTAGACCCCCCCAGAGTCAGGATATCCAGTGGCATCCTTACCCAGAGCCCTTGACTCCCTGGATCAGACTACCTGGTAACTCATTGTACCTTGCCTGTCCTTGCCTTGTCCCCAGCCCCTGCTGCGCCAGCGCCAGGCAGCCGTCAGGACCTACCATGAGCTGGAGGTGGCCACGACCGAGTACGAGCCGGACGGGCCGGTGCTGGGCCGGGAGGCGCTGCGGCACGGCGCCCTGCGGCCCCTCGGCGTCCGCGTGGCTGTGAGGGGCCGCCTCCACCTCTGCCTGGCCAACGTCGGTGAGAGCCCACTACTCACGGCCTAAGGGCTTGGGTGGGACACACAGTGCACGGGGCTGTACCTGAGCAAGAGCCGGGCAGGCGAGGGCGTCCTTCCCAGAACCTGCTGGCTGTTTTTATTTTATATATTTAATTTCATGTCCTATAAATGTGCAGTGACTCCAGGTTTTAAAATCTTATCTTCAGAGGAAAGATTAGCTCCCTATAAGATATCTTAAATCGTCATTTCCATACTTTGCCTGCAAAGGGCCGATAAGCTCCTGGGAAGGAGAATCTGAGATCCACAACCCAGGGAGAGGTTTAACTCGCACCCCGCCAAAGAAGAGGTAGGGAGGAAGCAGAGCTGCTGCACTAGGACAGCCTTTAATTGGCGTTTTTCCCATCATCTTTTTTATTTTTAAATTTCAAAATATTGTTAAAAACAGGATGGCAAAGGTTGGTGCTCCTGCCTAAAGGATGAGGACAAGATGTGTAAGCTGGTTAAATACCCGCTGGGTTTAGAGCCTTGTCTGACTCTGCTTGGCACAGCCTTTGTGGGAGTGGGGACATGGAGCCATGTGTGGCTGTGCTGGTGGCAGTGCCACAGCCCAGGGAGGGAGAACACAGAAATGAAAGCAGGAGCCAGTGAGGGGCTCGGGATGGCGTGTGCTGTCAGTGCCACTCCGTTGCTGGGCAGGCGGCTGTGTGGTGGAATAGGTTTAGGGGAGCACAGTGGGGCTCTCGGGGCATCCTTGGCCTCCAGGTATTCCCTTCTGCTTGTGTAACTTGGCTAAACAGAGCTTCAGGGAGATAAAAATTGGCAGTAGATATTATAACAAAGAAAATGGATGGTTTCGGCTCACTCCTGTCTCTGCTCATGGCAGGTCACCCGTGCGAGGAGATCTCGGGGCAGCTGCCATCCCACTCCCGTGTTGTCCCTGCACCAGACAGCACTGTCACCATCCCAGCTGGCAGCTGGCGCTCCCTGAATGCTGACAGTGGTGAGTGCTGCCAGGATGGGGCTCGGCCTGTCTCACCGTGGGTTCAGGTGGGCAGGGTCTCTGCCCCTTCATTGCCAGCCGTGGGTCAGCTGCCACCTCCGGCACTCCCCAAGTCCTGCAACATCGCGGGGTCCTGGGGCTGCACTGTCTGGGGTCCCTCATTGCTGTCGTGGTGCTCTCTCCTCACAGGCGGGCGGACGGTGCGGGCACGGAGGCTGGTGGATGTGGACGGCGAACTGGAGGCCGCCCTGCGCAGTCGCCGGCCAGAAGTGAGCCTGACACCCCCCGGGCACCTCCAGTGAGGCCACGGCCACCCGCTGGCACCGGCTGCGGCACATGGTGCTGGTGTGGATGAACGAGAGTGTCGACAGCAGGGAGGGCACAGGGGCCGGGGACCCCATGGTGGCTCCAGGCTTACAGTCCCTTCCCTCCTGGCAGGGCTGGCCAAAGCAGCGTGCCTGGGACCTGCAGGTCATCAACTCCTACCGGGATCACATCAAGGGCGAGAGCATCTACCAGATGCTCAGCCAGGCCATCACAGCCACCCGCACTGTCCATGCTGTGCTGGGGACGGCCGAGTTCTTTGAATTTGCCCTGAAGAACCCGTACAGCATCCAGCACACTGTGACCATCGAGGTTGACCACCCTGAGCTCAGGTGCGGGTCGAAGTCGGATCACCTCTGTGTGTGTGGGGTGATGCCAGGGTGGGACCAGCTCCCAGCCAGTCCTCACCTCTGCTGCTCGCTCTCCCAGTGTCATACTGGACCCGCGAGAGTGGCGCCACTTCAAGGAGCTGACCAAGAGTGTTACGCCAGTGGAGGAGGAGATGTTCCATATCCGTGATGACCTCAAGCCTCAGGTCTACCTGCGTCCCAGTGAGACTGTCCACATCCCCTTCAAATACCAGACCTTCTCCGCAGACCCTGCCGTCACTGCGGCACAGGTAGGCATGGGCCCCGGTTTTGAGCTGTTCCCAAAAGGAAGTGTTCCCTTGGCTGTATTTGCTGATGCAGAGGAGGGTGCGATGGTCTCAGAGAGCACTGCGCAGCCCCAGCGACACTGCATCCTGAGGCAACCCACTCTTGCACCCTGCAGGGGCCATCTGGGCTGGGCACCAGTGCCAAAACAGAAACCCCCTCCCTTGGGAAGAGCGGGATCGGGCGGACTAAGCTCATCCAGGTTAGGGAGCCAGGTGAAACACCACTCAAGGGGCTGTGCGGGAGCAGCAGCATCACTGGAGAATCCCATCCCTCTCCCACCGGCCCCTGGGACAGGTCTCCTTCCAGGTGAGCGGGGGGAAGCCCATTGCACTCCTGCGGGTGAAGGTGGAGCCACAGCCCCACGTGGTGGACCAGACCTTCCGCTTCTACCACCCGGAGCTCACCTTCCTGAAGAAAACCATTCGGCTGCCACCCTGGCACACCCTCCCTGGTGAGTCTGCTGCGTGCAGTGTCTGTTCTCTCTTAGTCAGCATCTGCGGTTCACGGGACCTTCCTGGAGGCATAGCAGCATCCAGAGAGCACATCGCTGCTTCCTCACCCCTTTAAAGCCCTGGCTCCTCTCCATCTACTTTCCTGCATTAATGTCATCCCCAATTCCCCACACCAGTACACCCTCGTGGTTTGCTGGCAGCCCAGTGTGAGGGGTTCTGTGTATGGCTGTATGGGGTACGGGGGAGCAGCATAGGCAGAGAAGAGGCTCAAGCCAGTTTCCTTGGTCCGGGTCTGCAGGCACACCCGTGGGGGTACCAGGGGGACAGCCTGAGATGTTTGTTCGTTGCAGCGACCCCGACATCATTTGCGAAACCAAAAGCTTGGTACGTTACCCCTCAGCATCACTGTCCTTTGCATCTTTCTCCTGTGGGTTGTTTTGGTTGGTAGGGAGCTGCCAACATGGGTGCAAACATGGAGCATCCCCAAGTACCAGCCTGTGGCAGTGACACACTGGCAGCGATGAAACAGGAATTGCTTTTTATTCCCAATTAAAAGGAGCCGCATTGTTTTGGCGGGGGAGGCTGAACGCGTCCCCTTATCGCATCGCGCAGCAGCCTGTGCTCGCCTGTTCTTTTGAGCAAGTACCAGATGATTCAGACACTGGGGAAAAGCAGCCTTTTGTCGGGCTGGGATAGACCTTCCCACTGCTCGGGGTATCCGCACCCGCCGGCAGCGTGCGGTAGGATGGTGTGTCCTCGGTGTGCGGCAAGGCCTGTCCCTGCTGGGGGATGCTGGGGTGGTGGGGAACTCCGTGCCCCAGCCCTGCGCCACTCTGCTCCCTCCTCAAGCGGTAGGCTCTCCAGGGCTGGCTCTGCAGCTGAGGGTGGTGGAAGAGAAAAATAAACTTGGGCATGTCCATGCAGATGGTGACGAGGGATAGTTGCTAATTGCTGTTGCGGAAATATGTTAGTATGGTAATTGGATTAGGGCTTGTTAGAAAACTTGCGGAAAATTTGCCAAAATTTGATTACAGATGCAGACCTGGAATGCGATAGTCATTTGTATCCTCTTTTGTAATTAAAAATATGGGAAGAGCTCAGCCAAGCTGTATAATAACTTAATAACGTAGTTTAACGAGGTGCTGAAAGCATCTGCTTTCGTAAGGGGGCTGGTGGTGGGTTCCTGTGTTAATGGGAAGACAGCCCTGGGGTCTTTGTTAGCTGGCCTCGGGGTCAACTTCTGGGATGATGCTCTGGTGCAGGGGCCTGGCGAGCCACAGGACATCTTCCTCAAAGTAGCCGGAGGACCAAGTCCACAGATCAAAAAGTTCTTTGTTGCTATTTATACGTAAGTGGCAGGACCTCAAAGGGGTGGGCAGCGCTGGCCCCAAAGGGGTGGGGAATGCTGACTCCTGTGGTGTGCGATGAGTCCTGTCCATCTGTCCATGCACAGGGACGCCTGGCTGGCAGCACCTGTCCAGATCTGGCAGTTCTACCTGCACTCTCTGCAGCGCCTGGATGTCACCTGCACGGCCGGGCAGCTCACCCGCCTCTCTCTGCTGCTGCGCGGCACCGCAGCCCCGCGGAGGGTGCAGGCCTTCACCTCCCACCCCCAGGAGCTGGAGGTAATCCCCGTGGCAGGCTTGGGGCTGGCTGGCCTGGGTCAGCCCAGAGAAATCCCCTCCAAGAAGGGAATGCCAGCCCAATCGGAATTATGAACAACTGAGAGCTGTAAAGCGTTTGCGATAATTATCTTTTGATTAGAGCTGTCATGTGTAGGATCATCGGCACGAAACCCCAGAGGGCAAATTATCTGCGTTAATGAGACCGTCTGAAGACTCACAATTTCTTTAGAATTCGTTTGGCCGCAATTGCCAATGTGAATAATAAAAGGCACAAAAACTCCATTGCCGTCCTGCAAAGGAAAGGCAAAGGCTCCCCAGGCGAAGCCTGTGTAGGGGAACCCCTGGACTGGGAAGGCGCTGCCTGTCCCTGAGTGCCTCTTGTCCTTCCCGACATGAATTAGTTCCAGGGTATTCCTGGGGGTGAGATTCAGTAGCCGTGGTATAGGGCACGAGTTGAGTCTAGTTGATGCTCCAAGCTGGACATTGCAGGCCTGTGGTTGGCAGTGGGTGGCTGTACCTCCAGGTATTGTTCTGCAGGTGGATCCGAACGGTGCCTTCCTCCTCCCTGCCAATGGCATCCAGGACCTGTATATCGGCGTGAGGCCACGGCGGGCTGGCAGCAAGTTCATCTACCTCAACCTGGTGGACGTGGAATACCACCAGCTGGTGTCCTCCTGGCTGCTCTGCCTGTCCTGCAGGCAGCCCCTCATCTCCAAGGTACGGTGGCTCTCGCGAGTGAGAAACATGGTGATGGTGCCGGATCGGTGGTCGCAGTCCTGCCAATAACCTGGGGCTGTCTCCTGCTTCTTTCTCTCTCTCCATCTGTGTTTTTTTTGGCGCTTGCCACCCTGAGCACACATTTAGCCCTCGGGTACTTGAATAATCTCACTGAAGCCCCTGGTAAAATGCCTTTCAGGCTGTTTTGGAGGCAGCCGCACGCTGAGGAGTGGCAGCTCGGATGTATTCCCGGTTGTGAAATTAGAGCTGTAGCATGCTGCTTTCGATTAGCGCTATGCTGGTGGAGGCCTTACCTCAAAGACAGAAAATTACATTTCCTGGCTAATGTGTTCCTTCTAAAAATATTTTCCTGAACCCCTCGGTATCAAGAGAGGTTCAGATTGGTGTTTACACTGACACCCCAGTGTCCTGCCACATGCTGCTGCTGCCATGGGATGTTGGAGAATCAGAGTAGTTTGGGTTGGAAGGGACCTTTAAAGGTCATTGAGTCCATCTAGTTATCTGAGGGAGTGCCATGGCTGTCCCTGTGGACATCCGTGAATGAGCTGGAGAAGGAACTGACCAGTCTCCTCTGCTTTCCCAGCCCTTCATCCTTTGGGCTGGTAATTAATTGCTGCTGCTTTTGCTCAAAGGTGGGTTCTTTCTGCCGGCTGGCAGAGCAGATGTGAGGTGTGGGAGGGGAGGGAAGGCAGCGTGTGGAAGGCAATTCTCCATGGTTGGTTCGGGGGAGTGCCTGTTGTTCCTGCTGCCCACCCTGCTGTCTGTGCCTCCTCCCCCATGGCTCCTGCTCCCCCACAGGCCTTTGAGATCTCGCTGCCCGCAGGAGGTGGGAGAGGCTGCAACAAGCGCATCACCTACACCAACCCCTACCCCTCGCCCCGGCTCTACTTCTTGTGCACCAACCGCCCCGACCTGCTGCAGTTCAAGGAGGACTCCTTTGAGGTACGTCCTGCTGCCAGTACTCCCCCTTGCCAGCCCCCGGTGCTCGTTGGCTGGACCATGAGGTGCTTGGCAGGTGCCGGGTGTGCCACTGTGGGGGGACCACGCTGGCCTGGGGAGGGTGGGCAGGTGAGGGGGTCTGGCCAGGTCCTGCCGCCACATCCCACCGCTGTCCCACAGGTGGCTGGTGGGGAAGTTTACACCATCGGGCTGCGCTTTGCCCCGAGCCAGGCCGTGGGGGAGGAGGAGATCCTGATTCACATCAATGACCACGAGGACAAGAACGAGGAGACCTTCTGCGTGAAGGTCCTTTACCAGTGAGCCCATCTGCCCACCCACCGCGGCAGAGCGGCTGGTTCCTGCGCCAGCTGCTGTGGCTTCACCAGCAGCACTGCCTTGGGGATGCCTGTGTTGTCTGATGGGGGGCGATGAGCCTGGTCCCCTCGTAGTCACCTCACCAAGCCAGGGGTCTCTCTGTCACTGGGATCCCCGAGCACTGCTGTGAGTGCCCGTGGTGCCACGTGGCTCCATCCGCACAAAGCGGGGAGAGCGGATGTGTTTGTTACAGCACTTTACAACCACAGGATCTTTATTTTTGTTAAACAAGGCAATATATTAGGCACTTTGGAGTCTTTTTTTAACTTAAAAAGTTTCCAGATTTGATTCTGCGGAATTGTTTCAAAGTATTTTGGATTCTACAGTGGGTTTTGTACACACTGAAGTGGTTTTCTGGGATTTTTGATACTTTTTACTCATCCTTGATCCATTAAAATTGCTGTGCACAACTGGCAGAGTGCAGCAGCATTTTCTTCAGGAGGAGGTGGAAATCTGCAGTGTCCCTGTCCTGTAGAGGTGACTGCTGGAGGTCCTCTGTGTCACTCCCATTCTCTGGAGTAACCTGGAGGTCAGGGCAGGGACTGTGAATGGGAATGGTGGGCAGGGCAGCCCACTACCCCTGGAAATGCTGCCTGAGGCTGGTGAATCAGTGGCCCCGATGAAGTCGGGTGCTGAGTTCCTCTGCCTCCCTCGCACTGATGGGAAATGACAGCTCATATTTTAGAACTGATTATACTGTCTGCAGCACAGAGAGACCCTGAAGTTGTGTTATTAAAGTAGATTAGCTGAATAATTTTTATTACATTTTCGCACAACGATATTTCTTGAGGCTTATGAATGAGCTGGTGCTGTACCCGCGGCAGAGGCAGCTTGAGTGGTGAATGATGTGCCAAGTGTTCAGGGGACGCCAACACAGGGAATCAAGCTAAGCTGGTGCTCGTAGGGTGAGTGCTGCCTGCTCCCCTGGAGCACATGGCTGTGGCCCCAAAAATCTAGAGAACTTAAGAAAAAGAATGTTAAGAAAAGTTGATAAAACTTTTCCTGTAGGAAATGGAAGTGTTTTGTGTTCCAGCTGCTTGGCATTAAAGCCAGGGCCCTTGGAAGTGCTGCTGCTGCCCACTGGAACATGGGGCAAGCGTGGGGGCAGCTTCCTGGGCTCCCCCTTGTTAATGAAGTCATCCCCACCACTGAACTCAGAGCGCCTGTGCCCGGCATGCAGCTTGGTGTACTCTTCCTGTTTGCATTCATATCAGGAAGGAAACTGGATTCCAGTAATGGCAGAATTAATTTGCACTAAAAATCTCAGCTCGTGTCTCATCACCCAGGTGCACAGGGAGGGAAAGGATGGGGAAGCCTTTCCATGGAGTCAGTAACTCTCGGGAGTGCTGTGCCCTCCTGGAGCAGACACAGATGGGACCCTCTGGGGACTGGAGCGTCGCTGCCTTGGTGAAGGCACTGCTGGGGCAGCAGCAGAGGAATAAGGAGAGGGGGGAGACCTGCTTGCAGCATCTGGGGCAGGAAGGGACCACTGGACAGTGACAACCAGTAATGAGAAAATAAGAAAAAGAGACATAGGTGTTGGGTGCAAAGCTCCTGCAGCAGCTAAAGCCCATTGGGAAGCCAGTTCCCAGGATGCCAAGGCCTCAGCAGGGTTCACCGCCAGCCCAAACTTTTAAACCCAGCTTGTTTTCCACATTATGAGGAGGAAATTGCAACTGCCTGAGAACCCTCTAATTAAACAAAACCTCACCATAATATTTGCTGGGAGCTCGCCAGCCCTGTAATATGACATTACCGGGCATCTTTATTAGCTGAATTGAGTATTTAGCATCTCTGCCAAACCAGAAGCTGATTGAGGCGCATGGAAGCAGCACAGTAGGATCCAGCAAAGGGAGCTATGACCTGCTGGTGAGGCTTGGCCACGTAGAGGGTAGCTGCATCATCTTGGGGGGCTTCCTCCACAGACAGACTTCCTCTTGGTTATTTCCCTGTCACCCAAATCCAGCAGCAGCCCCAGCATGGGACTTTGGGAGGTTTATTCCACGTTTCTCCCACTTGTCTCCCTGAAAGTGCATCACCCACTTGATAAAACCTGATTTAATGGTTACAAAACCCAGAGATAAAGCTGCTCTTAATGGATTTCTTTAAGATCAAGGCTGTCAAAGACCAGGCTCAGAATCCTTTCTACAGCGAGAGCAACTATATTAAGTGCACTCAATCACGCCCAGGCGAAGGTTCCCTAAGTGAGACTCGGGCTGGAGGAAATGCATTTTATTAGCGTCTCTGGAGAAAGGAGCTTGGCAGGAGGGATGAGGAGCCTCCAAGCTGCGGCGGCCGCAATCCTGTTCAGCTGCAATGGATGGGATGTGAAGGACTTTGCAAAGCATGTCCTCGCTCCCTGGTTGGGTCCTGCAGGGAGGAGGTTGATGGGCACTGTGGTGACATCGCACGATGGTGACATTGCATGGCAGTGGCCCCTGCGTGGGGCAGGTGGCTGGTCAGGGAGGGATGCTCATCTTGGGATGGTGCTTACAAACACACCTCAAAATCCTCTCTATGGAGCTCAGCTCCTGCCGGGTCTGAGGGAGAGTGGGACATTCATGGTGGTGATGGTCAAAGTCTTTTAGGGGTCTTGGATGGGACTCACCCCAGCCATGGGGTGAAGGAGAGAGGCCTCGGCTGCTCTGGGCAGACCAGAGCTTAAACAGAGATTAGTTTTTCACAGTTTTCAGCTCCAGACCAGAGTTTAAACACAGATTAGTTTTTCATAACAAGTCGCAGCTCCATAATGAGAAATTTGCAGCAGTTCTAAACTGCTGGTTGCTTTTAAATCATTTCCCGTCTTTCTGTCTCAGGCTTGACATTTGATGACGAATTGAGTCTCTGTGTTCATTTACCCACTGATTTATTGTACGGAGGTGGGAAGCTGTGGCCACCTTAGTGAAGGTCAACACAGAGTGTTTGCTTGTAATTTCCAAAGACTATTAAGGTTTTTAAATAAACGCTGTGGTTGCTGTAGGCAATGAAGGCCCCTCTGGTGAGGCTGCTCCTGCAGCAGATCCCATCAGATGATGAGGAAGGGTTTGTGAGCAGATCACTTGACTTACCGGTGTGAGGTGTCCAAAAGGGTACATCAAAATGCACCCCAAATTCATGCTTAGAGAGCACTTGATTTTAGGGGCACAGGTGAGCCAGGTGCTGACAGCCGCTCCTCACCTCCCAGGCCAGATTAGCACTGGGTTCTCATTCTGCTTTTCCCTCGCTCGCTGAGCCTGTGCTCATCCCTGGGAGGTTGGAGGGAGCTGCCCCACGGCTCCCCCAGGACGTTGGCTTTGCCTCCTGCCGCAGGAGCCGCTGTTGGCGGCTGTGAATCTGCGCGGCGGGTGTGAGCAGAGCGGGCTGCGCCAGGAGGTTCGGCTGCGCAAATGTCACACCGATCTTATCTCGGGGGAAACATCCTTAAGTAATTACAGTCAGTGAAAAGTCCTGCAATAAAACCCTCGGAGGCTGCAGCCTTCTGTTTATCTCTGAAGTACGTGCGGAGGGAGCTGGGAGCGGGAGGTGCCTATGCCTGCGGTCCCTGCGGTGTGGGGACGGTGTCAGGGCTTGCCTTCGCCCGGGGCGTGGGCAGGAGGATGCTCTGAGCTCTGCCTGCACCAACCATCTGCCCCTGCACTGCCAGTTAATGAGCAAATGCGGAAAAAAAGAGAAACTAAATCTCTCCATGGGTAATTGGCACACAGAAAAGGGGCCAAATGAATTAAATAAATCCTTTGCCATGACACTGGCCCCACTCAGCTCCCTGCCTCTCACAGCAGCTTTTCAAGCCTAATGGTGTCTGATACTCTTTTGGCACCCATTTTTGGAGCTGCATCCCACCCCTGCTGCTCCTTAATGCAGCTCATCTCCTGCCTGTGGCTCCCAGGGCTTCTGCCGAATCAGCACTTCAAATTAAAGTCTTCCCCACTGCTCCTTGGTTTCCATGGAGATCCGAGTGGATGCTCCTTCCTCCTGAGTCAATGGAGAGGCCCCCTCCTGGGGATGGCCCTCGGGGGAACCTGGGGGTCCCCAGGCATCCAGCGGCTCTGCAACCGCCTTTGCCACATGCTGCTGCTGGCGGTCTTTGGCTTCGGTCCTGGCGTGCTGGTGCCTCGTTACACAGCAGAGAATCCCACAGGTGCTGGGAACAGGCTCCCAGTGTAAGTTATCCTCCCACACTGGAGCTGATCCTACTCAGCTCTTCAGAGAGCTTGGCCAGAAGAAACTCTTCTCCTCCGTTGGGAAGCAGCCCTTTGGCTGGACTAGGACCAGGTTGGTTTGTTTGTATCTTTACTTAACTATGAATAGACTTTGTAGTCTGCATACAGGTTTCCTGAGCGTTGCCTAGAGCTGTTTGGCCAAGGCTGCTCCAGCAGTGGGGATGGTGGTGGGAATGCCCTCACATGTGTGACTGAGTGGGCAAATAGCTGCGAGATCTAAGAAACAACAGTAATTACAGAGCAAAATTGTTATTAATGTACTAATTTACATGGGAGCCAGGTTGTATGTAATTACACTTTGGGATCATGATAAGGTTAATGCATTTACCTTCCTGGGTATTTATAGGCCCTTGGAATTGTTCTCTCTGTAAGAACCACGAGTTGTATTCTGGCCTTGTGGGTCTGGCAGCTGAAGGGGGGTCAAGGGCACGAGGAGGTTTGTTGCTTTTTGCTAATAATCCTCACAGGGGAATTTGGGGCAGCAGCAACCCTGGCTGCGTGGCTCTGGGGCATCCCAGGGGATGCTCAGAGAGGGGATGCATCCAGTGGCTTCCCAGAGCCTGTTAGGTCCTGGTCAGACAAATTTTCTGTGGTGTGTGTATGTGTGATATATAGCTCTGAAGGGAGCTGCCCCAGGGGCCATCAACATCTGGCATTTGGCTGCCTGGAAATCCCCCCAGCCTCTGGGCTCAGCAGCAACCACCTGGGCTGGCAGAGGCAGCAGCAAACATGAGCTGTTCACGCTTAACAAATCGGAACTTTTCAAACACCTCGGGAACTTTCTGATATCGGCAAAAAGCCTCTGCCTGCAAGGATGCTGTTCCCCATGCCAGGCCCACGTGTCTCCTTCAGCAGCCACTGCTCAGGTGGCCGTGGCCGTGGGTGCCCCAGAAATGCCAGGCTGGAGCAGGGCTGCGTGTCCGCACAGCGGTTGGGGGGAGCCCGGGGACTGCTGCGACGGCGCTCAGCATCGCTCCGGCATGGGTGGGAACGGGAACGAGCTGGGCAGGATGGGACAGACCTCGGAGTCCCCCTCCTCAGGGACATTCTGGCTTCTCCCCAGTGCCTCAGGAGTACTGCCCTGCTCCAGCCCACCTTTATTAATGTCACCCTGGGAAATATCAGCTGGGTTTGCGGAGCATCCCTTGGCACTGAGCCCTCCCGGCTGCACTGGCTGCCGAGCCCACGCGTGCGGAGCCGCTCGCTCGCGGGCCGCTCGCACGGCCACCAAGTGTCACCGGGGATATTTCTCCTGGTGTCACATGGGGAGGACAGCAGCAAACTTCAGAAGGTCAGCACAGCCCTAAAAATATGTCTCTATGTGCGCACAGCTGTATTTTTGGCTTCTTCATAATCCAACCCACACACTGCTAGTGAACGGCTGGAGAGGCCTGGACACGAGCACCTTTAGGAACGAGGGAAAGGTTTAATAAGGTTATGGGAGGCCTTGAGGACCCCTTGGCTTGGCCTTTCACTGATTCACAGGGAGATAATATGTGAGTGGCTCCAGGGAGCCCCAGGCTCCCCTTCCACTGCAGAACTTCACAGCAGGGTTGTCAGAAAGGGAATTGTCAGAGAGGAGCTGATGAAGCCCAGCAACATCCCAAATATTTCTCCAGAAATCAATGCAGAAGTTTATTCCTCTCTTTAGAGAAGAAAGAGAAAAGGAAGGGGAAGGGGAAAAGGAAAGAGGAAGGAGAAAGGGAAGGGGGTTCTAGGCTGCCTGTCAGGCCCGTTTAGCCACATCGTGTAAACCCATTCTCACAAGAAATGTAAGTTTGAGTTATGTGTGTTATTTTTGCAAACTGCACGTGGCTGAATTTCTTGGTGACAGAAGTGAGTATCTGCACAGGGTTATGCAAATGCAATACTTAATTAAGTGGGAGTCATACAAAATAAATTCTAGCTCCACCAAATGCCCTCTCTTCTTCAAATCGAGGTCTTTTCCTAGTGATCAGCTCCCAGCTGAGAAACTCTTCCTGTGGGGGATGGTGCTGCTTTCCCACCTTTTCTTGGGAGGAGGGAGGGAAGAGGCATCCCCATCCCTGGATCATCCCCTAGAGACGTTCCCATCCCATCCCATTCGCTCCAGTCCCCAGCTTGTCCCCACCAGCACAATGTTCTGCCACGCCACCCGCTGCTCTCATTCCTCCAGCCCCATTAATCACCCTTGAGGGTGCCTCGTACCTTATCAGGCCCAGATGTTTCCTGCTGTTCGCTACAAATGTTAATTATCTCCTAATTACTTCTGAGCAGAGGCTGGGCTGGCAGAGAGTGGGGCGAGAGCCAGCCAAGGGCATTTACAGCCTGGGGTGGTGAGACATGAACCAACAGCTGCCTCTGGCAGGGAGTTTGTTGTTCCATATTATCCGCTCCCAATTCCCAGTATTTACCAAGGAGTTACCTAGGCAGTGCCCCAGGATGGAGATGCCTCACGGGGATGGAGGATGTGATAGACCTCTCTGCCTGCCAAACCCCCCTCCAGTGGCCCTTTTGTCAGCCTGGAACATTTGAGTGCTGGACATGGGTGGCCGTGGTGGCTGCGGGACGCATTCCTGGGGCTTTGTGGTCGGCTGCAGGGATGGAAAGCCGTTGGGCTTGGGCATTACTGGAAAACCCCTTTGAAGCAGAGGAAAGGCGCCTTAGGGGATTTGTAGCCTGGATTGAAGCCATCTGTGACACCTCGTAGTTTCTGCCATCCAGCACGTCCCCAAGCTGTCCCTTGTGCCAAACCATCTCGTCATGGCCACCGTGCTCGTGCCACCGCTACAGCCCCACACAGGGACCAGTCAGGGATGGCCTCTGCATGGCCAGAAAAGCCTCAGCCCCTCCCGTGGAACGCTGCTAGCTTGGGCAGCACAGGGCAAAAATGATTTAAAAAAACCCAACCCAAACCCAATGGAGCGAGCAGGAGAACAACTTTGCAGAAGGTTTATTTTTAGTTCTCTCTAGTGCAAAAAAACAATTAAAGGAAGTGCCAAACCCCACCCCCAAATGCAAAGAGTTGGAAACCAAATGTCACCCCAGCTTTGATCCCCTCAGAGGCAGCACTGCTGCTATCAGTTTAGAAGCATTAATTTGCATATTCATGTCCCCTAATTTGCTCTTCGGGAGCTGGAGTCTAACAGCTAATGAAGAAAGTCTTCCTGTGCACACAGAGCAAACCTGGAGTCTATCACAGATGCACTGAGAAAAATAATCAGACGCAAGTAAGTGTCCATCCCAAGGGAAAGGCTGTCCAGACCAAAAATCTTGGCAAAGACCAAACTCCCTTCTTCACATGTCCAGGGGATGGGATGAAGGGGCTGTGGCCACTGGGGGGACATGGCAGTGGGGCCCCAGTGCCAGGATGTGCCCTAATGCAGGGAATGCTTGGGGAGGGATGCTGGGGAGGGGATGATGAGGGGAATGTTGAGCTGGGGGGATACTGAGGGGGCTGCAGACCTGCTTCCCTGTAGAGCAACAAGAGGCATTGAACCATGGAGTGGGGACAGGCTGGTTTTAGGGAGCACTGAGCACCCAGAGACCTGCCAGGACCAGGAGGAGCTGTGTCAGGAACCAAAAGGCTCTTGTGGTGTCTGGCCGAGCAGGCAGTGTTATCAGCCATTCTGCTAAGTGATGTGTCCCTTCTGTTCACCCTTAATTTAATTTCTTTCAGCAACACAATAGCTCAGTTTTATGTCTGCCATTTATCAAGAATTAAACTTATTGCCATCGTTGTTGGCAGGGTATTGATTCCGAGGCGGCACTGAGGCTTGCAGGAGGCAGTGACTGCTTCTGCATCCACCACACTCCTGCTCCTCATCCCACAAATGGGAACACGTGAAAATCCCAGGGCCTATATCTATTGGAACTAAGGGATGTGTAGGGATCCAGTGAGACCATGAGATGTCACGTGAGTTTTCCATGGCTGTGGAAGTTCAGCATTGAGGAGCAGGTGATGCCCTTTATTCCTTGCAGTGCCTGGACAGCTCCTTTTATCTGCTCTGCTAAGGGCTGCAATTACAGCTATGTTGTCAACAGCAAATAACGATGAGGTTGTCAGAAGGCTCGAGAGGCTGGGTTAAGGCTGCTGCCTGCAGCAGGAGACATGTGGAGAGGGGGAGCTCCTTCAGGGAAGATGTGCCCCTGCTTTGGCCAGAGTTGGATTGTAAAAGTGGCCCTGCCAGCTCAGCACTGTGTGCCAGCAACGGGGCTGGGAAAAAGCAAACCTGAGCACTGACTCCTTCCTGGAGAGGCATGGAATCATGGAATCCCAGACTGGTTTTTATTGGGAGGGACATTAAAGCTCATCCAGTTCCATGGGCAGGGACATCTTCCACTAGACCAGGCTTCTCCAAGCCCCATCCAGCATGGCATTGAACACTTCCAAGGATGGGTATCCCAGATAAATATTGTGTGGTTCTTAGCTGGAAAAAAACATCCTTGCATTTCAGTGTGTTGTATGGCTCGTTAGCCTCCGGTGCGTTACCTCTTGATGGTTTAGCATTACTAATTCCTTTGGTAATTATGGCAATAACAATAATCCGGGGAAGCTTGTTGGGCTGCGATGCGTGTATATGCTGTGCTGTTCCATGCAAATTCCCCTTGGGAAGTGTGAAAGTTAATGCGACCTGTCTGTATGGCTGGGAAACTCCTGTGGGATAGTGAGTGCCGGGCTGGCAGGTTGGCAGGGCACAGGCAGAGTGGCAGTGCCGTGATGGCACAGGAGCAGAGCTGGGTAGAGGGTAGCTCTGGTCCTCCTACCCCCTCCGAAAAAGGTTATGCTACTGGACTCTGCCAGGGAAATTCCTGCCCCAGCTGAATCCCAGATTTCACTGACAGTTGGGAATTTCAGCCTGAGCTGCGGGACTTGGTTTGAGCAGTAGCATCAGAGTCAAGCTTGCTGCACTGAGTTATCTGTCTGCGATATCAGCTCCCCTTAAGAAAATCACAAAGAAAAAAATCTTCCACTTTCTTTTCTTTTCTTTCAGCAAATGCATTTTAAATAAATTATAGGATTAAAAAAGTTAAAAGTTTAATCAGCTCCCCCATTGTGTGCAAGTTCAAAAGGAACATTTATCAGGCGCGAGGTTGGGCCACAGTTTGTGTATGCTGCTGGAAGATTTTTAATTCGCTCAATGGGAAACGATGAGCAGAGTTGATTAGATGGGAGCTGTAATTTGCTCCCAGCTGTCAGCAGTCCTGGCACCCTCAGGGAGTTTGGAGCCTTGGAGCAGCCATGATCCCCTCCCGTGCCACTGGTCTGAGGTGCCCCTCACCGGACCTGAATGCGTTTGTGCTCATGGTTCATGGTGTGGCTCCTCGTGCTCCATGAGTCCCTCCCTGTCTAAGAAGTTGGGTGAGGAAGCCTGTCACACCAGGCAGTGGCATCCAGGGTGAAGCAGCAGTGTGGTCCAAAGTATCCCAGAGCAGGGATCAGGCTCCATCCTGGTTTGCTCAGCTGCCTCCCAACAGATGTGGATTCTGACACTGCTTTGTGGCAGGCACACAGCTCCCTGCGTGCCTCTGGTATCTGCAGCCCCTCAGATGAAGGATGCAGCACACAAAGCCAAATCCACTTTATTAGCATTATCCAGGAAGTGAAATCCTTTTCCATAAGTGGTTCTGTATCGTTAACAGCAAAATAAGCAATTGCTGACAGCCAGGCTGTTCTGGAGAGCAAGTCCACATCCATCCTAAAAACTGGGACATGCCAGCATGGCGATGTCCTTTCATCTGTCTCCTGTGCTCCTTTTCTCCTTCCTGCCTGTCTTGTCAGGGACCCTGGGAACACCAGCAGCAGTGGCAGGTGGCTGTGGAGGAGTTAAGGGGCTGTGTTTCTCACTCTTCCTTCTCAGGGAAGACAAATGATTCATTATATTCCCCATCATTTTCGCTGATGCCTGGCTGCCTCCCATCGTGATGTTGGGTCTACACCATGCAAGTCATTAGCGTGATCCCCAAGAAGAGCCGTGGAGAGCTGTGTTTCCTATTTGTCTGCGGTGGCTCCTGCCAGGGACCAACCAGTGTGATCGGTTCTAGTTTTCTTCCAGATCTTCACAAAAATGCCAACACACACAGAGATGGCATGAGAATATCCCGGCTTTTCCTGGGCAAGGGAGAGGAACCTCTGTGGCTGTGAGAGGTTTTGTAAGTGGGTCGATGGGGGAGCTGCCCCTGACTGCTGGCATGGCAGGGACAGTCAAAGACATCTGCTGCCCACACTGGTGGTTTGCTGTGGGCACTGCCAGCTTCCAGCCTCCCTTACAGTAAATATCCAACTCATCTTCTCCTGGGCAATATTTGCCTCTAAGATCCATGGATGATAATATGCCATGTGGTAGGAGTCAGGCAGCTGCAGGCAGGGCAGTGCAAACCCCATCCCAACCATCAGAGTAGTCGTACTCCCCACGGTGAGAGGCAGATAGAGATCTGTCAGAAAACCACGGTCCGAGAGCTGGCAGTGGAGCTTTTCCCTAAAATCACTCCATTTTCAAGCACCAGAATGACTCACTGCTGAACTGCATGTATGACTGCAAGTAGGACTGTGAATAGGACTGTTAGTAGGACTGCATGTGGGTCAGAGGATGCAGGTGGTATTTGTAATGAAGCCTGTATACAAATCCAGAAGTTTTTCAGATGACCAAGCGAGCTGGATCTTGGACCTGAGTCAGATAAGATTACTCAGATCCAGGGAAGGTGGGGGAGTCTCCAGCACTGGTGGGATGTGCTGTGTGGTCTGGGTGTGAACCATGGGCTGATGATGGTCTCGATCAGGCAGAGGGTTGATGTCCACAAAGATCCAAGACCCCAGTGCAAACTCCACAAGCCTGTGTGCTCCCCAGCATCTTCCAGAGTCCAGCCCTGCCTGAATGGAACATGTCTCCAGCTAGGAGAGGGATGGCATTAACAGAGAGAATCAACAGGACCTGTGAATACATAAAGAGCGATGTGTGTTTTAGCTTCTCTTTGGAGGGTTGTGTTATTCCTGTTATTGTGTTATTCCTGTTAATATTTTAATGATCCTCTCTGGGGCTGCTCAGGGGTACTCGGGCTTGAAGGGAAAAGGAAATGGTTCAGTTTAAGGCACTGGGCAGAGAAATGAAGGTGTCTATGACTGCTGAGGTTGGAAGTTAGGGATACTATGCCTTGGGCACTGGCGATGCCCCTGGCATCAGCCTGGCAGCCCCTGGAGCGTTGTCCCTCTAGCTGTGCTGGCAAGCACCAGGGAGGAGCTGGCTCCCTGCACGGCACTCACTGGTTTATTTTGATAGGCAGGAGGCATTCCTGTTCACAGCCGTTTAATGTAATGTGGGAATTGGTAATTTGGGATCGTGGCTGAAATCACTTTTGAATACATAAAACATAAATACAGCAGAAGCAGAGAAATGAGCCATAACTCTCCCTAATGGAGCCCCGGCCTCCCCGCTTTTCATGGCACAGGGAAAAATGGCCCCACTATTTTCGACCATTAATTCTGCCTTGGCCCAAGTCATGCTGCTCCCTGTTTCCCGAGCACTTTTTGCAAAATAATGAGGCTATTTATTAGCAGCAACGAGGCTGCACAAAAAGAGGCGTTGAGATAGTTTCTATAGTAACTCCCTGCAAAAACATTTGGTGCTCATCTGGCCGAAGCTGTTCTGCTGTGCTGACTGCAAGGCAAGCGGAGCCCTGACTGCCGGGCAGGTGGGACAGGAGGTGGATCCTACCAGCTTGGCATCGGCTCGGTGGGCTGCTCGTCAAGGGGACACATGGCAGCTGTCACAGCTCCTGGGGTGAGACCCAACAGCCCTGCTCTCCCTGTGCAGCATCTTCTCCTCCTCTTCCTCAGCTGTAGGTCACGTTTTCATTGGGCATTTAATGTCTATTCTCAACTCCCTCCTCCTCGGAGTGGGTGAGAGAGGAGCAGGAGTGGAGTGGCCTAGCGCAGGATCGTGAGCATCCTGCGGCTCCCCAGGAGCACCAAGCACTCCGCCTTGGAGAGAAGCTCAGGCTGCTCTCTGCATAGAGGCAGAATTTCCAGGAGTAATTGGATTTGGCCATTCAGTTATTTCCATAAATAAGGGAAAACTCAATTATTCACGTTTGCCAGTTGCATTCTGCGGGAACTGAGTACAAATTCCATTGTTCATAAGTACAGTTCTACAAATGGCTCCTATTGAGTTAGAAAACAATACAACTCCCTGGCACTGCTCAATTCCTACATTCCCACACATGGAGCGACAGCCCAGCCCTTTTGAGGGGAGGGTCTGAAGACCCACATTTCACTCCATTCAGTTCCACGTGGGTACTGAATAAATTCCAGGAAAGCAGGGGTGCCTGAGGATTAAGAGGAGACTAAATTTACTGAGGAAATAGTTACTCACTTGGTCCTACCTGGCAGCTGGACAAACAGGGCTCAGGGAAGGAGGATAAATCAGTCCCGACCTATCGGTGTGTGCCGGAGGAGTGGAGCATCCTCCAGCCCATGCTCTGGCTTGCCGGCATCTCCCATTCCCCGCGAAATCATTATTAAAGCTGGCAAGCCATCATGAGAAATAAAGATTTATCGTGGCATAATTTCCCAGGAGGGACAGAGATTAATGCCAAGGAGAGGGGAACCAGCAGCCGTTTTCTGTTTGGGGAGCAGAGGAGCTTTTCACTCCCCAGGGCTCTGTGCTCCTGCCAGCAGCCAGCAGCGGTCCAGCTGGGGGCATGGCCTTGGGGCTCCATCCCGACCCTGCTGGCATCCAGCCATCCCTTGGGGTCCATCTCAGAACCTCTGCCTTTTCCTTTCCAAAAACCTCTTAAATTTCACTCTTTCAAGGACACTTCTAGACGTGCAGCCTCTGGTGAGGGGGGCTCCCTGTGCACCGGCAGGACCCCAGCACTGCACATGGGGCGCAGGGAGACGAAGAACATGAGGAAAGCTGCAGAGAATTGGGACAGTGAAGTCCCTTAGTGACTTTTACAGAGAAAAAGATAATCCGTGGACTGAGGAAACTGGTACCACTCAGAGAGAGACTCTCACAAAAGGCCCCTATTTTTGTTGCTGCTCTGCATGGACATGTCACAGGAGGAGGGAGAGAATGCAGTAATGCACTTTTCAATTTTGGCTGCAAAACTTTCATCATTATCATTTCAATTAAAATTGCTCTTTGAAGCAGTTTGTCTTCAGGCTCAGCCACATGAATCTTTGCTTTCATGAACATGGAAAACTTGAAAAATAAAAATGACCCTATTTTATCCGGCTCTGGTTTCAAGGACAAGGCTTGTGCTGGAGTGCGGCGACAGGATGGGATGGAGTGGGTTGTGGAGCATGTTGTCCAGAGTCTGGGGGCATCCCTGGATTGCTCCAATGCAGGGAAGTGCTCCTGGAGCAAGAGCCAGTGTGATGCTGAGCAAGGTGGATGCAGCTCCATCACTTCTCCCCTTATGGAGAGTTAAATCAAGGGGAGTTGCCAATGCCCCTCCAGATTTGGGCAGTGTCCAGTGTGTGGTGGGTCAGCCATAAATTGATGGGAGCCTCCAGGGGATGGCAGGAGAATGAGTCCTTGCTGCCAACACTCACTGGCCTCCTCTGCCTCTGCTGGGATCCTGGGATGGGCCGTGAACACCCATGAGGCGGAGATTATGCAACGCTTGTGTAAAACCAACTGATGTTCAACACTAATTTATGGTTATACTGAATTATCTAACACAAATGTAAATAGGGTTTACAAAGAGATATCAGGGAAGCACCTACAATCGAGTCAATCGTCTTTGCAGAGAAGCAGACGAAGGAGCGTAGAAAAGGAGCCTGGTAATTTATGCATCTGCGTGTCCCATTCCATCCTCAGGAACAGTTACCAGTACCTGTGCCTGTCCTTCAAAACTGCTCCCAAGGTCGTCTTTTTAATGAAAATTAAGTGCTTTGGTTGTACTCAACAGAAGCTGCGTGGACACGACTAATTGCAGCACTGGGAAATGGCAACCTCATTTGAAAGGAAGCAAGTCCTGGGAGGATTCAGCGTGGACTCTTCCAAACAACAGACGCCGTGGACTTGGAAGGACTAAAAATATTTCCCCTGCATCTGCACGAGCTGTTTCATTTCCTCTTCATTTTCTCTAATTTTCTTTGTTTTCAGCTTTAACTGATTTGATGCATCCTAATTACAAGCACATCTGCCCACTCCCGTGGCATCCCGGCTGACCCATGCCGGAATCCAGGCTGGCGGAGGGATGGAGGTAGGATGGGCAGCAGGGCTTGCTCTCCAGGGACCTGTGGACATCCCTCCAGCCTCGGATGCTGCCCAGACATCCTTGAGGAGGACTTTCCATATGCCAACTTTCCCATGCTGTACTCCTGGGCTGGGATGCCCAACTGTTTTCCCAGACGTACAGTTGATTTCCCAGAAGCTGACGGTGTGGTCAGGATTGCACCATCCCAACTGATCCTTGGGTCCTGCAGGTAGGACGGGGGCTGGCTTTTTTGGGTTAGCCATCCCTTAGGAAGAGCCCATGTAAATCCAGTGCTCAGAACTTACTTATTCTGCTGCTAATTTATGACAATGTTTTCATCCTGATCTTAAAAAAAACCCCAGAGCTTTTGAGGTGTTTTGTCTCCTGCATAAGGAAATCAAAATCCCCAACCAACGATTTGTGGGAAGAAGCAGCTCCAATACAAGAAGAAGATGCTTGTTGTGTCCTTTCTTTAATTAAGTTAATGGTCATCATTTTACATGCTAATGTCTCCTCTGTGGTCCATCAGCTGTGCAGCTGCAGCCGCCTGCAATCCCTATCTTTTACCTAAGAGACCCAATTACTGCTCGGCTTGGTGTGAGCGGATGTGGAGCATCCCCCCCTGGCACTGTGGCCAGGACAGAGTTTCCTCTGGTATTGTCTGGGCAGGGAAACCATCCTGAGGTTTTGGGTGGAAAAACGAGGAGCAGAATGGCTCATATTCTGCTTCATTGGTTTCCCCAGGTGGGCTTGAGTATGGCAGGAGGCTGTGGGGCACCCCAGCCCAGGGGCTGAGCTCTCTCTTGGTGGGTTTTCCCGAGGGCCAGAGGCCGTGCCACGGGCAGCCTGACCATGAGCCCCTGGACCACTGCTATTCTCATTGCCATCTGGTGGCACTCACAGTTGCTTTTATACTTATTTTCTCACACAATCCACAATAATTGATAACAAAATAAAGAACCCTAAATAGTCAGCGTTTCTCCCTGTAATCTTTGTGTGAAGCTGCTTGATGGAGGGGCCTGGGGGGCCTGTGCTGAAATGTGCCAACTGAAAGCAGAGGTGGGCAGTAACACAAGGGATGCATCAGTTCCCTGGTTTGTTTTCCCAAGGGGTCATTTTCACCTTCACCAAGGGGAGAGGCACCCACCTTCCCACGGGGCCTCAGAGTCACAGCCATAACCTGCAGCAGACTCAGCTGGAGCATCCTCCCAGGTGGCCCCTGTGGCAGGACCTGCATCTCTAGGGCAGGACTGGGGCAGAGGAAGGTCTGTGTCCTGGTGTTGTGCTGGGAAACCCAATCCTGTCAGGAGTGGATGGATACAGTACGCTCGCAGAGGCTCCGACGGCTGCTCACAATCTCCAAGGGCTGTGAGATAAGGGGACTGTCACGGAAAAGCCAGGCCAGAGAGATAAGAGAGCTTATTCTGTTCAATTATTGGGCAGATAAGGCAGCACAGGCAAGCCCAGCTCTCCTAATCCATTGCAACCAGCCTCAGAGTGCCAGTCCCTTCCCCGTGAGCCGTCCCCACGTGGCTGCTGCGGCGCTGGCCAAGGGCTGGGAATGCCCACTGCAGGCAGAGTCGTCTGTGCTGCTCAGCCCCGAGTCTGGGACCACTCGAACTCATATTTCCTGTGAAATATGGCCCTGGCATTTCTCACAACCTTTGCACAAAGGTTAGGAGGGAACGTGATGAGATTTGCTTGATGACAGGGAATTGGGATGCACTGTCAGCAGGGGTGATGGAGCACTCTCCTGGGAAGCAGCAGCTCACCCACGGTCTGAAGGGCTGGTGAAGAGAGGGAGTAGAGGAGTGTGGAACCCCCAGCATGAGAGACAACCCCCTTCCCGGAGGTTGTGGGCAGGGTTACGTGTGCTGCTCAGAGAGTGCTTGGAGAGCCATGCATCCAAACAATGATCAGACCCCTGGAATGGGGGGCCAGGGTGTGGGGACCAGGCCAGAAATGTGGGGGTCAAGAGGGAAATGGCTCTGGGACAGACAACCCACATAGGGGAGCAGCATCGACCTTCGGGGACAGTGTCCCCCAACACCTTCCTCGGTGGAGGGACTGAGCCCTGTTGGAACCCCCCTTCCCTCCCGGGGTGGGAAGGGATGGGCCAGTGCCAAGGAAGGAGTAAGACATAGAAAATGGCCTTTTATCTGTGGTTTCACCCCGGTGCCTCTAATTTACTTGCACAATTAATTGTAGCCATAAATCTGCAGCCGCAGTTACCGCGTGCACAGAACTGGAGATGGGTGTTCCAGTCTTCCCTGTGTCATCTCCCTGGCTGGTGGCTGCCATCAGTCCTGGCACATGCAGGCAAAGACAGAGTTGGACCCTGTCCCTGTCTGGGCTCTCCCTCCCCAGTCAGTGGCTCATCAAGCTCATTCCTGATGGCACCCACTCCTGGGCATGTGGAGCCAACCGCACATAGATCCCAAAATGGATCCTGTGCTCCCCAGCATTGCCCTGTCTGCAATGGGATGAGTGACAGGATGGTGATACAAAAGCTGCCTGTATAGTATCCTTAGTCCAGGGCTTGGATCAAATCCCTGCCTGGGAAAAGGGTTCAGGCAGCTCTGCCTCAGTGCCAGCCACAGGAGTGGGAACAAACGCACGCTGAAGCCCCCAAGAGTGGCTGGGCCCATGGGAGGGCAGGGCTGTGGTGTCTGGCCACTGCCCTGCACGGTGTGTGCTCGACTGGGCTGGGACAGCTTCGTGCTTTGGGGAAACTTCCTCGGATTTTTAATTATCCAGGCAATTAAGACTTTAAATCTGCCAGGCTCCAGCTGCCACAGCTGGCGCAGCTCCAGCGGCACCACTGTCCTCTCTGAAGGCAGCGCTGGGACACTGGGCAGGGGTGAGGAGCTCCAGGAGAGGGGCTGGTCACCAAGGCCATGACTGGTAACAGGACCAAGGTCACACTGTCACTTTGTCGGCACATCGGCAGCACCCAGAGCAAGGTGAGTGGCTGGGGAGGCAGGCGGGGGGCTGCTGGGATACTCCCAGGAGCTGCTGGGACACCTGCAAGAGGAGTACCCGGAAAATGCCAATGATGCAGTTAAAAGTCAAATATTTTCTGGAAGGCAAAAGGATGAGAAGGAAAACCCAGAGCTGCATTAAAAATATCTCAAGGTACAGAGGAGAGAGAGGCAACTGGGAAACAAGAGCCTGGGAAAGGAGAGGGGGGTGCAGCGGAGAGGAAGTGTCCAGCCAGGTGAGGATGGGGAGGCAAACCACCACAGCCCCCAGGGAATCCACCAGGGACTGTGAGGTTCCGTCTGCTCCACAAAGTCATCTGGAGAGCCCCAAAGAGGCAGCAGCAGAGACCAAAGCTCTTAATAGAAAGAAACATCACAAAGTGCTCCGGGTCCCATTGCAGCAGCTTTTCCCCTTCCATGTTGGAAATCTCTTCCACAGCTGATGCAGGGGAAGCTGATACAGCCATAATGCTCGCAGGAGGATGCGTCTCCCCACGGCTGCCTTCTGCCTTATCACAAATAAGTATCGCTGCAGAACGCAGAGGAAGTGCGAGCTCGGCCTCATCTGGTGTCCCACGATGTAATTAGCAGGCGCACATCAACCGGAGCCTGAAAGATGGGATACAGAAATCTGAGGATCTCACCCAACGAAACAGAAAATGAGGAGCCTCACCCAATGAACGAGCTCTCTAAATATAACCAGGGCTGTAAAACTGTGTCAGGGAATAATTCATGCGCAGAAATAGCTCTAAAACGAAGTGGAAGCGTGAGAGCTGAATAGAGCAAACCCCAAGGAGCTGTAAGGAAACGGCATAAACACGGCGGAAGTGAGGGAACAATCCAGGAGCAATGATCAGAAGTATCCTGAGATAGTTCCTGCATGTTCAACCTCCCCTTCTCCCCTGCCAAGCACCAGGCTCCTCGGGCTGGTAGCACAGAAGTGATTAATTCCCACAGCTCCCAACACCAGCTTGAGCCGGCACCAGCACCCTCAGCACTCTGGGGTTATTTTGGACACTTAATTTAATACGATGTGATTGGATTTGATTAAGAGGTATTTATTGGGTGGGGGAAGGGTAAAATTGTGGCCATTTGTCAGTGGCCAGGCAGTAAAATCTCTGCGTTAATAAATCAGGGTTGGTGCTATTGGAGTGCAGCTATTGAGGTGCAGAGACATGGTCAGGCTCCTTCCCCTGGCACTAGGGATGGATTAATCCCATTAAAAGTTGTGAATGTTTCCAACATGGACCTGCACCTGCAAAAAAGCTCTGGAGCTGGAGGGTGAGTGCTGGGGTCCCTAAGGCCAGGAGTGATGCACCCTCTGCTCCCCGACTCCTGGACGCAGATGGGATCCCTGGTGCAGGGCAGCAATTTTAGAGGCCACCACAGCTCATCTTCAGGAAAGCTCCTTGACCAAGGCGCCTTCTCCTCCCCTTGGGCAGGAGGGGCTGCTTGAATGTGTTACCTCTGGAAACGCTCAGATGGAGGGAGCTGCTGCATCTCCCATGGGATGATGTTACCACCTCCACAAGCTGCTCCTGGCACACGGGGTTGGAGCACCCACCAGATGTGGCTGTGGCTGCCACTTTGATTTAGGGGGACTGTCCATGGGCAGCTCCTTCAGCAGCTGTGACACACAGGAAAATTATGGAACAACGCTCGCCAGCTCTTTAGCAGCATATTGACACAACGGGGACTGGAACGACAAGACGTGAGACTTCTGATGCATTTGTATTATTCCCAGCACGCTATCACAACTCTCAGAATGGGGATGTCAAATGGCTCCCTCCAAGCATTTTGTATGTCTTTAAAAATGAAATGGGCTGTGCTGATGCCTTCAGATGTCTAATGGATGATGCGAGTGTAAAAGTGCCACTTCATGCTTTGAGATGTTGCTACAGTAAATCAATCCCATTTTCACTGCTTTTATAAGCCGCAAATATTTTCTCAGGGCTGCTGTGGAGGCAGGGGGGCAGGAGCCAGAGGCTGTCAGCAAAGCTGAGCATGGCCAGATCAGCCTTGCAATCCAGCTTGGCTGCTCCCTGATTCCATGGAAGATGTGTGAGGGACAGCAGCTGTGAGCCCCCGGCTCTTGCCTGGGCTGCTCGGCATCCCAGGGGCTCAGGAGACATCCCAGCACCGTTATCTCCTGCCTTGGCTGGGCTTTTGCACCACCCAGCAAGACCTGCTTCTGTGTATCTGTTCTAAGTCCTTTGTAATAGCTCACATGGAGCCAGGGGAAGCTTGACAGGTTGGCACAGCATTAAAAATGATCTACGATAATAGAAGGGGAGGAAAAGAGGCCGTTGCCTTACAAGGAGTCATCTCTGAAAGCATGGAAAGGAATGTGATTAGCAGAGCTGCTGTACTGCACACATGCCGTTGGGTTTGGGGAGAAAAACACCGAGCTTGAGATTCCTCTGTACAGGCGGCTGGTGCCATCAAAAACCACCAAGACCCTGACACGTGGTAAGCTGAGCAGCAGGAAGGTGATGCACATGGGGTCCTTGGGGGTCACCACAAGAGCAGGAGCTGTGGACCCCCGAGGTCCCAGGAACTGAGTGCAGAGGCTGTAGAGGGAATGGGGAACCCGCTCCTGGAAGGGCTCGAGGAGGAGAGCACCGGCTGTCTCCTGCCCTCCGCCGAGGGGTTGGATGAGGCCAACAGCATGGTCTAGAGCCGACGCATGCAGGAGGATCCACTGCTCCTTAACTCCTCGACACCCACACCCTTTGCTGCTCTGAGGTGACTTAGGCGTCTCGGTGACTAATGCAGTCATAATCAAAATGGACCATAACCATTACGGCAGCAAAGTGATCCTCGTGTTTTCCTATTTACTAATCTTCAGCTTCTCCTTATGACCTTTACTTCAAAATGTTTCAATATAAATAATGCACTTCTGTAAATATATTCTTCTGATTATTTCCCAAAGCCCTGATTCTCCATGTGCGACGGTCCCTGAAGTGGTAATTTGTTCTCCTTCCTGGTAATTGCAATTTTAGAAATAGCTTTTCCAAATGCTCCCAGCTTGAGATCTTTTTTGATATCTTTCCTTCGTTTTCCCTGCTGTAATAAAGCCGCTCCCTAGGCTGGGGAGTGGGTCCAGGCCAGGGGGTGCTCCGGGGAGTGGGGAGGCTCTGTGGGTGCCCCCACCGCTGAGAGCTTTGTGCCACCCCAGGGGACTCTGTCTTTCCATTAGGCCCCTCCTAATCTGTTAGGGAATTAGTTAGGAGTAATAATCTCAGATTAACTGTCATTACTTCCAGTTGAAACTGAGATTACTGGGAAATGGGGCTGTATGGAGGGAAAAGAGCCTGGCAGCGGAGACAGCAGTGGGAGAGCTGGGCAGAGACCTGCCCTTCCAGCAGCTCATCCCTGAGGCACCTGTTCCAAATACACATTGGTCTGGGAGTTAATCAAAAGCTTATTCCCACACAGCAAATGGATTTGGCCTCTGGATCCAGGCAGAGGGGGGCATGAGGGGAGTGGGACTCCCCAGGAGGCCTCATGTCCAGGGGCCACCCCCCACCAGAAGGCAGCCCCCAAGCTTGGGCACATCACCTGCAAACGAAGTGCTTGCAGCAGTCAGGGTGTTTGCTTTTGGAAGGAGGGGGGTCCTCAGTGTGGGCACCTTTTCCCAAGGGAGATGCCACAGCATAGCCAGATCCCCTGTTGGTGATGCTGCAGCCTCTGGCTCTAACCTTGTGTAGCCAGTTCAGAGAAATTGCTGGTGATGAATTTAAGCTGAAGGTTAAGAGCCGACATAAGCTAAAAAGTCAATGACTAATCTATTAAGCTCCCCAGTAACTTAATTTACATGTTTTTAATGATTACTTCCTACCTGGGCACTCTGAAAACTAATTGGACTTGAATCGTTAAGTGCATTCAGAGGTGGACTCAAATTAATAAGTAGCACTCGTGTTTGCTTTTAGATGCAAGAGAGACTCAGTGCTGGCTCTGGGGGCTGTGGACGCCTCATTGCCACGTGGCCTGGCCTGGGGGATCTGCTCCCTAATACCCAGGATGCATTAGGCTGGGGAGCCAGTTCTGCTGCACCCACTGCCATTTAGGAATTAAAACCCCAACTAAGGGCTTGGTGCACTTCTCGAAAATTGAGGGGTTTTTATCTGTTGTAAAAGAAAAATCTGCCTGAGATTTCAAATGGGGCCTGGGCCAAGCATTGCTCCCAAATAGTGGTGTGCTTGGCATCAAGGAGCTGGTGAGGTTGGCTCTGCGGTTTCTCCACTGCCAGGTCATGAGCTAGATTCCCTCCTCCTCCTCACCAGGCGAATTGCAGATTTCATGAGCCTCACTGCTCCTCAGCACACAGAAAACATGGATCTCAGTCTCAGCGGGGGGGGGACCCTGGACTGGGTGCCCACAGGGACAGGGTTGTCACTTAGATTGCAACACCCCTTCACACGGAATCTGCACAAGAGACACAGCTGAGATGTTTCTGCACGGGAGAGGGAAGCTCCTGCTCTGGGGAGAGCAGCCTGGCTGGAAGAAAGGGAATATGGCTGGAATGAAAAGCATCTACTTAAGGGATAACCTGAAAGCCCTTTTAATATAATTTAATGGCAAAAGGTAAAATGAGGCTTTGAAATGCGGTGTCAGTTCCCTACTTAAAGCGAGGATGAACACTTGCCTGGGATCAGTGCACAGAAGGCAAAAAAATACCAGTGTGATATTTATTTCCCTGAAAAGCCTGGCATCTTTGCTGGCCTCGTGGGAAGTGAAACAAATTCACCCAGTATCAGATGCATAGGGCTGTTCTCAGGCAAGGAGGAGCCACAGCCACAGGGAACTCGGTCCCCGTGGGCCCTGTGGAGCAGCTGGGAGCCGGAGCCAGCTCTGCCACCACCACCACCCTGTACAGCACCTGGTGAGGGACAGGCTGCACCAGCGCATCAGAGCACAACTGAGAATTTCAGTTAATAGCTGAGCAAACGGAACACAGTGCTGGTACTGGGGAAGATGCTTACCCCGAAAGAACAGTTCTTTTAATGAGGCTCATCATAATGCTCATTAATTTGTGTACATCTGGATGTTCAGGTAGGCAAATGCGGAGGGGAACAACTTTGCACTGCGTTGAGTCTCACACACACGTGATCACTTCCCTGTTCCTTCTGAGCCTCACGAGGGTTAAGGAGAATTTGCTTTACTGAGAAAAAACCAGTTTCTTAGAACATGCCCTACAGCTGGCAGGTCCCAGGGCCTCCTGACAGTGCACCAGACTGGGCAGAGATGGGGCTGTGGGGTCCTGCACCCCTCACTGCTGCCTCCCCTCCACACTTACCCTGCTGAACACACTCCGGCGTTTCCTTTCCGAGCAGTGAGGTCTGCAGCTCGGCTCTGGGCAGTGGGAACACGGGCTTTTTCCCCTTTGCAGGAGCAGCCCTTTTCATCTGTGCCACAGGCAAGATCCTTGGCCATGTTCCCGGCAGACACCGTGGCATTGCCCCAACCACAGTGTGCCTCCCCAGAGCCCGGGTACTCAGAGGGAACTGCCGGGGGGAGCTCAGGCTGGATCATCTCTTCCCGCCCGGGGAACAGGGAGAAGCCTCACTCCAACCTGCCAGGCTGTGCTCCAACACAAACACCAGCTCTGCCGGAGAGAGCTGGGTTCCCTTGCCGTCCCTGGGGACCGAGTGTTTCATCCTGGGCTTTTTCATTAGTGTTCAATGCTGGATTTGCACAGATGCTGCCTGCTCCCGCCCAATGGCAAGGAAATTATGCACCTGGGCCAGCAGCCAGCATGACGAGGATTTATGCTTTTCAAGGTCTTTTATTAACTTGGCAACATATGGCTTTATCCTCAGAGCACCTCCTCCTCCTCCTCTCCAGGATGGTGGGGCTGGACCAGAGCTCTCCCTGGCTCCCTGTGCCCTTCACCCTGGATGAGGGCACTCTGCTTGGGGAAAGAGCCCTTTGGGGGTGACTGGGATGATAATTAAAGGACATAAAGCAATGTTCTTATTTAAAGCATATTTCAATTCCTCTGTCTTGCACAAATGCAAAATCAGACTTTAAAAGTACCAGTAGTGAATATTTAAGATACAGAAAGCTGGGGATTTTTTTGAGCTGTACCTGGATTTGAATAGGGGCCCTCTGGAGCCAGGATTGCTGGATGTATGCTACAGTCACGGGTCCGTGCTTGGAAAGGGGAGCTGCAATTGATTTCTGACTTTAGGATTCAGGCTGCAGCTGCTTTCTCCCTGACAGCAGCTTTGCACTTAGTGAAACGCAGGGATGCTTTTGGAAATGCACCATGGAGACAGCAGGGCCACAGGCAAGGAAAACAGCCCCTGTCTCTAAAGCTTTGGGTAACTCCAGGAGCAAGCTCCAGGGCCAGGTTTGGGCAGGTGAGGAGCAGGAGGGAGATCTGCCTGGAAAAGACCTCAACAGGCGTTTCCACACATGACACATGTATGAGGAATGTCTAATGATGTTGAACTTCAACCAAATGGAAGAATGTCATACTGCTGCCTGGTTGCAGCTGTGTCTCTTCCCTCTCCCAGCGTTGCATCCAGCTAAATTCTCCTTGCCTATGGACAAACACAAACACCAGCAGCAATGCCAATCCTGATGGCAGGTGAATTGGTACCCTGCAGGGCAGCATCTATCCCACGACACTCAGAGTGTTCCAGTGACAGTGCTGGAAATACCATCAGAAATGGAAGGGAGGTTTGGAAGTTGCCACTTCACGTACATGAAATATTCCAAGTGCTGCAGCACCTGGCACAGTCAGGCCAGTGAGGCATGGTCTGACACTGCTGCATCCCACTGAGACACCGGACCTTCCATCCTCTCTGGACAGCAGGTTTGGCTTTTTCCTTTGCGCACACCTGCACATTTTCCAAACATCCTTTCCCGAAGCTGCAGTCTGGGCTCTGCCAGCACGCTCAGACCTGCCGGATGAGTTCGTTTAGCCACGCGCCTCGAAGTGCGGAGAGTGAGGCTACAGTGGCATTCGAGTAGCGTCGAGTGCTTTCAAGAAGATTACACCCGCTGAAGTAGTAATTAATGTTTGTTTTATTATGTTCTGGGGAATGATCGGCCAACAAGATAATTCAAATAAAGCCGAGCATGTTCCGAGCGAACGCTGCTTAAAGGCTGATTCATTGCAAACTGGCCCATGCAAAGGACCAATAATTAAGAGAAAAGGCACAAGTAGGAGCACACTCACCATTTATCTGCCTTTTATGTAATTAAAATGATGGAAATTATGGCTTAATGAGTGGAAATTGGATGTGCTCTTGAGAGTTTTGCGTATCTTCTTTTCCTACAAGTTTAAGTCTCCAAGCGCGTCCCTCCAGCCGTGTCCCCAGCTGCAAGCACAGTCCGATTGCCAAGGGCCACCTACGGACAGAATGCCAGCAATGATGATGCCAGCAGCACTTCCACCTGCTGAACCCTCACTCCTCAGGGTCTGCACCACCCCAGGCCAGGGAGTAAGGGCTGGGAGCAGGGCTCCTCCTGCCGGACCTTGGCTGAGCGCTCAGCACAAGTGGTGCCTTCTATGATTAATTCCTTCCTAATGTGTCACTAAATTACATACAGTGAAATCACAGTGTCACGTTATATGGTAAATAAACCTAATGAAGGCAGCACATCCAGCAGGCTGAAAACCACTCAGTTTTATCCCACAGCTGAGAGGTACAATGGGGAAAGGCTGCTCTTCCTGGATGACAGGAGCTGCTGGTGCATCTGCTGGCAGAGCCCTGGTGGCTCCACATCACGGCCCGAGGCTTCGCAAGCTGGTACGTCATGGTGTGTCAGATAAATGATGAGAAGAAAATTGTCCTCCATCTGTTGAAATAAATTCCACCACATTTACTTCTCTTATCAGCTGTACCAGGGCAGAATGTGGTATTGAGCCCACGGAGGCAGAGTGGGGTAACCGGGGTGTTGGTGGGTGCCAGCATGACCACTCCCTGTGGACTCCCCACGCCGGCAGTGCCCAGTGGACCCACGAACGCTGGCTCTCACGCCAAAGGATGGCTTCCTGCTTCGGCTCCTTGAGGGAACATCTTCCACAAGATGGAGCCTGTGGGCAAACGATGTGTGGCCGGGAGGACACCGGACGGCGAGCGGCTGCCTGTGCGTCCAGCCGCCTCGACACACAGGGGTCTGTCCGTCCATCTGTCACCCAGGTGATGCCCGGAGAGTCACGCAGAATGCTCTGTCTGTCCATCTGTTCGTCTCCCAGGCGGTGCCCGGAGAGCAATACAGAGCGGTCTGTCTGTCTGCCTGTCCATCTGTCTGTCTCCCAGGCGGTGCCAGGCAGCAATGGAGAGAGTGGACCTGGCAGACCCGAGGCCAGGGATGCCATCTCAAGGTAAGCCAGTGCCAGGCATGGCAACTTCTACCTGCACTCAGAGGGCATGAAAAGCTGCCCTGCAGTAGTTTTGGGCTTCACATCCCTCACAGGTCGTTGCCGAAGCTGTCTCAGTTTCCCTCTCACCCCATGGGAGGTGGCTCACACAGGAGCTCCCACTTCGGGTGAATTCACCTTTCTGTAGCAATATTTCACCACTTTGCCCATTAATCCTGAGAGAGAAGTACAAACCCAAGATGGATTAAAATAAATGCCAGAGCCTGAGGAGAAATGTCAGCAGCTGGCGGGGACAGGGGGAGTGGGGGGCTGGGTGCCCTGGGGAGGGCTCCCACATCGCAGCTCACCTTTCCGAAGGAAACCTCTCCTAGTGCATGCTGAGCTGGAGAGTCCTTGGAGAAAAGCTGGTGCTTGCTTGAGGGGATTCCAGCCACCCCCCAGTCCTGGGCTCTATCCTGCATTTCCCTCTTGCTGGGAAACCTGAGGCAGAGGGGGGCAGCTACCATCAGCTCCACTCACCGTGATTGGCTTGAGGAGAAAATAGCATCCTACTCCATGCCATTTCTACATTATGCTAATGCACAGCTGTTGAATCCTCCTTCCCAGCACGAATTCCAGCAGGTCCTTCCTCCTAAGTGGGAATTACTTCTATTTGCTGGTTTTTTTAATTACCCAGCGCTTAGGAAAGTAGCACAGTGGATGGGCTGGCTGCCGGCTGTGGCAGTCTGGTGATCTCGGCACTGGCAGGGCTCTATGGTGGGTGATGCCAAGGACCTTCTGTTGATGCCAAGGCCCGAGGAGCTGGTGAAGCTATCTCGAACGTGAGGGCAACACCAGGTGGGCGAGGGGGTGGTGGCACTGGGGAACAGAGCTTCATTAATGCCAATAGAAAGGGAAAGAGGATTTGGAGAGCAAGAAGAGACAGATTAGCAGTGACAGGGAATATGGAAACAACCGACTTTTGTCAGCCTGAGGAAATCAGTACAGAGCTAATGGAGATGCGAAGAAGACAGCTTTGGTATGGGATGCTGGGGACACCCTGGCTGGGGACAGCAGTGCCAGCACCACACTGGGGTGGAGGAGACCCAGACCTCCTCTCCTGCCCATCAACCCTGAAATCAGCCCGACCACACATACTTAAATATGGCAACAAATTTTAGGGATTTTAGGGATTAAGGTTCTCTGGTGTTCTTTGGAGTTGGATTTGAGGAGGCTTTTTATTTAACAATAGGTTACATGTGAATTCACCTCGCTGCAGACACAGGAGCTCCAGCTTGGGGGGCTTTCAGCCCTCTTGAAGAAGCAGAAAAGAAAGAAAATCGTCACTGTCTAATTATGCTGGTTGCAGGCAATCAGCCTCGCAGCCATTTTCCTATGACTTTTATTTGGCACTGATTGATCACACTTTAATCACCGCCCTGGGAGCTTTCTCCCCTTGCGAGGAGAGAAATTTTGGAGAGTTACAGTGAGTACAGGGACGGCTGCTGCAGGTCACAGCCAGTGCCTTCCCCTGCACCCGGGAATCACCTTCACAGAGCTTGGCTGAGAGCTGGGAATCTTCTGAAGGGAACAGATCTTTTCCTGATCTGTGTCTGGCTCCGTGTCACAGTGCCTGCGGACAACAACTGCAGGCAACAACCCACTGGGAATGGAGTTTCCAAAGAGGAAAGGAGCAGCCAAACATACCTTTGAACATGTTCTAGTATCTTTTACTGCACTGTAGCACTCCTCCAGCTGATAGTGGAGCAGCTCTCACAGCGAGAAGCGCGATGCCACTGATAAAAAACGATTAGGATTTTTAAGATAGAAGAGCACATCAATTCTGAACACAGACACTGGATATATTGCTGTGGAGAAGTGTTATACTCCCAGCTCGACCATCCTGTGCCTGTCCCAGAACCTGCAGAGCTCAGCAGGGCCACAGCACCCCTTCACGTCTTTTCCATGCCAGGTAGAAAAACCTCCCTCTGCAAAAAGATGGGAAATGTGTGATGGGAAATTCCTATGTTCTAAGGAAATGCTGGTCTTTGTATACAGGGACAACAGTGCAAATGCCCAAGACCTACTTCAGAAATGGGCAGCTCAGCCCCTCTGAGCCTCAGGAGAGCCCACGTGCTTGAAGCTGTTTTCCGTGTGCCAGTGGAAGTGCCGAGGGTGATTCTCTCACGGTGGCTGCTGGCTGTGGGCAGGACAGCACAGTGATGGGCCGAGGGGCAGCCCAGGCACTATGGCCAGGGTGAGATGCATGGACAGCACCTGAGGGGAAGAAGGGCATCCTGGTTCTGTGTGATAAGTCTCCTGTGGGAAGGAGCTGGCACCGGAGTGGGTAGACGAGTATCAGGATACCCCAAAGTGAACATGATGAAGGAAAATCCTTCCTCTCCCACCACCACCACACCACATTTTCAGACCTGTGTCATTCAAATGACCAAAGGAGACAATCCTGGTGCCTTTCAGTAACTGTGCCTTTAAATCTGTATCCTTAGAGCATTAATTATCTTTTAATGCAGCACTGTTTGGGAATAAGTCCAAACATTTAAATATTGTCATTTTTCAGGTCTGTTGCAGAGTGTGGGAAGCTACAGCTCTACTTATGGCCTATGAGGGGAAAGGAGCGATGCCCTGGACAGAGCCAGTGAGCTCCAGAACATCGTGGCTCAGACTCCACACATCGTGTTCCAGCGGAGGGCCGGAGCAGGTAATCACTTCCCTCTGTGCAAAGTGTTGGCAGGGTCAGGGCTGATGCATTGTAAATCAGCACCTTGATGGAATGGCACCTCGTTTTACTGAGCCTGCCCTTGTCAGTTTGAAATTCATGTCTAATTCTACCACTTGCTGCTGGGAGGTGGCTTTCAAGGCAATAACTGCTTCCTTTCGGCACCCAAACATGAACAGCAGACCAAACCATGGACTGGCACTATGGCATGGCCATGCTGGGAATCCAAAGGTGACGTGGAATAAAAGCGTATCTCTCCTAAATATGTGGTCAGCTCTGAGCTCCTACAAATAATCCACATTCCGTGCCTCATCTTTGCCATCCCTACACCAGCAAGGGCTCCCTGCTGGCCCAGGAGACCTGGTGCCAGCATTGCCCTGTCCCCTCCAAGCCTGGCTGTCCCTCCCTGTGCAGTGGAAGAAGGTGATGTTCGAGGTATGGCACCTGGAGGGAACCTCTGAGAAGCTCAGACTAGGGCATGATTATAAAACAAATATTCAACTTTAGCATCTAACAGTCAATATATTCAGCATCTCACCTTGGTCTTGGCGCAGTCCTGCCTGGCTGGGGCTGCCCACGCAGCTCCACTGGGATGGAGAGCCCTGGTGATGCTAACCTAGAAAAGAGAAAATCTCAGCTTTGTATTTAACAAGCAGCAGATGATATGGCCATGTCTTGTTTGCTTGGAGCCAAGTGAAACCCTGCTGCTCTGGAGCAAAACGCTGAGTTATTGAGGTGAGAAATGCGTGGGCAGGAGGCTGACCCACGACATCCCTCCCCTCCCACCCACGGCTGGGTCCAGCCACCACAGGGAGAGACCAGCTCTGTAACAAGCACACCAGAATCATCCCTCAGCCTTAGGCAAAGACAAAAGGGAGATGAAAAAACCCCCAGAGTGAGAATTAAATCGTGAACTCTTGCTGGTGGAGGCGAAGCATAAACCAATAAATGGCAGAAATGTGTCTGATAAACTCTGTGAGGTGAAGATGAGAAATGTGTTGGCTGCATGTGGGAGTGTGTGGGATGATGAAAGGCTTTGGAAGTACCTACAGCAGGGGAAAGACTGCGGGGAGTAATAAAACCGGGTGCTTCGCACAGGTTTAGGGGAGCTTTAGGCTTTGGCTGTGGTGATGTTCTTGCCTTTCCCCATGGAGGAGCAGAGCCAGGAGAGACAGACTTTGCTTGCAGGGAAAACACAGCAAGAGGGATCTGAGGGTTCAAAACAGAGCCAGAGGTACCTGCAGAGAAGCCTTCCCCAATGCTGGCTGCAGGCATCACTGCTGGCGACACATGCATTTAACTTACTGCATGTTGGGCAGAGTCTCTGAAGCCCCACTACTGCCCTGGATCCACCCCCAGCCCCGGCTGCAGGAGGGGAAGCTGCTGAAGCTCTGCAGCCAAGAGCTGCATCTGGCATCCCCACGGGCTGCACACCGGCATCCCCGGCAGGGGCCTGGCCAGGGCCAGAGAATGAGACCCCGTAATAACCAGCCCCACTCTGAAAGCAATATCAAGTACTTTTGGTTATCTGCAGCTGGGAACACACCCAGCTTCAGATATTCCAGTCTATGTAATTGAATTATTTAGGGGCTGGCATGGCGTGATGAAATAGGCTTTCTTCCTATTTTTAGGTTTCCATCTACAGGGCTGGAAATTACAGCCATTAAAATGTTCTATTAGTAATGATATATAAAGGGGAAAAAACTGATCAGACTTTTCTAGTGCACACAGAGCATTAGGATATCATTAATTTTAATGATAGAGTCCAAAATTACAAAGCTATTACAGTCATACTTGAAGTTTCCGGAAAAAAAAAAAGAAAAAAAAAAAAAAAAGAGAGAATCAGTCTAAATTGTTGTTAATGAGTAAAAAAAAAAAAAAATTTAAATCATATTTAACAGACCTTAAAATTATGGCTGATGTCCCTGTGAGCTGCCGAAGGCTTTGGCTGCTGTTGTTCCCTGGTGCTGACAAACAAACTCCTGGTACGAGGGTACAATGAGGGGAGTCCAGAAGGATTTGCCAGAGCATTCTGGAGGGGAAGGGAGAGAGGCCATGCTCCTCAAAGGGTTGTTTTGGGCCTTTGATTCCCCCCTCATACCCCTTGATACAGGATTCCTGCTGCCCTGAAAAAGGTTTCCAACTTCATCAGCTGTCGAGCAAAAAAAAATTACCTCCCAGCCCTGTGCACTCTAAAGTAGCAGCAATTAATGGCACTTGGAGAACTGGAGATTTTTATCTTGGTTTTCTTTCAAAAAATAAATGACTCAGGAACAAAGTCCTTTGGGAAAGTGAATGGGAGAAAAGAAGAAAGTTGTAAAGAGGAATCCCTGAGATGCTTCGCGCTCCCTCACCCACTGGTGTGAGGGGAAGGGATGCAGCACCCGGAAAGCAGCTGGGATTTCCCTGACCTGCAAGCACGGGAGATGGGATTGCATGCTGTGCTGATGGGAGCTGGATCCTGCATTTATTCAGACATGCTTGCAATAATTCAACACCAGCAACCCCTGGCCCCAGAGCAGTGACAAAGCTGAGTCTCTCCGGAGCAGGGCTGTGACCGAGGGACAATTTACTGCCTTGCCCTTGACAGCTCTGGTTGTCTCTAAGTCACCAAACCCTTGACTTCCTCATGGAAGGAAGGAAAAGTCTTTTCCCAAAGGAAAAACCCTCCCTGCTGAATCTCCCATGGCTCCTGTTTGCTGGTGCCTTTCCCAAAGCCCCGTGAAACACCTGAGCAGAACACCTGCAATAACAGCACAGGCTCATAATGCTCCCTGTGACATTAAGGCCATTTTCCAGGTTCCTGATACTTGAGACACTGCAATAGAGGGGTCAAAAACTTTTCAAATTCATTAGGTCTCAAAATAGCTGCTTCGTTAAGCACCACGGAGACGGCCGATAATGGGAGGCGAAGCAGAGCGCCCCAGAGATTGGATGCACACACCAGGCTGATAAATGGCTTCTCTGTGGCTATTCCAGAGCCGGCAAGGGGAAAAATGCCATCCCACGGTTGAACAAGTCTGGAGTTTAGTATGACAACTCTGGAGCTGCCTCGGCTGGAATAAAACATCTCTGCCTTTGCCTTGAGGCAGCAATGTGACCTTCGGGAGCGGGGCTGCAGGAAAGCAGCCAGAGGTCCGGAGGGAGCTGCCTGGGATACGAAGCCTCTCCTCTCCTTCCTCAGGTGCCATTAAAGCAGCACCTGCCCTGCTGCCTCTTCCTTGGACAGCCACGATCTCAGCACAAGAGCTGTGGGGAGTCCGTGCTGCCTGTACACCTCCCATGGATTTAAATAATCCTACGTGTGAACTTGACCTCTTCAGCACATGCAGAGGAGCCACGGCCTGGGGTCCTACACCCCCAAAGTCCTGCACTCTGCTGGTCAGCTCCGGCTGCAGATCTGGGATGTGCAGTACATCAGGGCACTGAACTGCTGTCCCCTTCCAGATGGATCAGAGGGAGGATGAAGACAGACTGTTTTCTCTGACCATGTTAATAGAGTCAGCAATTCCACTTGGATAAGCACATGGATTTTATGTCGTCCCTGTGCAGCTTTGAGCAAAACACGCCGGTGGCAGAAGACGTACAGCGCTCTCTGCGGAACAGCATTTCCTAAATGGCAGCTTGCTGTTTAAGAAGAAAGCACTTGAACACTTTGGAAAATAGGAAGATCCCAAGGCTGAATTTTAGAGTGCTCATCTTGCAGCTCCCAAAGAAGCCAAGTTCATTACCAGCAGCAGCGAGTGCCGGGTGGCACCGGTCCAAGCAGTGCTTAGCACGCACATCACTTGGAGTGGACCCACAGTCCCAGTGTAGTCAGAGGTGTTACTCATGTCCTAAAAGCATCTGCCGGGATTTTTAACATTAAGGGTTTCTTTCATGTTCTTCTTAACCCCAAGACTGGCACCAGCTTCACTCCCAGACTCACCTTGTCCCTTCGAGGCAGCTGAGGCCAGAGGTCCACTTGTCCACCACCATTCTGAGGCTTTCCCCCAGGGTCACATCTCTGCCGACAGCATTTTTCAAACTTGTCCTTGTTTCACAACACCAAGGTGCTTTCTGGTTTTTGGAAAGCAGAAGCTGAGATAAACACTCCCCACTCATGCACATCCTTTGTGGGAGGCTTCTTCTGCTGCTCCTGCTGTTCAGTGGTTTGGGCATCTTCTCTGGAGAGTGCTTAGAAAAAGAAATTGCTTTTATAATGAGAAGGCTGGGGGTAAAGATGATGTTCTGGGGGATGCACATGGGAGAGCAGCCCAACTCTCAGAAGGAGAGGGCTCCCCAGCAGTCCGTGGGAGCAACTGGGGGCAAAACCTTCCCTCCTGGAATGGGAAGAGTGGGCAGGTGGGGAGGTGTGAGTGGGAAGCCAGGGAGACTTGAGAGTTCTTCTCACAATTACACTGAGCCTGGTCTTGCTGAAGGCTGGCAAAGGGCATTTGTGAGTGCTCGGACTGGAGCCACCCAGCAGCAAGGCTTTCTATCCAGTTTCCCCTCATTTTGCATAGCCAATGCTCCTGCTGTTTGCAGTCATCCCTCAGAGTCAAAACACCTCTCTCCCCAGCACCCTTCCCCACGGTGCTGCATGACCTCCTGACAGCTCCAGCGTCCTTGTCAGCGAGGGAAGTGTCAGTCTCCTCTTCCTGCCCTTGCCTCTGCTGAAATTCAGGTGAAAACTGATTTTGGCACGAGGCAGGGCTGCAGGGCACATCCTGCTCAGCTGCCACATCCTGCTCTGCCCCTCCTTGGAGCCACGGGGCACCAGCTGAGCGAGCGACTCAGGCGCTCGGCCCAAACCTGCTCTGGTTCACCATGTGGGAGCCAGTGAGCGCCGTGATACCTGTGAATTTGGGCTGAGCTTCACCAAATCTATTTGCTTGATCAGATTTATGTTGCAATTCCAAGACGAGGTGAATAATGAAAATGACTCATGAATATTTCATTCTTATAAATCAAATAATTCATATCTATTCACAAATATTTGCTTTGCCTTATAAACCGGATGAATAATTTACAGAAATAGGGAGCAACTATTTTAAAGGAAATATGAAATCCATCGACTACATTAATCAACAAATATTATTCAACTTTTACGGGTTCAGCTTGCTGACAGGCACATTCCCTGTTTATGAGAGGAGCTGGAGATGTAGATGACATTCCCCATATTAAAACATGCAGAGATAGAGCTCAGTTCTCCCCATGACAGTGTATTTCCATGCTTACCTGCTCAGTCTCAGCCAAGGTGGTCTGGGCAGGAGCTCGAGAGTTGTGTTACCAGAGGGGCTGTTTGAGGGGAGAGGGGTGGAGGGGTAAAATAAGAGCTTAGTGATCTCACTTTTTCTTGGCTGGCAACTCTGACAATAAGCAGTAAATAAACTGCTAATTTTTCTAATTTTGCCAGTAATTCCCTCAATTATTGAGCTTTTTTAAAAAAATCAGCTGCTTAAACAGAGTATTAAGCACTCACATTAATGCACCTGTATTTGGATGATAAAGTGACTAATCTGACTCATTTAAATACCGTGATGGTCTGTTGATGAGTGTCCCGACTGCAGCGGGGACTTCACCAATGGGCTCAATGGCTGGGCAGGCACGAGGGATGTGTGGGGACAGGCACAGTCCTTGTCACCTCCCAAAAAGGTCACCTTGGCCACTCCAAACTCATCATCAAACAGCTCCATGGCAAGGGCTCGTGGTGTTCCCATTCTCCTCCACCTCAGATGCTTGGTCCTGGGAAGCTCTCCTGGACTGGGAACAGAGGGAACGGCCAGAGCCAGAGGCACCTCACATCAACACATCACATCCACACTGGCACACTGCCGAGTGAGGCAGCCCACTAGGCACTAGGCAGGAGTGGAGGGTACAAGGACAATGTCACCTCATGTTTCCTCAATCCAGACACCAAAGCATCTGGAGGATGTCAGTGCCAGTGAACTCGCAAGTGAAATCTTGGGGAAACCCAGCTGAGGGAGCTGCCGAGGGCAAAGCCCCCTCTGCCCCCTGAAGGTGCCACTTGCTGCTCCATGAGCAGTGTAAGTGCCTGAGGCACTTGGTGGCTACCCCCGCATGGGAAAACCAGGCTTCCACATGGGAAACTGGGATTAGCAGAGCAAGAAGTGGGTCTGCTGCCACCTCCTCTCCTTTGCAATGCAGGCACAAGGTGAGGAGGAACAGGGCAGCTTTATGATGCCTAAATTAAACAGCCTCTCAGAGCTCCCCAGCCCCAGCTAAGCAGGAATGGGGTGCAAATGTCAGGGTCTCTGAGGAGTGGGGCCAAGGCTGGCTGGGCTCCCGGCATTCCACAGGCTAGTTTCTGCACCCCAAAGCAAGCAAAACCCAACAACCTTTTTAGTATTCCTGCCATTGGCAGCCTGTCTCCCAAACTATCCATCTGTAACATTTGTAGGGCTATTAAGAGGGAAATACAATTTCATAGTCACAGATAAGAGATTAGACAAATCAATTCCTCCCCGCGACACGGGCTGGAGAAAAACTCAATTCCAAATTGCAGTGGAGGTTTTTGTTCTCCTGGTTTATTGAGCTGTGGGTCCTGCCACCAACTTTCCTGGTCATGTCCTCATTAAGAGCAAAACGTTCAAGACTGATAAGACAACCAGAGGGGTAGTTGGGAGGGACCTGGCAGTGGGGAATCCTTTGGGAGGAAGGAGGCTGAGCCCAGCTCGGCAGCCATCCACCCCCTGCTTTGAGGCAGCTGGCGGCAGAGAGCCTTCCTCCCTTGCCCCCCCTCCTTCCCATCTCCGGGGTTTGAGGTGGGAGCCATTCCAGCCAGGAGGGTTGTGGCTGCTCGCTGAAGCCCGTTTGGGCACAGGGAGCATGCGGGGTGCTGGCACGAAGCACGTGGTGTGCTCGGCAGGGAGCCGAGGGGACTGTCACCGTACATGTCACACTGTGCCGGGCTGCAAGACGAGTGGCTGTCAAAATATTTAGTGGCAGAGATAAACTGAAACCTCTCCATCCGCGAATTGGGAATTCCACACAACAGCTCTCAAAAAACCTCCAGCACTTGTGGAAAGCACTGGCAGAGGCGGGCAGAGCCTGGCGTGACCCACAGCCAGCCAGAGGCAGTTGCTCTCTGAGGTGGCTCCGCTTGGATGTAGATACAGGCCATGGCTTTGGGGCAAAGCAGCTTATGCACAGCTCTGTGGAGCATGATAGGCTTGGCCAGTTGGTTGTGTGGTCCCAGCACACATGGGAAGCCTCTGGCTTCTCCAGGCACCATTGGCAAAGGGCATTGCCAGTAGCTCCCACAGCAGGCAGGGGAGTGGGTGATATGAGTGCGAGGGGAGAAAGTGGACCTAGTCCAGAAAGGGTGGGAAAAGGACAGGGACACTGTTGAGAGGGCTCTAGGATGGTGAGAGGGCACCACTCCCCTGGAACCTGAGTCATCCCAAGGTCCTGTGCACTCCTCACACCTGCACACTGCAGCTCTGTGCTGGAGAACCCTGAATTATTTATAGCCTGTTATCATCCCCCAGGTATTATTTGTGTAACCATTAGTTTCTGTAAAGTGTATGAAAGAAGCTGTAAAACATCAAGCATCTCCTCACTTCACCTGGGAGCTGATTATTTTCCTGCCTGATTTACCAAGCTCCAGCTCAGCAACTTAACCCTTTGTGACAGTGGTGTTGAGAACATCGGCATCTTGTCAGCCCTTAACTGCTTCCCCAAGCAAAACCTGGATCATTGTCCCCATGCCTAGGGCAGTGTGGGACCCAAAAACCTGCTGCCAGGGAGGGGAGAGCTGGAAGCTTCCACAGTGGAAGAGTTTATCGAAGCTGGAGCAGCTCTTGACTAGAAAGCTGTGGCACTTCTCTGGATAAATAAGTTTTTTAAAAAAATGATTTATTCAACGGTATAATGAATTCAGTGCCTTTTAAATGTGACAGTGGATAAAATACATCGGCCTTCTGCAGGCGTAAATGTCATCTGGAAAGATCAGGATTTCTCTTCCCTCCCCCGCACTCGGGGGCTGTCCTTTAATTCACTGCTTGTTTTAGAGGGACTCAGGGCAGAGCAGGGCTGGTGTGGCTGTGGGGACACAGCATCCCCACATCCCTACGTCCCTGAATCCCTGCACCCTCACATCCCCACGTCCCCCAGTATCCCCACCCAAACCTGACAGAGGGAGTCGGGGGAGAAGAGCGTGGGGTCAAAAGGCAGACCCCACGAAGCTCAGGGCACTGCCAGGGAGGTAAAGGCCTTTTAAGGGGTTTCAGACGATGGCAATGAGTTTCTCTTCATGGCCAAGTCAGCAAAACCAAACAGAATTACACTTCAATGTAAATATAGAGCCAACTGAAAAATAAAATAGAAACGACAAAGCTGACTAGCAAATAGCCCTGAAACTCACTTAGTGCCAACGTGACAACAGGCTCGGACAAGGCTTGAGAAATAACTCTATAAAACCAGCACTTTAGAAACCAAATAAACTGTTCCAAAGACACAAAAAGATTACCCCAGGCAAGCTTGTATCGATTGCAGGCACCGAGCCCGACTAGGAGCACACAGGCCCTCATGCTGCCGGTGCTCACTCAGCACCCACCGGCCCCAGCAGCTTCCCCACCACCTTCTGTGGGAGGGAGCAGCCTAAAAATCAAAGGAGAAGACAGATGACAGCAGCAGGAGAGAGGGGCAGGAGGGAAAGCCACGTGAGAAAGCAGACATACAGAAAATACAGAGAAAACTGTAGAAGCGGCAGCATAAACACAACAAGGCACTGCCAAGCATGTATTCGTGACACTGATAAAGCGGAGAGTTCTTACCTCTGACCCCCTGCAACGTGGTCCTTTGGGGTGTTATTTCCCAGGCAGGCACCATTCCCACAGAGGTTTGCACGTTTTCCTCCTCCTCAAACCATTTTTCTCCTCCTCTCCCTGCCGGGATTGACATTGGTATTTTTGCAAGGACGGTTTTTCTTCTGCCGTCCCTGTGGTTCTCCTTGTGTTGGTACCATTTCCCTCGCTGATCCCCTCCAGGTTCTGCGAGAGGCTCTGCACTCAATGCACCCACTGGAAAACTCGTGGAAATAGGGACTCATTAAGAAATGCGAGAAAAAGAACAGTTTCTCTTTAAAATCATTTAACTGATTGAATTAATGGCCACTGGTCATCCCAGGGCTACAGGGCAGAGCTCACCCATCACCCAGCTGGCCAGGAAGCTGCTTTCTCAGTCACAGCTCCCCAAAACAGCCTTTTCCTCCTTTGGAGAATTGAGGAGCCTTTGGAAATACACACCAGAGGCATGAAACCCAGGTGAAAAGTTCTCCAACTCCTGTGCAGGTGGGTTTGGGAGAGGGTAGCAAAGGGGGAAACAGCACACTGGGCAATGCTGCAGGCATTGCAGACCTGGCTAAAAGCAAAAACAGCATAAAACCTCAATTTCCAGCTTTCAGTGCCAAGGGGGAGGCACTAAAAAGGGGGATGCCCACACGCACCTCAGCTGTTCCCCACCACGGCAGGGAGGGGATGCCCTTGGCACACCAGGCACTGCTCCCTGGGAAGTGCATCCACACCGCCTGCCGCCCACCGAGCAGCTGCCCTGCCAAAAGCAGCAGCTGGTACACGGTAAAAAACAAGGAAAAAACCACATTAAAATGTTTTTCTTTCAGATTATTGAAGCAACTGTAGCAAAAACTTCACATTTAATATGCATGACCTGCTCTGTGCTCTCCACCCGAATAAATTGGTGGAACATCCTGCACAGCCAAAGCATCAGGGGCTGGGTGAGGTGCTGGGCCAGCTGAAAATGCCAGGGGAAGAAACTCTGAGTAAACTCAGCACATAAAACATGGACCAATATTCTCATCTTTGCCAATAGACTTTAAATGGGAAACCTGATCACAGAGAACAGAATATCTGGGAGTTGCTGTGGCCCAACCTGGATCCGTAAGGGAAGGGCAGAGTATGGGGAATGCTCCCACAAACACAGGTGGTGAGTGCAGGAGCTCTTATCAGCTGTTCCATTAAAAATCTGCTGCCGAACATCTTGTTTTCCAGAGCTTCCATTTAAAGGTGTGTTGTAGCTTGCAGCTTCCTAATTACCTTAGATGTTCTGCATAATTTCTGTTTTTAATTTCAGATGGGAAAACACCATAAACTTGTTAATTAATTACTTTTTAGCCCCAGTGCGTCACCTGAAGCACACACTTCGCTCGCAGCCTCTCCTCTCCACGGCACCCCACGGGAAATGTCCTCTGTGATGAGAGCTCGGGCAGCCTCTGGTGAGCAGCTGTGCTTGCAGGGATTTCACCAACAGCCCTGGAAAGCAAAGGAAGGAGAGAACAAGGAGCCAGGTAACCCGATTTTTGGCTTTGACAGGAGCTGCGCCCTCTCAGTGCTATGCCTGGCTGTGGCAGAGGCTGCTCAGAGCAGGGACTGCAGTAGAGAGACATCAGCTGGTGATTGATGGACTTCATATTTCAAAAGCCCATGAGCTGCTGAAGAGAAAATGTTTAGAGAATCTGAAGCAGCTGGAAGCAGAACCAGGTTAAATATAATAAGTAAAAAGGCAAAAAGGCAGAGGAAGGAGCTGGCACTGACAGAAGGACTGCCAGCTTCCAAACCTGCCAGCCATGGCTTGCTCCTGAAGGTTCCAGATACCTCGGCAGATTTTGACAGTCAGCACTTCTCTATCTGCTGCTCCTAAGCTTCCTCCCATCTCCTTTCTCCCTGAAAACTTCCAACTCAGGTTTTCTTGATCGCATCACAATCCACATCCAACGACCCTTTAGTTAAAGGCAGAGCAGGATGATGAAAATCCCCCAAAGAACACTCAGACTACCTGGGCTGGTGAGTGAGTGGCTGCTTGGAATGCTGATTTGGAGAGTGTCTTTTCCTTTGCTTTTTTGAATCATTCATATTTTCAGCAACTTTAAAAGCAAAGAGGCAAATGTAAAAGGTAGGATTTTGAAATGGGAATACATTGATGTGGAAACAGAGACAGGTTTAATTTCCTTTAATTTCTGGTGAATGGATGTTAGTGAGAGGTGGGCACTCAGCTACGGGGCCAGAGGCAGCAGGAACAGGAGACACCTCTGGACTGGCAGCGAGGAAAGGGAGCCTTAGCACAGTCTGGTGTGGGGCTGCCCAATGGCCACTACCCCAATCCCACCCCGGATCCATGCCACTCGGATCTGGATGGCAGAGCAGGGCTGTGCAGAGCAGCATCCATCAGGGAGCCCTGGGATCACAGCCAGCCCCTCCTGGCACCCGCCGCACTGCCCCACGTGCTGCCAGAGCCCGTAAGCTGTTTATGCCCCTCATGCTCCATCAATCATTTTTTCATACAGTTGGAAGATTAGAGCTCCTTATACACTACCTCCAGTCCAGCTTGTCATAGGAAAACTCTGGGGAGAAATTCATGGAGATGTATTAAAGCCATCCAACACTTTCTCCATGGCAACTGGGACCGGTGCAAATCCCATCAGCCCTGCCTGGAGCAGGACGAAGGCTCCGCAGCTCTTCCGGCCTCCCAGATAATGGCTGATACAGGGGAAACATCTTCATTAGCTGGAGATGCCTCCCAACCCTCAGACACAATAACCTTTGATTAATGCCAGAGCACTTATCACTTATGAAATACATCCGTCTGAGGATCCCTGGCATTTTCCCAGCATGTCTGAGGGATCTTGTGCTCACAGGCAAAGCTCCGAGGGCTCGAGCAGGAAGGGAGGGGGAAGGAGTGACGTGGGTGGGCAGGGTGCGCTCGCAGGGACCACTGACCTGCCTGGCAGAGACCAGTTGAGAGCCTGTTCATATCAACACACAATTAACACCTCTGTGATTAGTTCCCAGAGCCTTGCTCTTTGCAGTGCCATCCTCAGCACAGCTGGGAGCCTCTGGACAAAGTGGGAGAAGGGAGCTCCTGCTGCAAGGAGCAGATTTCAAGTGTTTCATACAAAAAGTTATGGTCACAGTGTGGGCTGGAAGGTCTTTAAAAATAGCTCAAGGTCTGCATGTGCACACTGAGAGCGAGAGGGATGTCCTACATTCCCCAGCTCGCTTAATCCCTCTGCCTGATGACAAAATCCCTGCTCATCCTCCTGGCAGGTGAGCTCCCTGCTCCGACTCGGATAAGAACCTTTCTGTAACTAAGGGCTCCACTGTCCCTCGCAGTTGGGGGGGCGGGTGTCTCATGCTGTCCCCCAAGTGAGGCACATCCAGGGTGCCAGAGCCGGCCAGGACTCCCTGGAGCTGGGCTGCTCTCCACACACAACCATGCCAGGTGGCAACATTGGCGTGCCAACACCTTGGTCCTGCTGCTTGCACAAAGCTATGGGGATGATGAGTCGGGCTTGGCAGATGCTGTCCAGCCCAAAATGCCTGCTCTCTAAGGGAAAGCAGGATTTGAACCACTGGAATGAATCTGCAATGTTACTGCGGCTCAACCCACACCAAACTGTGTGAGAGCCGAACCCTTTGAAGTCTGCCATGTCCAATCCGTTATTAATCACTGTAAATCTGGTATAATCTCTACAAGCATATTCCACTCCCTACAAACAGGCTGGTGCCAACGTGCTCCAATAAATCCTGCATAAGGGCAGCTATTGTGTCTGCTCTTCAGGCAGCATTTCCCTGCAGGAATATTTAAACAATAACAGTCTCTATTTGGTGCAGTCACTTTTGTTTTAGAAGACTACGGTCTAACATGTAACAGATTTAGAGCTTATGGAAAGGCTGGGATTTATGGTACGCTTTCTTTCCAATGCATTTTGTATCTAATAATCCCTGTGAGGCATTAAATGTCTCCATGTGGGTTCCTCATTTCATGCCGAAGCAACAAAACTATGTTCTTCCTACCCAAAACTTTGGGCTGAATTCTGAAATCGTACTGAAAAGCAGCATTGCTAAACAAGCAATTACATTGCTTCCTTGTGAACTAGGAACGACTGGCTGATGTCTCCAGAGAGCTGGGATGACCCATGGAGAAAGAGAAGAACACAGGTGCCCAAAGAGCACTGGGGATGCTCACAGGCAAGGAAAGACTCGGCATTCAGACGGACCGATTACCCATCAGCAAGAGATGTCAACCAGCTAAAACACCCCAAAGTGAGAACAAGCCAAAAATTCAAACCCAAGATAGTCACTGGGCACAAAGAGTCAAGCACAAGGGTAACAAAATGGAGCCCTAGATTGTGCAGAGGGAAATGGAAGCAAAGGAAATTTATACCAGTAGCTGCTCTATATAAACAGGAGCTGGAGATTTACCAACTCCCACACCACTGGTGGCCCATCCCAGCCTCCTCCCCCAGCTGAGCACCTACCAGCGTTTGCTTTGAGTGAAGCCGGTGTCCCAGAGGAACCGGGAAGCTCCAAGGTTCGACAGAGATCTCGATGTTTCCCAGACAAGCAGAACTCCTCCCACAGGTTTGTGGCTCAGCACACCCATGGCACCAAGCTGGCAAACACTGGCACCGACCAGCTCGTCAGCACAGCTTCCAATGAGTGGGGAGAGAGCATGGGATGCTCCGAGGGATCCCTGGAAATGCAGCCTGGAGCACAGCAGCTGGCCCAGGGATGCTTGGCCCCGCTGTAACCCACGGGCCAGTGCCAGGTGGGTCTTCAGGGAAGGTTTTACCATTGAGACACTGATGACCCCTGCAGTGCTGGCCCCAGGGCTGGCACTTGCCCTCTGCTTGGGGATGCCCTTGAGCCCGACCAGCCGTGAGGAGCAGCTGGGACACTGTCAGTCCCAGCGACAGCTTGTTTGGTCTCGCTGACAAACGAGTCGCAGCTCCAAAAGCCATTTAGTCTGGGCACAAACACCATGGCCCCGTGGCTGGGGCACTCCGGGAGCTGAGCGGAGGGCAGCTGCAGCGAATGCAGCTTCCAGGCACTTGGTTCTCACTTACTTCCTCCGCTGGCAGCTCACGATGGGCTAAACACTCTCCAAGAGGAGCAGCAAATTCCTGCCTGTGCCAAAGGCTCCAGCCAGAAAACGTTTTTTTTTTTTTTTTTCCCCTCCCCTGATGCTGCTCATTAATTTTGTTTGTTTGTTTTCTTTTTTTTTAAAAAAAAGCTTTTGCTGGTTCTCCAATTAGGACAGGATTAAAAAATCAGAAAACAAGGAAAACTCAAGGCACAGAGAATTCAGCCAGATCCCTTGCAGGGGCAGCAGGGATTGCTGAGACACCAAACTCCTTCTCAGTGACGGTGTGGGCAGCCAGGCCACCATGCCTTCACCTCCCTCCTCCTTGTGCCAGCGTAGCTCATGCCTCACCTGTACTGATAAATCAGCAATAAAAGCATGCAGGGACCTCAAGTTGGATCAATTTATTTCAATATTTCTGACACAGCTGCTGCCGGAGCCACAGAACCAAAACCTCAATTTCCTACCAGTGAGATGTCGGGCATAAATTATCCTGAAATGCCACAGATAATGAGGCTGCACCCAGGAATGTTTCTCTTCCCTTTTCTTGCATTGGAAACACTCCGAGATGGCGACTGTGATATGGGAACATCACAGCAGAACCATTCCAACAGGATTAGAGGTGGTTTCTCCATTGATGTTCTGAGGATGGAGCTGAGGTACCCAACCTCAGAACTGCATTTTCCTCCCCAGTCCTCCATGTCTGCTGCTCTGAGGCCAAAGCACACATCTAACGATGAAAATCAGAATATTAATGTTCACCTTTCAGGAAGTAGTTGGATGTGCCACTTCCAATGAGGAAGGATATTAATTTCAGTGCTTGTAAGAGCCGTCTGAGGCAGTTTCCATCATGATCACGGAGCTGTCTGCCGGCAGCCAAGAGCAAAGAGAGTAGATTTTTTTTTTTTCATTTACAAAAAGACAAATACACCTCACATGCCTGCTCTTGCCAAGCAGATTTCCAGCGGGAGTTCATCACTTCTCCCACTCCCCTATAGTCGGAGTCCCTCTCAAAGCCTGTTTGAGCAGTGATTTTGGTAAATAACCTGCTGGGTGTATTCCCTTCAGTTCAGCATGTGCAGGACCACTGAGATCCCATTTCTAACGATTCAAATCAGGATTCTCTGTGCTGCAGCGATGATTAATTGTGCCTCCTGGTGCTCCCCCGCTCCCAGCGCCACTACCTGGTTGTGAGCACCTTGTTCGTTTGCTCCCTCAGCCGAACCTTAGGATCTAGGGGCTGGATAAGGCTGACAAACAGGCTGTAAATCCTGTCAGGTAGGACCTGGACCTCCCAACCCAGCTCTGCCAAGTGGGATACAAGCCTCTGGGAGCGAGGGGGGACTCTCTGACTGGCACGCTGCTCTGCAAGGGCACACACCAGCTCTTTCTTGGCACTTGACAAAATTTACGTGCAGAAGGAAATGAGGGGAAGGCTGGAGCAGGGGCTGCAGTAACAACACAGATCGGCTGCAGTAACGAGCTTTTCCAAAAATATCTCTCCTTGGTCAGAGATGTTCTATTTTTAGAGCTCTGGAGCATCACACTGACAAAGCAGCAGGGTCAACGTGTACCTTTAAACTTCCGAAATGCCTTTGCCCTTGCGCAAGCACCTTGGTGTTCCAGCCAGCTGTCAAACGTACCAACAGACACCTCTGGAGAGCGTGGCCACGAGACCTGGCTGCCACCTCCCCCAGAGCACAGAGAGGGCAGCTCAGACATGACTGGACACTGTCCATCCCATGGATCCCCACCACCTTTACCCTGAACACTTGATGGAGGTCTGTGAAAAAAATCCGTAATTTAAAACCCTCTGATTATATCTCCAGGTGGTGAAATTGTTGTACTCTGATTTTTGTATCAGAGATGATATCTCAGGCCAAGAAGTGACTCCGTGGGTGTCTGGATCCTTTTTCCCTGCTCCAACAGATGCAGCAGAACAGGGCAGGTCCATGAAATCATCATGGTTTTGGAAGCTACTCCACAGCGATGGAAATAGGGAAGATGCCAGTTAGAGCTGTAGGACTCCCGTGTCTGCACAGTGAGCCAAGTACATACGGTGCAAAATTAAAAATCCAGCAGTTCTATTGTTAGGAATAAAACCCATCATTTGCATGTTAAAACACCTTAGCTTACAGCAGCAATTTCCCTCCTTTTAACTTTCCTGGTTTACCCAGTTCCCAGGATGAATAATGCAATGGAACTTCTCAGCAGCCACACGAATGCAAAAATGTGATAGGACTCCTTTTCGCTCCCTAAACCTACACATCTCCTGCAGGAAGCCTTTCTACAGAGACATGGAAATCCCTGCTGCCAACTCTTCGGCCAGTGGCTCTGCAAGAGCTTTTCAACAGAGAAGGTTGGGGAGGAGTCGCCAGCCCCAGCGATAAGCCCTGTTTGCCCAAATCCCAACACAACCTCTACAGAGTCCTGTTAATGAGACCTCACATCGCTGCCTTTAGAAAGGAGCAAAGTAACTCATGGGGGCAAAACATTATCATCAAAACATGCCTGACAGGTGGAAGCAGATTACATCAAATTTGAATAATCTGGGTGACATTTCAATTTAAATTGTTCCTGTGTCTGAAGAGGAAAGAAAATTAAGTGCAAACTCATTGATCAGTGTCTGGCAAGGGGCAGTCACTGTCCCTGCAATGAGCATCATCAGACCCAGCAGAGACACGAGCACCCGCCTGGCCACAGCCCCCGCTGCCTGACCCCCACCCCACTGCCACTTTGCTCACCGTTTCTGCCTGTTCCTGACCCACTCCTGCTTTTTCCCAAACTGCAGGAGCAGCCCAGCCACTGTCCAGGTGGGCTGAGACATCCTCAAGGGGCAGGTGCAAGGGGAAAGGCTGGTGCTCTCTACAGCAGGGCAGGGACATGGCATGCCCAGAGCCCATCCCATCACTGCTCACTCAGGAAGATGTTCCTGCCTTTCTTCTCAAAGGGAAACACAGCTTTCCCTGGGCTTGGAGACTTCACTTTGTGGGGGGGAAAAGAAGGCTCATCCATGCTGGAACAACACAGAGAGAAAGCAAGAGCATACAACCACCAAAAAGGAACTTGACTTCTCCTGAGGGCATTTATAGCCCTACCCTCTGCCATCCGAGCAGTTTCCTCTGCAGGTGAGTTCAATTGCTGCACCCACCCACCCGGGTCCTGTTGATCCTCTCCACAGCTGGAAATAATCACCCTCCCACTGCTGCACAAGCGAGACTGGAGCTGGGCAGGGCTTTTAATACGTGTAAAGGGACCCACATATACAATTCCATGGAATATTTTGGATGCCATGCCCACTAACCCATGAGTAAGTGATCTGTGTGTAGGTGATGTACACAACCTGCTCACCAGCAGTAACAGACCTCCTCTTGTTGGCACTTCCCAGCATTTAGTACTTTTTAATTTTGTTATGCACAAATCTTCCACCCAGATCAATGAAAACATCTCACTAGGTTCAACTCACACCTATTTACAAGTGTGTATCTTGATCCTGGCACAGGTCAGAACGATGTGAAAAACATCTCTGAAAGCAGCACCACACAGATATTGAGAGGCCTGTTATTGCTGTCACCCCTCAGTGACACCTCTAGGACACAGCAGGACCTGACCTGAGCCCTCCCGCATCTGACAGCGTGAAACAGTTCACTCACACAGCACATCGCAGCGCTTGGGATGTTTGGGAATTCCAGCAAAAGTGAGAAACTCCATTTGCAGGAGGCCCAGGTCCGGAGGCGCTGGCTGTGCCGCACACCAGCACTGCTCCAGGAACAGGCGTTTTCTATCAATGCAAATTTTTCGCTTGCATTAGAAAATAAAATCATTTCCATTTATACATGTTTAATGAGAATTTCAAAAGCGTATAATGCAGTTAATGCTTCCAGGCTGTGTGCAGGCATCTGGAGCTGGAGACAAGGAGGTCTGCTGCGCCTCTGGATCTCGGCCCTCAGCCGGCCTCTCCCATCCCCTCCTGGAGCTTGGCCTCCCAACCTCATCACTTAAGACATGAAAAGCATCTGGGTCCCTGGGCTCCCCCTGCCCAGCTGCCCATGGCAGCAAATGGGTGGGTCGGCTGAGCTACAAGACCGAAACTCACACATTAACAAGCTGTTAAATAATTAATAAGTTTATATATAATGGCTTCTGTGTACATAATCTCTCATTTTTCAGAAAACTATCATGGCTTTTCAGTTAGTTCCACTCGAGGAAACAAGGGCTCCTGCTTTCACTTGAACAGATGAATATTTATGTCAAGCTTGTTCTGGCTGGGAATGGGGAAAACTGGATTATTCGGCTCCCCAGCATGCGAAAGGTGGGTGGTGGGCACAGCACGCGCCTGGCAGTCAGTGGTGCCCATCAGTCGTTCCAGACCTGCTGCCCCAGCTAATGGGTCTCCAAACTGCCTGAAAGTTTGGCCAGAGAAGCTGTTGATGTCCCATCCCTGGAAGCATTCCAGGCCAGGTTGGACGGGGCTTGGAGCAACCTTGTCTGGTGGATTGTGCCATCACCATAAATGTGGCCTGTATGGGACCAGGAGTGCTCGTCCACTCTGCCTTGGAGGAGCGTCCTTCAGCGAAACTCAGCTGCTCAGCCCCAACATCATTTATCCACGTGCTGCCACAATGAGCCACCGAAGGGGTTGTCGGAGTGTTTTGGGTACGAAGAGTCAGCAAACAGGAGGGTTTCAGAGAAGCTTTGTTCCCTCGGGAGTGGCGGAGGTGGCAGGCTCCTTCATGGGGTGCGGATCCATGCCCTTGGAATGACGTGACTTGGCGCCGTGACAGCTCAGTGTCAAAGCAGCCCGAGCTGTACAAGAACCTTTTGATCTCAAAATATTCCTCCTTTGTTTTTACACCACGAATCGGTGGATTGCCGCTCCTCAGCTTCCACGCCATGACAAGTCCTTCGGCAGCCTCGGCTTGCTGTGGAAACAAAATATTTTGACTTTGCTGTTTATTTCCAGTTTTTTAAAGTGTGTTCTGAGTGAATAACAAATATGTTTTGTGAGGCAGCTGGTGCTTCTTCCCGTAACGCACAAGGTAAGGGAGAAACAAACATATTTGCTTTTGCTCCATCTATTTATCCAACAATTGTAGCTGCCGTTTTAACGGCACAAGAATGTAATTACCGCACACGTTCTCGCCAGCCCCAATTAGCGACATGCTTAAGCATACGCTTAGAGACACCGCTGTTCCATGGCAGCGTTCCCGTGGGCTCAGCAAAGGCTGATGGGGACATGCCCTCCTGGGTCACCTTGTGCTGATCCAACACCGACATTTGCACACCTTGAAAACCTGGCATTTATTTTTATCCCAAGAAGTCCCAGACACCAAGGGTTGCATCTTCCCCAGAGACCATCGCACGCGGGAGAACGCTGGAGGGATCCAGTGAAACAGGCAGTAACAAAGCTTTACAGAGGATCATGTCCCTCGCTTGTCCATAATTGAGGCTTTGCTAATCCAGGAGATTTTTTATCTTTTCTCCTTTTTCTCCCTTTGTATTGGCAGTAGCAGTAGCTCAGTGAAAGCATCATTAACGTAGTTAAATGAGCAATTTGCTTATTAACAGATTGCAACCTTTTCAACAAGCTTTGCTGGGTATTCCCCCTTTGAACACCAACTCCTCATGCTCAGGAAGGGCAGGCTTGTCTAAGGAGGGGGTTGAGCCACGTGATCCAAACCTCTGCTTTGCTCCATCGGCAGGACCCAGCTCGAGCTCAGTCCCCAAGTCTGAGCCCGCTGGTCAGTCCCGGGGCTGCCGCACCCCAGCCCCACATCCCTGGCCAGGGCTCCAGGAATGCTGGTGCTGAGCAGGGAGCTGAAGCAATGGGTAAGCTGCTCTCTCAGCTCACCACTCAGGAAAAAGAGCCACGAGGCAGGATGGGAACAGCTCTGACACCGCTGGATAGAGAATTAAAAACCCCTGGGAGAGTTTGCCACAATTTTTCACTGTGCATTCAGGAAAAGCAGCTGCTACTTGTGCCCAGGAGACCCAGCTCTGCTCCACAATCCATCCCGCGTCATCCTTTCCCGCTCTGAATGCAGACTAGTCTTTTTTTATTCCCTTTCAGTTTTCCCAGTGTGCTGCAAAGTAGGTGATACAGAGGCCATGAGTGGCTCCTCTGCCCCGTGCAGGTCAGGTTGGTGCTTATGCTGGGGCCTGCGTGTGTCTCTCAACAGCTTGTCCCGGTGGGAATCCGCCACCGTTCTCACCAGAGAAAAGCACTCGGTGTTTCCCTGGAGCAGTTTTCCCTTCTGCAGTGCTCAGTTGCCTGGATATCTTACACTGCAGCATTAAAATACATGGATAATTATTACTGTTCACCAGCATAACAGTTTCAAGGATCAGCATCCCTACTTTTTGCAAGGAACACATCCCCAGGCAGTTGCCTTTGCATATAAGTGCACAAAAAAAGTTCAAGTGAGAAAAAATCCCTATCAGCAAAGCACATTTATAGAGATGAATTATTTGCAAAATTCTGAGCATCCAAACTCATCACAGTGGATTTGAATTACAGAATTATAAGCAACAAGTTCATTTTGACCCTCCAGGCTAAAAAGTTATAATTAGCGCAGGCACCATAAAACTGGCTTTTAATTAAATCAGCCTCGGAATGGAGGGAGTTCTGAGAGGTCCCTCCCTCGCTTACATAAGGCAGCTGGCCCAAGCGGCCGCCGCGGGGATGCTGCGGTGCTCCGAGCCCAGGAAACCTCCTGCAGGATTTTCCAGAAAGGAAAGAGAGAAATGGGAAATGGGGGAACTGGGGAGCCCACAGCCAGCCCAGGATCTCACGCCGTTGTGGCCTGAGGAGCAATCACCGCCACATGATCTGGAAGGATGGTTTGTGTGGGTGAGTCGAGCTGCGTTTCTGGGTCCGTGGTATCCCGGGTTATGGTGGCAGCAGTTCAGGGGCAGCCCCAACACCTGTGGCATGAGGGGCGGTGCAGCCGCGGGGCATCAGTGCCACCCTGGTGGGACCCAGTCCCAACCCACGCTGGGAAGGGCTGGCTCACAGGACACCGTTTGTACTTGGAAGCCTCCAGATCAGCCAGGCAATGTGTCCCATTACCTGCTGCTGGCGTTATAATGGGCTGAGCGTATTCCCAAAAAGCATATGCTGCGGTGCCAAGCGTGGCGATGCCAGTCTCACAGTTGTCTCTTTCTTCGCACTTTCAAAAGGCTGTAGGAAATGATGACATATGGCACCCCAGCATATGGCATTTTAATCAACACAGGTAAGGACAGGGAAAATAGAGCCAAGCAGCATTCCCTGGGGAGAGCACCCACCCTGGTCCCACCGGGATGCTCTGCCTGCCTCCCATCCCTGCGGGCTCTGGGACCGGGGGGCACGTGCCCTGCCAGTGCCGCCCCAGCGACATTGCAGGACATGCACTGGTGCTGGGTGATCAAATGAGGTAATTAACAGGCGCCTCCTCATCAACACCAAAGCTGAACTTCTAGTTCTGCAAATATATAATTAAAGCACACTCTCATAATTATAAAATTCTCTTCCACTCAAGCAAAGGCGGAGGGCTGGCAGGTGCTGGAGTCAATCCAATTGTTTCCACTCGCTCTCTGTTCCTCCGACGCACGGCACAGCCTGAAAATGGGGGTAAGGGAGGGTGGGTGGTGGGGCCGAGGGCAGAGCTGGGGGCTCATCATTGAGACCCTCATGGCAGAGGCTGTGCCAGTGCCCAGGGCAGGCACGCACGGGGCTGTGGGTGCGGGAGCACTGAA
>VZRE01001164.1:184790-240043 GCA_013396775.1 Cephalopterus ornatus
AGACGGGAAAGCAAACGTTGCTATTTTCCCTTAATATCCAAAATTATCTGCAAATGCCACTGCTGTCATATTCTATAAATATTGACTGTTCCCAAAGCCTCCTGCTCAACAGCCCTCCCCAAGCCCACTCCTCCCTCCAGACTGCACACCAAATCATGTTCCCTTCCCATGGGCGACAAACAGCAGGAACAAAACCATTGCAGGAACGTGAACACCCAACTAATCATGCCAGACCTGGAGACAGAAACCTGGACAAGCTCCACACACACAGGGAGGACACGAAGCGCCACAGACCATGCGAATACATTTACCTCTGTGAAAGCAACCGGGGTTGATGGCCACCCTGCAATCCCTGCTTGGATCAAAGAAAAAAGAGCTTTTCATTCCAATGCTGAGCCAGTGAAACTCATCAAGGCTGGGTGGCAGTGGGAGTGCATCGGCACCAGAGCAGAGCCTGAAGCACCCACAGCAGCCAGCCGAGCGTGGGTGGGAAGCATTGCCTCCAGAGACAACCTACCACTGTCCCCAAAATAGCTTGAGGACCCAAGGGGAAGGGCACAGGGAGGTCTTTGGATGCCCCCACATGAGCTGGCCTTTCCCCGGCATGGCTTTGGGGGACAACTGGAGCAAGGATTCAACCCACGTCTGCAGCCAGAACCTACATCCCTACCCGTGTGGGCTGCTCAAACCATGACACTGGAAAAGCCAAAGGAGAAAATCTCAACCATGCCAACCTTTTTCTATGCCCTTGTCCCTTCTCCAGGGGAACAATCGCTGCTGAGGATCTTTGCCAAAATTAGTTCCTCTAAGATCTGAGGGATCTTCCTGCTTCTGCACCGAGCAGTGGGAGTGAGCCCACAAATCCAGTTAGTCACAGTCACTGGATTACATCGGACCTTGTCCTTCTGCCTTTAATAACATGATTGTTTGCTGCATAAGAAGCTTTATGTAACTGGGAATCAGGGGTGATCTGCAGGACTGCACAGACTGGAGCTGCCAACCATCCCTTCTCTCTGGGCTTGTGTGAACCTCCTGCTCCCAGCCCACACCTGAAAAATAAATAATCTCCTTGCTTTGGCGGTTAAGGTCTAACCCCCTGTGGTGGTACTCCTGGCATGGGATTTCAGTCTGATATTCCAGTTTAATGCATGGGTCTGTATCAGAGGTGATGCAGGGATGAAGTTATCCCTGAGAAACGTTTCCCGTCCCGCATCTCTCCTTTGAGGACAGCCCTCAGGTGCAAGGGGAGACTTTCAGGCACTCCCCTGGCTCCAAGTAGGAGACCACTATGTCCCAAAGCCATCAGGGCTGTTCAGGGATGACAAAGCTGCTACCAGCTCCCTCATCTACCAAAGACAAGCACTTAGAGGCGAAGGCGCTGAGTCTGAAGCCTGTGCTCCCCACAGCACACACAGAGAGAGCTTGACCAGCACCATGAAATCTCTGCTTTACCAAAACAGAGCAACCTCCGCATCCCCCCATGCACTCTCTGCATCCCGTCTTTCTCTGTATTAAACACGTCTTTTTAAGTGACTTTGCCAGTCAGCTCCTGCACAGCCGAGGCTGCGCATCAGTGCATGTGGACAGCAGATGGGGCAGCACCATGAACGTCTCTAGCAGCGAGTGGTGGCATTTTTGGTGAAGTGCTGATCTCTAAGGACGTGTTTGGAGATTTATCACATCAACACAAGTCTGAAATTCACTTACAATTTTCCAGCAATGGCCTCATGCTGGGGGCTCAGCCAGGTTCCCGAGGAACCTTTCCTTCCTGCCAGCAGCCGGGGCACAGCTCCCGGCACCTGCACCACTCACCTCAGCAGGACTGGGCGAGCGGAAAGCACCGGCACGCAAGAGCCTTTTCATTTGTGCATGGGCAGCCCTAATCCTCACACAGAGTTAATCTGTTTACCATCTTTTAGTTTACCTATCAAACACCAGAAAATTAATGGATAGCCTTGTTGCTCTGCCACCGCGCAGCCTAACTCCCAGGGCCAGCACAGCCGGCTGGCAGCAGGGTGGCATTATTCACACAATTAGGGAAAGGAAGGCAGGTGAAGCTGCCAGAGCAGCTCCTGGCTGAAGGCAACTCCCATTGAAAATATCAGGAAAAACACAGACTCAGCTTCATCCAGCTACCAGAGGAACTGCAGTCCCCCAGAGCCTGGGTGACAGAGCTGGAGCTGCTGCTGCCCACCACGGCTTCAAGCCTGCCCCAAAACCTCACTGGTGGGTCCAACACTGGATACTCTGGACAGTCTTTGCATGCCCTGGCTTATCCTGTGGCCAAGACACAACTGCGAGTGCCCCAGCAATGTACCTGTGGGGGGCACACAAGAACGCTGGCTGGTCCCCAAAACCTGGCAGGGTGAGAGCTGGTGGCTGTGGAGCTGGCAGTCACTGGTGCCAGCACCCAACAGCGTGGCACACCCTTGGCAGTGCCATAACACCCTGAGTGAGACTCGCTGGGTAAACAAATATTCCAGAGACACTCTAGGTCATGTATTTTTCATGAGTTCTGCTATGGGGAACTGCACCCTTTCAGAAGATCAGATGCATCTGGAACAGAAATAATTTTGATAGTGAATAATTTGCTTGAAAAGCTGATTCTGAACATCTCAGTGAACGAAACACAACTTGGCTGCCTGGAATGATGCTGCAGGGACCCGCCGAGGGGTCAGGTTTGCCCCATGGCTCTGCCCAAGGGGGGCTGCTCTCCTGGCTGCGAACACCAGCAATTCCTGGAGGAAAGTCCACGTGGAAGCACGCATTTCCTACAGATTCCAGGAGTCTTTGAGGAAGAGCATGAGCCCTTTCCAGGCTGGAGGCTGGTTTCGGTAACCCACTCAGTGCTGCTGGAGCTGGATCCATGGGGATTCACAAGAGGCAACTTTGGGATCCTGGTGAAAACAGCTGGCACAGTATTTATTATTGCACTGGGTTTCAACCATGGATTTAGATATTGATGGAGTCTGCGCCTCCAAGCAGAGTGCTAATTAGCACCTGCAACAGAGCCAGCTTTTAATTAAACACAGCTTAGTGAGAAGGACCTGTTAGAGATATCGTGCCTTGTGTGAGGAGAGTGATGAGTGCAGGAGGATTTTGGAGCAGGACTGAGTCTGGCAGGGCACAAGACACTGGGACGGGGGTCCCACAGCAGGACAGGGTGGACGTGGGGGGCTGCCACCCTCCTGGGGGAGCCCCAGGCTGGGCACCTGCATTGCCAGGGCCAAGGACAGCCTCGGGGCTCCTGCTGCTGACACCCCAGTCTGTCCTGCCCACACTGCCTCCTCCACCAACCACCAGCTTGTTCCTGCCATTGCAAATAACCAAACAAGCTGCACAGAGAAGAGAATAATATTAATATTAAAAAGGCATTTATAGTTTTAATCAAGCTTTGGGGGGAAAAGACAGCTTAACACAGCACTTTACACAGTTGATAAAATGTTTGACATTTGCTGGTGCCTGTAATGAATCTTGTCTCAATTTTCTCTTTTAAAATGCCACTCCAGATACTCTAGCTATCTGTAGGGTTTAAAAAGCACTTATCCAACAAAGTGTTATCACGACAGAAAATACAAAAGGGCAGCTCGGTGCAGCAGCACCAGCTCTGGGGTTTGCTGCCATCCGAGTGTGGGCACTCTGTGGGGTGGGCAGTGGAGGGGAGAGTCGGGGCAGCTCCACAGCCTCGCTGCAGCCCAGCCCACCAGAACACCCCCGTTTTCCCACTGGTCACAGCACATGAGGCTCAGCCACGGACCAGCACCGAGTGCCTGGGATACAGCAAACTCAAAGGCTTTGGACGTGGAGGAGGCTGGAAGTTTACTCTGTCCCGAAAGAACAGACCTTGGCTGCCAGTGCTGCCCGCAGCAGGATGGCACGTGGGCTTTGGGTGTTATCAGGGAACCGCAGCTCTCCTGTGCAAACAGAGCTGCTGCTCCATGGGCGCTGATCCGAGGAGTGTTCCTGCTCCTCCTCTGGAAGGACACTGCGGAGGGAAGTATCAGCAGGGAACACAGGCAGCCGCTGGCCCGGGCTTCCCTTTGAACAACCACTCCAATGTCCTTTGCTTCTCCCTTTTTTCTTCTCTTTTTTTTTAAGAGGGAAGAAATGAATTATTCTATGGAAGTTAGTGCCTGTCTCAGGAGCCTGGTATAGAAAATTAGGTTTTAATAGCTTTGAGATTGAGGCTCTTTGGGTCAATAGGACAAGATTCAGACAGTGAAATCACAGGCCCATAAAGGGAAAAAAAGCAAATATTTTGTTAGTCATCAGAGAGTCACAGTCCAAAGATAGCAGGCAGGAGCTTAAAATACCGCTGTGCTCGTCAGCTCCCGAAGTGTTTAGTCATAAGCTCCTTTTTTTCTCTTGTTGTCTCTCTATATATTAGCTTTGGGAATGGAGCATTTGGCTTTCTGTCCTCGGACGTGCCTGGGAATTCCTCAAGTTACCACTGGAATTGGAAAGTTTGCTCTGAACCAAAAGCACTTGAAGTCCAAGAGGTGCTGCAAAGAGAGAAGCCATTAACTCAGCTGGCACTTTGGATCACTCAGGACGGAGAACTTCCAAAGAAGTTCTGCCGACAGCACTGGAATTACTTGACTCATTATTAAAGGGATGAATGGGTTATAATTATTCTTAATTTCCTATTCAGAGCTCATTACCACCCCTAAGAAGGGTAGGTGGGGAGCCCTTGAGATCCGGCAAGTTACTTTAAATATTCATACAGCTGAGCAAAATTTCTCATAGTTTGGAGCTGTGACAGGGAAGTGGTCCAAATGGGCTGAGAAGCTTCCCCGCATGGCTGCTGGTCCCTGAGGGAGCATCCCAGCCCAGTTTGCTGCACCAGTCACCTGGGGCTCAGCAGCCCATGCCGGCAGTAGCACCAGCCCAGCATTCGGAGCTAAGACACTGTTAAGGGACCACCCACTGGAGAGCAGGAGGTGGGCACTTCAGCATTTTATCCAGGTCACTCACTGCTCTGTGGCTATTCCAGGTTTTAGCTGTGGTGAAGTGGGGCAGAGGAAGGCCACAGGACTGGCACACAGTGCCTGGTGAGAGCCGCTCTCCTCCAGACACAGGTGACGGCACACGAAGCAGCGCGAGTGGGGACCAGCGACGTATGCCCTGAAAATCACCTACAGCACACACGTCCCTAATGCATGGAATGTCACACTGCTTTAAGTATTGCACCCAACTTCTGTCCTCCCATCAATGCCCAATTTCCTCCCAAGGATAAAGCCCTACGTTATTTTTGGCTGACCACTCCAGCTCAGGGCACTCTAATTTTCCCCCATGCACTCAGAGGACAGACGCTTCCCGTGATGCCTCAGAGCAATGACAGAACAAGCACATTCCTAATGGCTGGCAGAGCCGTACAAAATATATTAAATGTATTAACTTTGGCACTTGCCGGGTCTCGGGAGGAGCTCTTGGAGCTGATCGTCTGCTTTGCCTCCACTCCCCTGGCTCCTTTCTGCTTTCCCCTTCTGCTTGGAAAATTCCCTGTCCCCAAACTACGGCTGGCTGGAGGTCACCGACATTTGCTGGCAGCTCGTCTGTGCCCCATTGGGAGCCGCCCGGGCCCGCCCAGCGAGGCTGGCAGATGGCACTCAGCCACCCCGTGCCGCAGAGCAGCTGAGCCAGCCCGGCAACCCCTGGGCTGGGAGATGCTCATTGCTCCCAGGGGCTCGTGTGACCCCAGAGCCAACTCATGAGCAGAGCAGGGAGCACGGGAATGTGTCCAGGACAACACGACCAACTGCTCTATTGGCTCAGGAACACTCAGATTAGTAATATCCAGATGCTTAAAGCCTGGCTGGGACTCATTGTGGGCTGAGCTGCCGAGACTGAGGCTCTGGGAGGAGCGAGGTGAGGGACAAGGCGAGTAGGAAAACGCCTTCTTGTCCCCATGCCGGGATGAACCAGGGGCAGGACAGCACCACCCAGGGATGCCTGGCAGGGAAATGCACGGGGCTCCTCCACCACCTGCCCGGGGGGAACCGGGGCTGGCATTGTCCACAGAGTGGCTGCCCATGGCAAACCCAGCCACGTGGGAAGCGCTGCCCAGGGCTCACTCCCTGGCCACACACGGCCTGGGATTTGATTACACTGTCAGTAAAAGGGCTGGAAGATAACCCCCTGAATGGCATGCGCCATGTGGGTTGCTGCTGCCAGAATGGGAAAATTGCCCTTTGTTCTCCACAAATAAATCCGAGGGAAAACCCATTCTGAGCAGGCAGCAATCTCTGGGGACTACTGAGGACTTCGCAGGCGTTGCCAGGAATAACAGTTTATCTACAGAGTTTCGTTGAAAATGAAGCCTCAGACACAGCCTCAAATTATGGGGATGCTGTGAAAATGGCTTTATAAACTATTGCTTTTTCCTCTCTGAGCAGCAGCAAAGTACAGGCCAGACAAAAGCCAGCCGAGACTCTAAATGTCATAAATAAGTCAGCAGAACTGATAAAAATAAAGGATGAAATATAATTCAGCCTTTCAGTGACAGATCCCATCTTAGCCGTGATATAGGGTCTGTTGAGACTGTCATTGCTTCAGGAAATTAAAGAATGAGCCCATTAGTGAGGATATTTAAAGATGTTCATATTAAGATTATGACTTCCCAGACTCAGCCTGAGCAGGGAACTCACTCGATTCTGAAGTCATTTTTCACAGTCCTTTTTCGGTCCTGCCCTGAACTCCCAAAAGCTGCCATGAGGGGTCATGGCACAAGGAAGGAGTGGGGGCTGTGGGTGACAGCACCCAGCTCAGCTTGTCCGTTGCCATGGCAACAGGAATACCTGCCCAGAACCTCAAGAGATGGTGCGTGTGAGGGGGCACCTGGTCCTGAGAGAGGGATCCATAACCACTGCCACTCCTTGCACACACGTGTGAGCATCTCCACTCTGCCTTGGCTCTTGGAGCCAGGAGCAGTCGCTGCTGTTTGCTTCCCCTCCTATCTGGCCAAGCAAACACAGATACTGGCAACAACGGAGCAAATCTCATCATAAAAGTACCTGACCGACGGAAAGGAGCTGCGGGAAAGGAGGAATGGGGAGCACCCGTGGCCTGGGATGGGACTCGTGGATGCCCGTGCCTGGAGGGATGTCGGGTAGAAGAGAAAGGCAGCAGTAAAAAAAGGTGAAGGTTCTAGTCCTGGTATGTTGAAAAACTGATGGATAATTGTAATTAGCTTTCAGAATTTTTAATTATAGAAGGGGTATAAATAATCACAAAGCGCAGCTTCACTAATGAGAGTCCTTGTGCTCAGAAACACAGGGATGCATTTGTTAGGGAGACTTTGAAAGCTCTGCTGTTAATTAGGTGTCTCACAGCCAGCAGGGTTTCAGGAGAAGGAGAAACATGTATACATTTAAATCAGGCTCATTGTGCGAGGTACCCAACATCAATTATGGGATAGCAGGGTGCTAAAATGAACGTGATTTGTAATTAGGGAGTGGATCTGAAAGGCAGAGAAGAGCCTTTGCTTCCCCTCAGGTGTCTGTCGGAGGTGTTTAACGTTGGTCAGGACACAGGAGGAGATGTGACCTGCCTTCCTCACACTGGAGAGCACTCCACTGTGGTGACCTGCCTTCCATGTGCATTAGAGAGCATCCCACGGCAGTGACCTGCCTTCCTCGTGCCAGAGAGCATCCCATGGTGATAACCACGCTCTGCAGAACATCTCAAGGCATCCCTTGGCAGGCTGGGATGGATCAGAGCTTCAGCTGGACATCACTGCTGGGGCTTGTACCCTGCGCCAGGGTAGCAGAAGGGGAGAGGGAAGGCTTGATTAGTTTAATTAAGCATATGGAAACAGATTGCATTTCCCCACCTACAAAACCCAACACAGCTTCTCAGGAGCTGCTGGCCCTGCTCTGGCCCATACCCAAGACTGAAGGGAGGTTCAGCCTCCCCATGATCCCCTGTGGGTGCACAAAATAAAACAGCAGCTAAAGAGAGCAAGTGAGGACGTTTTCTCCCTCCCCTTCGTTTCTGGGGCCACCTGGTGTGTTTTCTTGCTGGTTATAAACAAGCAGAAAAGAAGATGACAAAGGCTGGAAGATACTTTCTGAAGTCGTGTCTGTTTTCGTTTGCTCCGAGAGCAGTGGTGAGCTCAGACTCCAAGGTCTATCGCCACTCTCCTTCCTTACATATTTTTTGGTTACAAATTTCAAGCTCTGACACAGGAGTTTATGCAAGTAATTATGTTTAGCTGGTATTTGGTTAAATCTAATGAAGCAATGATAAACAGCTCAGCATTTTCTTCCCTGATGACTAATGAATATTAATTTTGCTGTCAAAGAAGAACCTCTGCTCATTGCAAAAGATTAGATTCCCTTGCTAAAACTTGGGGAGGGGGTAGGAGTTCACCAGAAAGGATGGAGTTTTGGGAAAGCCTGCATCTGTTCCTGTACGTAGAGCAGCAGACTGGGTTTAGGTGCCTTGGTGAGGAATGGCTGTCAATCACCATCTGACCCAACTGTCCTCGTTTTTTTGGCAGAAACCCATCTGAGCGTGAGCTGTGAGGACACGCCAGACTCTGCATGTCCCACAGTTCAGGCAGCAGTGATCCCAGAAATTCCCCTCCAGCCAGGGGATGCCTTTGGCAGGAAAATGGCCCCAAAGTCTTCTGCAGGTTATTTTCCTCGTAGCACGTGGCTCCCCCTTTCTGGCACTTTCTCCTTGTGTTTTTGAGCGAAACAGCAGGAAGATCCCAGCTCTTCACCTTCATGGGTGGGTGTTAATCTGCCACTTGATGGTCACTTCTAGCAGCGTGGAAACGTGGTGCTATTGCCACCACAGGAACGCCGGGACTGGAGACGACCCTGCACTCCAGCATTTGGTGGGCTGCTCCCACTGCTGGCTGCACGCCAGCCCGGCAGCCCCACAGGCTTGGGGTGCTCATCCCAGCTCACCCTGGCTCCCTGCAGCCCCCCGTGCTGCTCCTGCTGCTCAGAGCCACCTCTCGGTGCCAGCATCGTGTTAAACTGTTTCTAACTTTAAGCAGCTCGTGGGCTGCAGTGAAACACAGTTTGCACATGATGCGAGGGGAGCCGTGTGGCTCCTCCTGGTGAGGGGGCAGCGTGAAAATGAGTCTGCCTGGGTGGGCGAGGGGCAGCGAGACCCAGGTGGCCGCTGCGGCCCCCAGCAGAACCCCGGCGTGAGGGGCTTTGCCAAGGCCTCTCCTTCCAGCATGGCACCGGCTGGCAGCCCTACACCGAGGAGGGAGTTGGATCTTCTTCTTCCCAGCAGCTGCTCTCAACAGCCCAGCAGGATGTGTTGAGTTTCTTGACGTTGCTCTTAAGCATCAGCACCCTGTGCCCGAGGCTGTGCCAAGGGCTGGGGAAGCAGCTTGAGTGCAGTGGGGTTCAGGTCTGTCCGATTCAAGGGGCACAGAGGGACCACGGCAGCTCTTCAGCACCTGCATCCTCCCTCTTGACTTCTTGGCATGGTACCAGGAAGCTGCCACAGAAACACACCCAAGCCAAGGCTCTGGAAGGGGCTGGTGAAACTGTGTGAGAGTTTACAGTGAAAACAGATGCTAAACTCTGATTTTGGCAAAAGGAAGCATCTCCAGCATCTGCTCGAGAAGATGCCTGGGCTGGGGAATGTGGGAGCTCCCAGAGCCCAGCAATGCTTAACGAAGTTCATCTTTCCTGTTCATCCTTGTGCAGCTCAGAGACAACAGGAAAAGCACTGACGAGTTCACCCACCAGCTGGTTTAAAACACTTCAACGTGCTGAACCGTTTGCCTCTATTGTGGAACTTTGTTCTCTGTGATCCAACCTCCCAGCGGTGCTGCCGCCCACCACGCTCTGCACTTCAGACCTGCTCGTCTCTCCAGAGCCGGGCTGGGAAAGGGATGGGAGCAGTGACTGCTCTGCCACTGATGGCACGACTGAGTATTCCTCAGAACAAGAATGAGGGGGAGAGGAGAGGGTATTCTTGCTTGTGCGAATACCATCTGAATTCAGATTCAAATAACATTGTAGCAAATCTGCAGCACTGGAGATAAAAATGGTAATGAGTTTTAATAGTTTCCTTTGATTTCCACTATTGAAATCGACTCTGGGAGGCTGATATTGTATCAGGAGATGTTAGATCCCTGGTCACACATCAGGCAGCTGTACAGCTTCCAGGGGTGAGGGAGAGGGAACAGCATACTGCTGCTGCTCTGGAGCATCATGGCTATGGCCAGAGCAAAGAGCTGCAAGAGGCACTCATTAAAGCAGCTGTGCAATTAGTCCAGCTATCGATCGTTAATATGCTTTTAATCAATAACCTGGGCAAAGCCAGGAGCTGGATTGATATTGCAAGGGTGTGCAGTATCCATAAAATTGTCATCTGAGCATCCAGGGAGGTGAGCTGCTCCTCCACTGCTGATTAGCTCGACAAGGATGTAATCGGGCAGGGAAAGGCAGGAGATGATGCCAGGTTATTCATTCCCAAGTGCACATCCCTGCCCAACACACAGACTCCCACCAGTGCCAGCTCCCTTCACTGCAGATCAGCATTCCAGCTGATTGTGCATGTCCACCACACTCTTCAATGTCAAAATCCAGAATTGGCACCTGCTCCCTGAAACGAAACTCATTCTGACTCTGCTGATCAATTAACAATCTTGCTCCCCCTCATGTGAGCAGCCACAAGTCCAGACAGAGTCACGGGGTTGGGAGGGAATTGCTTCTGCAGCCCTGCAGGTGTGAAGCACCTTAACCCCAATTTCACCAAAGGATCCATCACCTCACTCTGAAGCCAGGTCACATCATGGCCACGAGCAGCCCGCGGCCGTGCTGACAAACCTCACTTCTGCCAAATGGAGCTCTCTCCTGCGGCGGGGCCGTGCCTGCCGGGAGCGCGAGGCCGGCGCCCTGGGCTCTGGATGAGCCCTGTGTGCTCAAGAGGAGCCATCTAGGTCAAATAGCAGGAGGAAAGCTCAAAACCTCCTTTTTTTTCCTCTCTGAGAGCTCAAGGGCAAAATTTAAACATCAGAGGCAGGGACACGTCTTCCTGGGCTGATTTGTGAACATCTTGTTGAGACATCCAGGATCAGATATGAGAATATTTTAGTGATGCAGAGAGTGATTCAGAGTCATCCGGGTTATCCCCCCTCGCTGAGGGTGCGATTGAAATGTTTGTGGCTGAATATCGCCCAGGAAGAGCCGAGAGTCACACCGGCACGCAGACTGTCATGTTTATACCCCAGGATCTCCTCAGCCTCACAGCAAAGCTGAGAGGAGCATCCATCATTTTCATACACATGCTCTGTGCTCTGGCAGGGCTCCCTCACCCAGCACCGCTCCTGGACCTGACCCAACTGCTCCGGGAGGATGGTACACAGCCCCCTCACTGGCTTCCCATACAGCGTGTCCGGCCAGGACAGGTGAGATGCTTGTGGGAAAGGCCAGGAATATGCTGTGGCTCAGGAAAAGTGGATCCCTATGGTTTTTACACCAGAAGTTGTAAGTGCAGGAGGTTAAATGGTGGAGCCCGGGAATGTGGCTCAGCCCAGGGGCCAGGGAACCATGGGATCTTTAGGATGGCTGGCTCTCCCCAGCTCCCACCCCGGGGCTCCTCTGCCACGGCAGCACCCTGGCTGTGCTGCAGCCAGCCAGCTGCAGGAGCACTGGCTCCGAGCAGGAGCAGCTGCCCAGAGGAATCTCCAAGCACCTTTCCAGCGGGTGCTGTTTGCTTCCTGGCTGCCGGCGTGCGCACACAAAACGGCGCCTTGTTCCTTCCCTCGGCGCTAACCAGCTGCCCAAAGACAAACTGGCCTCCCTTGGGGGGCACATTAGAAATGCTTAAGCAAATTAGCCATAAATAGAAAATGTAACATATGGGGCTGTAGATAATGTTTCATTATAAATTATCATATTCTCCAGGGAGATACGCCTCTTCCCTTCACACCAAAGACTCTGGGTTTCTTCTTCTGTGCAGATTTTGAGTTTCTTCTTTTTTTTTTTTTTTTTTGGGTAACTGTTTCTGACAATGATTGGACTCAGTAGTTGATTTCCTGGGTGCGGAAACTGGGATATGTAGCTCACTTCTGCTGCAAATCCTCTCGGATTTAAAATTCCCTCATTAAAAAATGAAAATAAGCGAATACAGTCCTGATGAAAGGTGCCTGAGCAAAGGCTCTGAAGATTAAACAGGGCTGTTTATCCATTGCAGAGTTGCACCAAAGACAGCAAGACTGCTCCCTGCTCTGTGCCCAGCACTGCTGGTGCTGCAGCACCAGGGCCCCAGTTCTCAGCCACACGGAAATCAGGCACTTTCCAGACCAAGAATGCCCATGACATATTCCCTCTGTACAGCTGATCTCTGAAATTCCCTTCTTCTGCTCAGGCTGAATAGCTCAGGAGGAACCTGCCCTGTGCAGATGCATCTCCTTGGGAGCCCATCCATCATCCCAACACCATTCAGCCGCTGGGGACCCTCGTGGGCAGCACAAAGCTCCTCCCTCCCTGAGCAAGTTCTAGAAAACTGTGTTACTATTCATCCACCTACAGAGTCCTCCAAGGGAACAGACTCCCCAGACAGCTCGAAATTCATCTTCCACATCTTGAAAATTGACTGGTTTGGTGCTTTCTTCTGTTTTACTTATAATCCTGTAGGCTTTTTTCCACACTGATCCAGAAGCAAGTTCTCAGTAGCCACTGGGAAGGTCCCGTCTTGCTCTGGGAAGACATTTCTTTTCTTGCTGAAACCGCCCTGGGCTGACCTCCACCAAAGCCTCAATCCTCATTCAGATGGCAGCAGAAAAGAGATTCTTTTCCCCAAAATACTATTGTATATGTAAACACAGACTGTGTAGGCAGAATCCACAGCACAGGAAATAGTTTGTGCTCCACAGCTATAGGTGTATATGGATGTTGGTCTCCCAAAGAACAGAAACTGAGCCCATTTGAAGCACTTCATGTGCTTAGATTATTTCAGATGCAGAGATTTACCTGCTGTAATTGCAGAAATCTTGGCACTTGCACCCTGGAGCTAATTGATGTCATCAAAGCTCTGAACGAGCCCTGATTTTGGTAGTTACAGTCCCACCTGGCACCTCCGCCTCTCTGTAATAACCACAGGCTTAAGGGAAGGAAATGCAGAAATGAACATCTGTTGCAATGCAAATATTTGGGAGGATGGTGGCAGCTCCTACTGGAGATATTTCCCTGCCTGGTTGCATGCGCAACACGTCCACTCCTGGATTGTCAGAGTCTTCCTCTCCTGCCAGCGGGATGCAAAGCACTGGAGCATCTGTGTTGGTGGGATCCTGTCCTTCCCAGGACCAACCCGAACCTGGCAGGGCGGGATGTGGCTGTGCACAGAGCGGGTGGGATGCTCTCCCTGTTGGCCCGTCCCTGGTGTGCTGCTGTGCACTGTCAGGGCGGATTTGCAGCGGTTCCTGGTGGCACCGAGGGGTTTAGCGGATATCCCGTTACGCTGGGACAGGTGACTTAACTGGGTCAGCTGGCTTTGCTCTGCAAAGGCTTAAAGCTCCACATCAGCTGCCTCAGTGAGCCTCTCACAAATTTCAAAACAGAATGAAAAAAGTCTTTAAATTTAGCTGGAGTTGCATTCTTGATGGAACCCGGGGAAAGACGTGCCCTTGCCTTGGCACTGCTGAACAGAGAAGGTCTCTGGGTGCTGGGGGTCTGACCTTTCTCCCCACAGGATGCTCACATGGCACCGGGGCTGGAGGCACCTGCCTCATCCCTCTGCATTGCTGTCATCACTCCCAGAGGAAGACGGAGGTGTCATCAGAAGACCCGAACACAGGACAGCTTCTCTCCAGGATCATCCCTGCCCCTCAAGGCTTTCATGCCGTACAGACCCTCACAAGGACCTCGGAGTATGGTGACAGTGTGGGGCCAGAGTCCCTATTAAATTATCTTTGCACATCAAAGCTGGAAGCAGCGGCTGCCACAGCTCACAAGGCTCAGAGAAACTTTCTGGCCAAGGAAATACTGACCTTTCCCACAGAGCAGCAGAGCATGAGGACGAGGGGAGCTGTGCCCTCCACACCCGGCTGAGAGACGAGCATCCCGCAGATCAGCTCCGTCACTTAAAATAAACAACAACCCCAACTATCCCTGCCAGGGCTGAGCTCCAGCTTATTGTTCCAGTCAAAAAATAATTATTGCCCTGAGGCCTTGGAGATAAAAAAAGTGGAAAAGGAACAGCAAATGCAGCAAGAGGGAAGATCTGGAGCAGTGATTCCCTCACCAGCGCTGGGCCCTGATGCTGGGTTCCTGTAGGCACGGGAAACGATGCACAGCCAAGGACAGGAGTCACAGCCTACCTGGGTGTTTGATCCCTCCTTTGCTCCTTGCCAACTTGTGACTTTTATAGCCTTTGACTTGGACTTTTTTCTTAAAAACAAATCCATGGCTCATTTTCCTGCTGTGGCACAATATGCTCTGTGTAACGAGATGGACAAACGCAAAGGTGATCTTGAGGGCGGGGCAGCACAAGCCCTTGCCAGCAAACCCTCCAGAGCCAAAAACATTGGATCCCTAATCCTGGTGGGAACAGGGGAGGGAGGCAATGCTCTCCAGACACCTCAGCTCTCCTCTGAAGGCTGTGACAGGTGCTGGGGTGGGTGGCGACGCCCGGGGCACACAGAATTTCAACCAGGCAGGAAAACGAGGCAAAATCCGTCTGCTCTGTGTGCTGGGGATTAATATTTTTCTACTCCCAGCCAGCATTTCCACACAAAGGGGCTGCCTTAATATTAAGGACACAGGGGGGGATGTGGCAGGGCTGTGGGTCCCCTTGTGCTGTCTCTGGCAGGCGGCTCCAGCGGAAACACCGCGCACTTCCAGGAGCAGAGCGGGCGCGGCTCCCGCACGTCTGCGCAAAGCAAACACAGATTATGCCATTTCTTCAGGCCTTTCATTTCACACGTCATTTTTTCTATCTAAGTATAGGTTTACACGAGAGGTAATTACCATCCTTTCACAGCTCTTAGTGCAGAGCAAAATGAGACGGAGTATTACATTCGTAATCTAATCGTAAATAAAAAGGGCCGTAATAACCCCCAATTAGCACATTAAAGTATGTCAAGGACTCATTTTACCACTCCAGTGTAAACAAGACCCCCAGGAACACCTCACATCGCTGAGGCAGCACCGGTGGGTCCCTCCTCTCCCTCCCAGAATCAAGTTACACAACACCCTGAACACCATCCCTTAGTTGGAGTCAGACATGGATTTTTCATGAGGATAAATTAATCATGGGCAATTCTGTTCCCTCTGCCAACACATCTGCTGTCGGACAGAGAGGAAAGGGCTGGAGTTTCCTCTTCCAGACTGCCAGGGCAGCATCACTGGCTCCCATTGGCAGGCTGTGGGGAAGCAAATGGACACAGCCAGGAAGCAAAAGGGTGGCATAAAGATGAAGGTCAAAAATGGCCAGGAGCCCATTGCTGCTCTCAGAGTTAGGCTCCGAACACGGTGTTGGATGAAGAGCATCTTCTCCCAACACTCCAGGGTGAGCAACTGCCAAGGTGGGGTTGGGCATGGCCCCCACCCTGAGGCCATGCCCAACAGTTTGTGTTGGCCACCCAACAGGAGGTACCAATTATTCTGTAAGCACATGGAAGGCAAATGGGCTCGGGCCTTTCCTGAAGCCGCGATTGCAATCCCCCGAGGAGACTCATTTTCAAATGATCTTGTTAGACATTGTTAAGAATTGATATATTTGCATAGCATGAATGTTAAAACTCAGAAAGAACTCAAATGCCAATTAGAACCACAACATTTTTCCCCCCCCCTCATTAATCAGTCATAAAAGAGCAGCTCCAGGTGTTTTTCCCTGACTAAACACCGGCAGAACTCGATAGTTATTAATCTTGACGACCCGAGTGCCGTCACCATACGCAGATTTCAGCAAAGTGAGGGAAGACTGGGAATGACTCAAGATGCGAGGTGTAAGTGCAGCTACGGATCGCTCCCAGGCCTTGGGACCACCGCTGGGATAACGACTGTGGGATAACCCTGCTGGGATAACACAGGCTTCGAATGCAACAGTCAGGGATGCCACGGGGATAACGGCGCTGGGATAACCTTACACTCTGCATAAAATCAGCAAGAAAATCTAGAATTTCACTTCAGAAAACAGCAAGGAAGTGATGAGCCAAACAAGACTGGGCTGATAAACATTCATGCCGACGTTTGGAGGAAAAGAATACTGCTTTTGGGTGAGGAGGGTGCCATCGGGAAAGTAAAAGGCATCACAATTCAATCAAAACGTGGGCACTGCAGGCAGGTCGGTTGTGTTAAGGTAACGGAGAAAATACACATACCTGACACAGCAGGAGGATCCAGACCACTTGGCATCCCAACATCAGCGTCTGCTCCCTGGGTTTGCTGAGACTGAGCCGCCTCTTCCAGACATCACCTGTTTTCCATGCTGGGCTTTGAAGGGCACAGCCAGCCACAGAGTTGCTGCACTTCCATGGCAGCTCAGCCCTTCTGCTGCATGGAGATGAGGGGGGCACATGGGCACCCCCCAGGCTGGCAGGGACCGAAGGTGCATCTCAGCCTCCAGCCAGCTGCAGGGCACTGCTGGGCTGCTCCGAGCCCTCCCAGGAGGAAGTCGAGCGGCTTTTTGGTGATTAATTACCTGGCAATAGTCACAGGTGCAGCACTCCCCCAGAGAAGACCGGGCAGAGGCACAGCCCTCACCTGGCCTCCCACCAGGAATAATGCCTGCACAGGATCAGCTGTAATTAGCAGCACCCAATTATACATGATGATGAAAAAGCAAAAACCCCAAACTAAAAATACCTCCCCTGGGAGAAGCGTGGCCAGTGTTTAAGCTGATAAGACAGAAAGAAGGAAGAAGATGAAGCAGCAAACTGTCCTTCCACTTAAAAGGTAGGGCTTCAGATATGCAGATTTTCAATAAGCTTTTGAAATTCTTTAATAAAAATACTGTTAAATATTAATTATATTGCTATTTATAAATCTATACATAATTAATAGGAATAATTAATGGAGCAAGGATCGGTTAAGAACTGTCTTCTAAATATTTGAATAGTGAAACATAATTATGTTTTGATGTGAAAATGTCAGGAATACACTGAAGTGTTTTTCCATTATTGAAATCAGCAAAACTTGCTGGGAACTGGAACCCTGAAAAGGGGTTGTTTCACCTTGTTCCACTTCACCCACAGAGTTTGTGTGCACTTTGCTGCCTTGGGACAGTGAACACCAGAGAGAGTGAGAGCTGTTAACAGAACATGTTGTGGTTCATCACTATTTCAGGCTACAAACACCCTCATCCCCCTGAGCACCGATGGGGAGCAGCACCTTCCAACAGGACAGAGCAGGGACAAAGGCACAGCAGTGGCCAAGGACAGACCACACACATCGTGGGAACCTCAGAGATATCCAAAATACTTGGCTGCTTTGCCTCCTTTCTGGGAGATTTCATGGGAAAGAGATGCTAGGCTGTTTGCGCTGAAATTCATGACGTCCGCTGTGTTTGAAGTGAAAGTGGGGTGGGCACGTGGAATGACCAAGGAGGGGCAGGAGAGATGGAGGGAAGTGCTCTATGCCCTGTCTCGGGCAGCTGCTGAGACCTGAAGCAGGGTTTCCCAGGCTCCCAAAGAGCATTTTTGGGACTCTTTGGTCAAAGGCTGCACCCACCACTTTGTGCTGCATCCCCAGGCAGAGCTGCCTGCAGCATCTCCACAGAGTCCATCTGCAGCCCTGCTCTGCAGGTATGGGAGGGCTCTGCACTAAAAGCAACACAAGTCACACATTTTCCTTTCCAGGAGAATGCGGTACAAGCTTTTGCACTTAGTCAAAAGGCTTTTCCACCTTAAAAGTGAGATTTGCTGCAAGGGAACAATGAATCCCAAATATGTTTTATTTCCAAATAGTCTTTTATGCCCGCTTGCTTTGTCCTGAAAAACTCCTGCTTGGTTCCACTCCCTGCTTTTGTGCTTGCTGATGAATAGGGTCATTGAGTGCTGGCTGTGCCGGAGGGCGAGCCCTGGGCCAGGCTCTCTGGCACAGCCTTGGCACACAGTGGGGCAAAGCTGGCTGAGGAGCTGGACGCTGCCACTGCTGACAGCAAGAACACCAGGACCTCCTGCTAGGGAGATGGCATCCGTGAAAATCGGATCCAGCTGAAGCCTGTGCATTCTGAGCCAGTAATACTGCCTGTGTCGTGGCATTTGGTGGTGCTGGAGTCTCCACCCCGTGCCTGCTCCTGGCCCTGCCCCTCCAGCTGGTGGTTTGGGTCTGTGGGGATTCCTCCAGCTGGTGGTTTGGGTCTGTGGAGCCTCCCTTGCTATAGGGCGAGGACAGAGCCGTAGGAGCCAAACGTCACTCCCACAGCACCAGGGGCTCATCCACTCCATCCATGAACACTCTGGAGCCTCTGTTACACAACCCAATCAACCCAGCGCTGAGAAGGTGGCGTAAAACACAAGAAATTTAGTAGAGCATGTGAAAGATGTTACAAAATCATAAATTTTCCCCTAATGTGATCCTTATGCAGATCTGGGCATGAGGCTGGGCCTGCTACACCACCACTCACCCTGAGAAATGAAACTTTCCCAAACTTTTGCACATTAAGGAGAGGTTTGCAGTTTGGTTTCCCAGTTTGCTTGTTTTGAAATGCATAACATGAGCGATTACGTCTCAAACCGAACACTTCAAAGGCCTTCTGACTTTCTGGAAGATTCATGGCATAGCTTCCCTATTTTTTTTGAAGAGGAAAGTACATTTATTTATTGCACTTTATGGGAGAGATACTATCTCACAGCCAATTCCCTAAAACAGCTCTGCTGTCCTAAGGAACTTACCAAACATTGCTCTGCTCAGCTAATACATTACCATATAGAAGGGGAACAAATGACCTTATAATTCGGACATCCGTCTCTGATGGGTTTCTCTGTGGTTTTCAGAAAGAAATAACAGACACAGACCTCCCTCAGGCCTGTGCAGAAAGCAGGAGCTATTCTGGCTGTCCTGCTGCGCCTGCCAAAAATCTTTGGCTGTAGCAATGCCTGAAGCATCTCTGTGTCAGCACAGGGGGAGGTGCCCTCTGCTAGGGCCTGGCAGGTTTTTCTCATGACTTTGTGGACTCGGGACTTGCCCCGTCCCTGGGCTCAACCCTGCAGGAAGCGCTGGAACATGGTCACAGCACCAGGTGGGAGGCCAACGATGGCTCCCAGGTGCCCCTGTGCTCACACTCAGCTCACCTGAGACCTTGTGAGATACTGGAATGTTGTTAATGTCTTAAACATTGTCAAAATTATAGAAAGACTTTTTGTCAAACTGCAAAGAAGCAACTGCCTGTCTGCGAGCACCAAAGCACCCCACCTCCCGAATATGCCTCCTGACTGGAAATTGGACTGTGACCAGAAGCTGAGATAAGACTGTTGTCCAATTATCTCAGGTCTGAAGAGAAGTAAACAATGCTCAGAGAAGAAGACTGTATCTGTGTTAAGAATCAGCCCCAGCTGGCCTCTGTGGGTGGAGGAAGATAAGGGGTTTGGGTCTGTGATGGGGAAATCTCTCCACACAAAACAGAAAGAGTAAACCCCCCCTCCAGGAAGACCACATACACAGGGGACATTCATTGTGAGAGGCAGCTGAGAAGGGGTCCTAAACCATCACAGACCCCCAAAGCACCCCCCGATTCATTCCTGAGGCCTTCCACCACCAGAGAACTGCACGTGATCCATGTGAGGCAACAAATCCAGAGCCTGTGGCAAGAGACTGCAAAGCTTCCTCCTCCAAGGGAGGTGCCTGACATCTTCCAAACGTATATTAATCCATTGGACTCTCTGTTTTGCAGGACCCTCACCACTGAGAAGACCAGAAGAAGACCCATAGAACATTGATGGGTTCCATAGAGTGGTTGTACATTTTCTATTTAATCTTTGTCACTCTCTTTATTTCCCACCCCTCCTTTTTCCGACTTCTTTCTCTCTCTTTCTCTCTGCCTCACATTTACTGTTAAATAAAATCCATACTCTTGACTTGGGCATATGGTCTCGTTTGCGCCTTAATTCAGAGGTGCAAATGGCAGAGGCATTTCTAATAACTTTAATAACCGGATCTTAACAGGCCCACGGCAAACGTCCCTGGGTCCCTACAGGCACTTCTTTTTTGGCAGGGAGCGCTGAGTGTGTGGAGCCCGAGCAAGGCGTGAAGCTCCTGCCACCTGAAGGCAGATGAGACGAACCCCGAGGCAGCACAACGAGCTGTGCCCAGCCTGCCACGCCGTGCCACAACTGCTCCCTCTGGTCACAGGCTGAGCATCTGCCCAGTGCCATCCCTGTGGCACAGGCCCGAGGTGAGCAGGCACATGCTGTGCCACAGCCTGCAGCCCGAGCTGCTGGCAGCAGCAATAGCCCCTCTGTCCTTCTGATCTCCCTCCACTCTTCCCCTCAGTGTTGCAGGCGATCAAAAATGGGCAACAAACAAGCAGTCAGCATTTGTGCTTGAGATGTATTTAAAAAGGTTAAAGCAAAACAGATCAAAATGTCCTTTATTCTACAGCCTTTTCCCCAAAGTAACAGGTTAGCCCTAAGGTAAAAATCAATGTTCAAAGCCTGTACCAATTTTCAGAGAGGTAAATGTTGTGTTCAACACTTTGTGTCCTTGGTGTGCATGAGGCAGTGCCAATGGTTCTCAGTTAATGCCTTTGCACTGGTGATGTGGCCCCACAGTTTGAGGAGAGAAAGACCTAAACCAGGCACCTGAGAGGACTCACTTCACAGTGGTTCACACTGATGGCTTTAGAGGATGCCGACACACTGGGTTTGTCACCCACATCTCCCCAGGATGCAGAGGGGTGCCTGGGAATTGGGCTTCCATGCCAAATCAAGACAGCACATTCCCGAAGATGTGCCAAGCATGTGCTGCCCAGCTGAAATCGAGCACATACCAGTTTTGATAACCTTCTCATGTCTTTATACTCAGCAAAACAGGCAGCACATCACTCAGACTTTTAAGGAAAAGATCAGGTTTGTTCGCAGGAGCCTCTCAGAGTTTGCCAAAGGTCAATGGGGGATGTGAAGCTCGTCATGGAACCACAGTGGTTTGTTCAATTCACAAACAATTAGAAACTCCTTCAACATCTCCTGCCTGTCCCTGCCCACTCACACCAGGAGCTGAGGCTGCACGGGAGCATCGATGTTGGCTCTGAGCCGGTGGGTCACGATGCCCCAGCACAGGATGAGAGATGCCAACAAGACTTCTCGTTAGCCCACAGCAGTTTAATTACTCATTGCCTGGATGTCTCCTCAGAAAGAAGACAAGGGGTATGGATTCTTGCTGCTTCTTTCTAAGCAAATGCCAGGGGTCTAATTTCTAAGTTTTCAGACATTTCTCTGATTACAGCAGCCTGAAGTGCCAGAGGAAAGCAGGCAGCAGAGAGCGGGTTCAGGTGCCTTGCTGAGCCTCCCTCTGCAGTGATCCCGGCAGCGATCCTTGCCTCCTATCTCCCTGCCTCCTATCTCGGCTGAACTGCCGCTCCTCCTGCCGGCGCCGGCTCCTTCCACACACAGACTCGTGGCTGATCAAACCTGAAGCAATAAATGATTCCCTCAGCCCACAAACACCTCTCCTGGTCAGCCAAGCATTTTCTGAGCTATAAACGGCCTTTTTTCTTTCTTGATTGATCCCGAGGACGATAATCGTATTTGCTGTGATAAAAAGTTAAATTGCATAAAATTAATATTGATCCAAATTAAACCATTTGTCTCCTTTCCCTCTTCAGCGCCACAAACACAATTATTGCTTTGGCTGTTACAAACCCAATATGATCACAAGTTGAAATTGCAGCTTGTTTTCTACTCTTTGCCCCCCCTCCCCAGCTCCCTTCTCTTGCAGGGGGGAAGGCAGCACCTGTGTCAGCACCTCTTGGGTCTTCCCGAGCACCGGGATGCTTCTCTGGCCCTGGCTGGGCTGTGGCTCATGCTCCGGCCTCAGACTGAGGTTCCCTTGTGGGAGGGTCCACAGGGGACAAGGAAGGCAAGAAACACCCCATCCAGAGACTACAGAGCCGTTCCCTCCCTCATGCTTTCTCTTCCCCTCCACCACCTTCTCATAGTGATAATTGGAAAGGAAAGAAGGAGCTATAAATACCTCTGGAAATTAAAAGGAGCGTGTATAGTCTTGGCAGAAAGGGAAAATATCCGGAGGGTCCTGGCGGCTCTCCCCTACACCTATTGGCAAGTGTTTACTTTGAAATTTTTCATTTTTCTCCTCTGGGAGTACAGGCAAAACAGTATTTGACAGCCCAGGAAAACTGTGGTTTCTATGGAGCCAGAGATGAAAGTGTGCTTTGGAGTAAAGCAGGCTGTGGCACAGGAAAGCTGGGTCTTGAAAACTAGCGAGTCACAGCAGTGGGATGTAGGAAAAGATGTCCCCACTGCTTGCAGTGAGCCTCAGAGCAGGGATACAGCAACCAAACCACTCCCAGAGCTGGTGAATGGGGCCAAATCCTGAATGTTTGCCTGTCCCTGTGCACAACACCAGAATTCCCAGCATCTCCAGCACCACACAGAATCCCCATGGCACTGGCCATAAAAACCCCAGCTGGCTTCCTTCTACATCCCCAGAAGCAGCTCAAGGCAGCAATCTCCACATCAAAACTTTCTCTCCACGGGCCAGGGAGCTGCCAGTGAGCAGCTCTGGGACATTGCTGCTGGAACTGGGGCTTGCCCAGGGCAAGGAGTGAAGCAGAAGGAAACCCAGATTTATCTGGGTAGGAAACACCCAGGAAGGAAAAGACCATTTAGCTCAAAAAATATTTTCCCTGCATCTGGGCTTGTTTCAGAGCAAGTCCCTGGGTGCAGGGTCCTTGCCAGGTCCACACCTCAGCCTGGGAAGCAGGAGAAGTTCACAGGACTGGAGGGGTTTCAAACCAAATGTCCCTGACTCAGGGAAGCAGGGCTGTTCCCACAGAGCCATTCCAAAGAAGCTCCAGTGCCAGACAGGTTTATTCTGTAAACTTCACAGATGCAGAGCAGAGTTACTGAAACCACTCTCACTGGGCGGGTTTGGGGTTTAGCTGCCGTGTGAAACTCCAAGCAGACATTCCAGGTGAGCAGCTGGGGCCAAGATCTGGCAGAGCTCAGCCCAGAGCATTGCATGGGATGGGGGGAAGCTCTCAACTGTGACCTGCAGCTCCTGGTGTGACAGCTTTAATGGGACTATGGAGGAAGAAAAGGACCAAAAGGAAAGGGAAAGGCGATTGTGCATTCAGCTCAAACCTGGCTTGTTCTCCTGCCATGTTCAGCAGAGCTTTACGGTGCTTAATTTAAAGTGCAGTTCCATGTGGGAAACTCGTAAAACAACACGATCCATATTTATTATCTCCTGATGATTCCAAGTGAAATATTCCCATTTTGTGAGATTAAGGGAGGGGAGAAAAGGCTCATGCTGCTGCTGCTGGCGATTGCACACGGGTCTGCAGACTGCCCTGCTCACCACTCTGCTCAGTCACCTGTGCAAGGAAGAGACTGCAGGAAACACTGCCCTTGCCAACACTTGCCTCCTGCTCCTGCCCCTCATCTCCCACTCTTTCCCCTCCAGGAAAACACAAACCAGCACCTCACAAAGCCTTGGAGAAAGCCTTTTGAGCTGTTAGGTAGAGCCCGGCAGCCTAATCTGTCCTTTTCCCTGGGAATACATTGTGAGCAGCTCCCCCCGCCCTCGCTGTACCTCGCAGCCGCTCTCCAGCCGAGCTCCGCTCCTGCCTATTCTCCGATGTCTTGTTGTCCTCCAAAGTGAACATGAATTGCTGCCAGCTCAAATTAGCATCTTCCCACACTCGGCCAGCTGAGCTGCTGAAGGAGAAGGAGTCAGGATCTTCCAGCCTTTAGAGTTTGTTCAACTTCTGTTACACACCATGTGAACCCCAAATAGGTGAGAAAGAGTTTGGAAACTGGGTGTCTCCATATTCTCTTATATGGGAAATAATCTCTTCTTGGAGAAGCCATGGAGCAAATCTCTAGCACAGGGGTCTCAGGCAAGACTCTGAGGAAATTAAACTTTATACACGAGACAGAGAAGAAGCAGCAGCCGCTGCAGCGAGCCAAAGGTACCGAGTGCAGGGTTTCAGCAGGAGATGCTGAGGACGGTTATAAAGCTGCAAAGCAACCAACCCAACCAACCTACAGTAACAAACTGGCCCCACAAACACCACAGTGACCAGTAACTGGTCACAGCAGCAGTCCCTGTGGAACATCCTGGAAATGCCTTGTGCAGGAGCTGAGGAAGAGGGGAATCCCTATTCCATTTCTTCAGAAACACAACTCCAGCAACTGCACTGAATGAGGAAAACTTTCATCAGGAGCATTGATTATTTGATTGGGTGTGGTTGATTGTCCAGGCTTGGTGTCAAACTGACACACAATATCCCTTTGGAATGGCACTCAAAGGGAGTGCCAACAAAGTAAACAGGAACCAAAAAAAATCCCAGCTCAATCCAGATACTTTTGCCCAGTTATTTCTGATTGTCCTCCCAGTCTGCCCACAAACCTTGTGGAGGAGGATGAGCTTTTTATTGACCAAATAGCTGTGCCTATAATCTCTCTGGAAACTCACATTAGAGGAATTTTAAAATCAAGATTATCTCTATGAGTAGTCCTTAATGACTCTTTCACAGCTGTTACAATGCTTATGTAAATATTGCCAGGGAATATTTAAGGCTCTATTAAAGAGAAATTTACTGTGCTATCCATAAAACATTGAATCTCTCCATAAATCCCACTGCACAGGTTGGCTGTCTGGAACACAACCACTGCCTCCCTGCTTAGCTCAGAGTCAGGATCCTTCCCTCCACAGTCTTTATGTGGTTGTGGATAGGACAACATCCTCGCAAAGATAAGGCTCTGGAAGCAACCAGCAACCAACTCTAGCAACTTTAGAACCAAACTGCAGGAATACCGTCCAAGGAAGAGAAAAAAGTTAAACTAGAAAGATGTAAGGAAATGTGATTGAATTCAGTGTAAATTAATATTCCAGGCTGGGAGCAATACACATGTACATATGCACGACTGCCATCAGCTCTTTTGTTCCAAAGCTGGAGGAGCATGAAAACAAACACATCTCCCAACCAAGCTCAAACCTGCCAGAAGTAGCTGAGACATGAGAAGAGGCTTTGGCATTTCTCTGGGCTCACAAAGAGAAAGCCAAATGAATTCAGATTCATCTGCACTTGAAAAGCCACTTCTCTGCAGGATTGGAGCAGCAGATGGATGGAGAACAGGAGCACCACGATCTTCCAGAGCATCTCCCACTGCCCAGCATCGCAGTGCCCAGGGCTGGAGCAGGAACTGAACCAGGAGCCGAGCTACAGAACTATCCCAGCTTTCCCCCTAACACTCTGAAAGATCCTTACAATAATCTGAACAAGAAACAGCACGAGATGAGCTTCTCCAAACCAGGCAGGCCTTTTCTTCCCCCTACCCACTACCAGGGCTGAGTCTGCCCCCACACACCTGCCTTTGCCCGTGGCAGCATCTCCTGCCCTCAACCTATGGCTACACACACCTGAGAGCTTAGAGGGGAGGAAACCAAAGATCACAACTAGTAGAACATTTTTTTAAAAAGTATTAGTATTGAACATTTACAAGCAAATATAGCATCAGAATCCTAGGAAGATTTAATGGAAAAAAATTAATTTTCCTAAACTAATGAAGTACTTGAGCTCCAGGGCAACAACTGCTAATGGTGCTTCTATCTCAGCTGAAGAGGCAAAAAAAATTGTGTTTAATAGTAATTTTAAATATAGATTTGAGGATCTTTCCCATAAATCATGAAGTCAGATAAGGACTTTGCATAATAACTTGTCAGATTACATAAACAAAACTGATTTCAAAGACTTTTAAAAACACTTCTATTCCATTTGCAAGGCTGCATGCTTGCAAGGAGACTTCACACCTGCATGAGCCATCAGCCACTTAACTCTTCACCTGCAGTAACCCTTCCTGTATAATGGCACCAAACCCGGTCATCCCACCCACAGGCTTTAAAGAAGAATTTAAATTGTATGAATTTTTCTAGGGAGGGATGCTGGCAGGTTTGCTCGAGAAGAGCTGCTTCCCATGCAGGCTGGGAGCAGGAGGATGGGCACGTGCGGGGAGCCAGAGGGGACCCGCAGTGACAGTGGCCCAGCCACGTGCCAGGAGATGCTGGGGTCAAATGTGGCCAAGACCTCAGCTGATGGCTTGGGGCTGTGTCCCCAGGTTTCCAGGCCCAGCAGCTTCCCAGTGCCTGCTCACAGGAGCACCCTCCCTCCATCACGAGCCCTGCACATCAGGGAAATGTGCATCCCTCAATTCTAACCCCCGCCTGCCACCCTGAGACACCTCTCAGCTGCCACCTGGCTGAGCTATTACTGGGAATGTAAATAACAGCCCACGCTGTTCCACTCCTTTACAGCAGGTATTATTTTCATGCTTCCCTCCTTGGATACCTCTTTCCCTGAGGACTACAACGTTGCAGGCTGCCACATTACTGCCACGGAACCCCCTTGAGAGAGCAACACCCAGCAGCGTGGTGGGCTCGGCATCTCCAAGGCTTTCGCCGAGGGAGCCAACACCCACCTCTCTGAAACACTCATAATGTCAGGGTGATCAGTAACATCCTCCCCAAACTTCTGCTCTATCAGGCTTCACTAGAGGGACACCGGGGGAAAAAAAACCTCATTAACAAAACCTGGATTAGCACTTTGGGGTCTGTGGACAAGAACTGGGGGACCTGTACCATGAGCCCACCAAACCAACCAACTTCTGGCCTTGGACAACCCCTAAATCCCTGCTGCCAGGGCAGCACCCATCCTCACCTTGGGGGGCCATCAGTAACCAGTTTTGCTTAATTGAACATTCCCCTGAGGGAATGCCTGGGTTGGGCCAGTGGCTCATGCTGAACCCTCTGTCCCTGGAGCTCTGGGCCCATGCATGGAGGGACTGGGGCCAACAGGGTCCCAGTGGGAACTGGGGTTCCTTGGGGAGCCCGAAGCCTTTCCCTTCTCCAGAACAAGCAGAGGGAGTGAACGTCTCCATCCTGAACACCCTGCCCTTTTCCGTGCTTTATAAACTTTTTATCCAACTGTAAAATTTCTAATTATCTGAGGTAACTAACCAACATTGCATGAACTCAAACCAAGACTATTACAGTCAAATAGATAATTAAAAATTTCTGCTGTGCTGGTTCCTTCCCCTGGTTACGTAAGTTACCGAGCGGATGCAGCACCACAGCCCGGACCCCAGTTTGGTGATCCTGATTGTGGTAAATGCCAGGATCTGGAGGAATCAGTCACACCCTGCCCTTGCCCCCAACAGCAGCAGCACCGGCTCTCCCAGCCAGCATTCTCTGCTTTCCCAGTCAGCATTCCCTGCTCTCTCCATCTGCAGTTGCTTTGGAGAGCCCCAAGCACTGCCAGAGTGGGAGCCCCGGGCTGCAGCCTAGGAGCAGGCTCAGCTGGCAGAGACAGTGCCACAATTAGAGCAAAGCACATCATCAGGTTGCTCCTCCTCAGAATTCACCCTGGGAAGGAGCCGGCAACAGCTGGAGATCGACAGATTGGAAAACCACGAAGAGAGACCACAGCAGGGAGAAGCCAAGGCTCCCATTTTCCCTGGGCTGGGTCTGCCCCAGCTGCTGGGACCACAGTGTTTGCATCCCCCTGACCTTCAGGAAACTTTTGCAGCTCCTCAAATCACACCAGAAAACCCCATATTCCTCTTAATGACTCACCTGCCTCCACACTGCATCAGACATCAAGGTGGTCTCATAGCAACTGCCAGATTAGCACATCTCCCTAAGCCAGGCTTATCATCATGAGCGGGAGGGCTGGAGGGGAATGTGTGTGATGCCAGCCAGAAAACAGGAGCAATTCCCCTCAGATGCCACATACCTGCCAGGGATGAGCTGCCACCAGGGTCCCGGGAGAGATGAGCAAGAGCTGAGGCACAGGCAGCACCAGCTCCTTGCCTGGCTCTTAAATAACCTCTCCCCCAGGCCAATCAAGGCTGGGAGGCTCCCGCCCCATGGGCAGCTGCCTTGCTACACACCTGCTTGTGAAAGGGGCTCATTTTCAAAGCCCTGCTTTGGGTGAGTCGCGTCTGGCTGTAGCTGTGTTTGGCTGCCAGTTTTCCAGGCAAGGGTTGTCTTTCTCCATGGACCAAGTGGTGTGTCAGGTCCCAGCAGCCATGGAAAGCCTTTCCTAGTAGGTGTGACAGACAGGGTCCTGTCTTGTCCATCCTGCTGCAGGTTTCACCCGACCACACACAGTTGCTCCATCCAGCCCCGGCGGTGACACTCAGCCTCTGGCACAGCCACGTGTGCTATGTTCACAATTCCCTTGGCTTCCCACAGCTTGTGCGAGCAGGGGGAGGGTCTGCAGCAGCTCTCTGTGCTTGTGTCCATGCTCCACGTCCACTTGTGTTTGATGTGGGAGTGCTGACAGTGGGAGTCAGCCCATTAGGCTGCAAGGAGGGATTTAGAATCACAAAATCACAGACAGGTTTGGGTTGGGAAGGACCTTAAAGCTCATCTTGTTCCAACCCCCTGCCATTGGCAGGGACACCTTCTGCTCGTTCAAGTTGCTCCTTTTTCTCCAAGACTCCTGCTGGAACAGCCCTGGTGTGGGGATGGAAGCGTGGTGGGAGAGGGAGGCCGGCCACGATAAGCACTCCTGGCAGCAAACACCCGAGGGGGCAAGTGCATCCAACTCCACTCCAAATCCACTTTAGATCAAAGGCATTTGACTCCCCTAATTTCAAGAAGCTTTCCTGCCTCCCCAACCCAATGGCTCGGCTTCCCAGGCAGAGCCCTAATCCCGCTGCCACCAGGGTGCTGAGTGTGATGCCCACCCATGGGTGCCACCAGTTCCAGCCCCTTGGCAGAATCATGGCAAGAGGAGCTGAGTCCAGAGAGCTCAGACAGTTTCTGTGGCTCTTTTGGAAAGGGCAGTGGAAATCCTCTCCTTCGGGTCTCGCTGCTGCTGCTTTGCCCCAAGTTCTCCAGCCCATCCTTCATCCCCGGGTTTTATCCTGCTATCCATAGCGCTGATCAGTGATGCCGGGGAGCGCAGCAGGACCTTGCGACCCCGGGGCAGCTGTGCCCATCCCGCCACCGCTCCGGGGATTTCGCTCGCCGGGCGGCTGGATACAGAGACATCTCAAATGGGAGCGTGTTACAGCTCGTCACAACAGATTATCGGTGGGTGCTTTAAACTCCGGGGCCATTATCTGTGCCTAATTTTCCGTTCCAGCCCCTAACATTTCAATTTCCCCCTTCACTGATCTCCGGCTTTAATGGCTCTTTCAAACTTTCCCTAAGTTGAGAAGTGCCCATTTGGTACTGTTCCTGCTGCATCCTACTGATGTATCGTCTCTTTTCTTTCTCCTAGCCCTTTCCCTTTTCTCATCCTTTTCTCCTTGAAAACACCTCTATGTCCTCCCACCCATGGGAATTGCGGTGCTGGCCCTGCCGCTGCCAGGGATGCTGCATTCCCCCTCTCGGCTCCCCAACAGGCGGCTGCTGCTGGACCCTGGGAAGGAATTTCACGGAGCTTGTAAACCTTCACTTTCCCTTTTCTCTCCTCTGTTTGCAAAGAGCTGGAGCTGACACTCCGTATGGATCCAACGGGACTGAGGGCGGTGCTTGGCCACCAACCCGCTCCAAATCCATTCAGTGGGTCCCAGCCATGCTCAGTGGGCTCCAGCGGCTCCGGGGGCTCTTGTCCCTCTGCTTTGTCTGCTCAGTCCATGTGCCCAGTGCTTCTGGCCGGCTGCCACCAGCGAGGCTGCACTGTCCGGTCTCTTCCCAGCCCCCCAGAGATAGGATGCTCCCGGGTTTTGGCAGCTGCTGCTCAGTGTCACTCAGCTGTCACCAGGCTCTGTGCCTGCCAGCATGCTCTCTCCCCAGACAGGGGCTCGCTTGCCCACTCCCAGTCTCCTCAGCACCAAACAGAGCTGTAGTCTTGGGAGAGGGTTTTGTTGGGCTCTTGGCTGCTTCTTCACCCACCCTGCAGAGTTGTTCCTCGGACAGAGCCGGCTCTGGGATGTGTACACAGCCCAGCATGGCAGGCACTGCTCTGCCCTCCTCTCTGCCCTATAAGAGGCGGCCTCATCGCCTTTGGGAGACAATTATTTGAAGCCAGACAGCACTAAAACATGTCAACCCTCAGGGAAAAAATTTAAATATTAACCCTGGCACCTGGTTTTCAGCTATGTTCTCTGCCAGACTTGGAAAAGCACTGGTGGGACAAGGGACACTGAGCCAGCTCCTGCCTGGGTGACACAGGACACATGGCTGCAGCAATGCCCCAGTTGTGCCTGTGTCTGCCCACGGGGGCCAGGTTTGAGGGCTCCTGCCTCCTAAATCCCCGGGAGAATGCCAGGGCAAATCTAGCATCCCAAAGCACTAGCAGCATCCATGGATGCAGAATGGTTCCCAGATGAGAGGCTCTCAAGGGCTGATTGAAAGCAAATTGGTGAATGTGGGGCTTTTCTCTCCCAGGGGCTCTGCATGGCTAACTGCTCCAATGGACAGCTTTATGGACTGTTACATGGATATGGCTCTTCCCGTGGCTTCACAGACCCATTTCACAAATGGCACTGGCTGCAATCCACTGCTCTGTGCCGAGCTGGTGGTCAGGACTTTGGTGAAGAGAGAAGGAAAACATGGATGAGAAATAGATAGGGAAAAACAAATGTCAAGCTGTGCTTTTTATAGCATGAGGGCAGAGTGTTGGCCGGGCTTTTAAGTAGAGAAAGATGTGCTGGTAATTGGAAAGGCGCCTGGGGGAGGACAGCAGTCTGGCTCCTGTACCAGCGGGCATTCAGGACCCTGGCTGGCCAGCCCTGCACCACTGTCTGATCGGGCTTGGCTGAGACCAAAGGTGTTGTGTCCCTTGCAGTGCAGCCTGGGCATGGACTGGTTCTGATCAGCTCAGGTCGTGGAGCCGGTGAGGTTGCAGAGAGGAGACTGAGAGGAAAGGTCTGAGCTGGATCCCACTTTTTAGTCAGGGTTGGGCCCATGTCACCACCACGAGCAGAGCAGTCCTCAGGGTTAGCAGAGAACTTGGAAATACTCACTGGCAGCCAGAGGCTGAATTTGCCTTGCTTAACTGTGGCTTTTCCTGGGAAATAAAGCCCCCATACATGGCCATACCTGTTAGTGCTGTCCATTAGACACATCAGGCAATGTGCTCCCGCCAGTGAATCCTGTGATGTATTCCTAAACACTGTGTTATCGAAGGCCAGAGCGAGTATCAGGCAAAGAAATCAACTGCTCCCTGATCTAAGCCGACTGGAATCAATTGCTGCAGGGGAAAAGCACCATCAGCCACGTCCGAGCCCTCTGACAGGTCAATAAATACACCTGAGAGGATGCGCTCACCCACGGAGGACGACGTGTTTCCCTGGCATCGCTGCTCGAGTGATGCCCTGCTTGGGAAGGGGCCCCGAGCTGTGTGCTCTGGCACTGCTGACCTCGGTGTTAGGTGGGCTTCACAGCAGGATTTCACCTTGCCCTCAAGTGCCACCAGGGCTTTTGTTCCCACCCCTCCTGTGCTGGTCCTGCTGTGACAGAGACGAGGAGTGGGCTCCCAGGGCACCCACCACCAGCTCCCGCCTCCGTCCTCTGTGCCAGTCACAGCACTTATTCATGCTTGAAAATTTGCAAAAGAAAGATAATAAAACCCTCAAGAAAGTCTGTCCCTGATTTGGCCTGACAGAGAACTAAGATAAATGTCAGTTTTCAGTTAATATCATGCTTGAAGGATAAGCAGGAACAGCGAGGATTTCATTCTGGTACATTTATTAAACACATACAGACATGTCTCTGCTGGTCCTGCAGTCCTGGGGCTCAGGTCCCATCAGCACCAGAAATGCCTGAGATTAGATCCAACACCAGCCTGGCATTTGAAACCTGGGAATTGCATCCACATGTACTTTCCAAGTCCTCAGAAGATGTTGACTCCCATTGGAAAGTTGGTCCCCAGTGGAAGCCACAGGCAGCTGCTGCACTCAGCATCCCAGGTGGGCAGGCAGAGGAGATCCATGGGCTGATCCCACTGTGGACTGAGCCCACCAGGGACTGACCCACCAGGGACTGGGCCCACCATGGGCTGTGCCAGCGTGTGCCATGCAGGTCTCCTCCACTGCAGCATCCTTGGGGCTCTTTCTTGCCAGCCCCTCCTGCCATAAGTCATCTCTGCTGAGAGGCTTCGCTGCCTCAAACTGCTTATTAGCACAAATTGCCTGGCAGTAACAAACTGCTCTCTCAGCGCTCGTCGCTCATCGGGTGCGTGTGGCCGTGGCCAAGTGCGGAGGAGGAGCCCGGCGCCTCGGCAGCTCGTCCTGCTGCAGGACACTGCGGGGCTCAGCCGGGGCAGGTGACCCATGGGCTGCTTCAGCGATGACAGCGGTGATAAACCCTCCCTGGTACAACAGAACTTACTGATGATTCAATTATTTGCAATTCTAATAAATGGTTTTGTTCAGACACGCTTGGGCCATGCCATCTGCCAGGAGCTGGACACACGCCGATCTCTGGTATCCACCCGGGGAGACGAAAGCAGGGGGTAGGGATGAGCTGCTGGTCAGTCCTATCTACCAATGTTCCCTCCACTCTGCTGCAGAGTCACCCTGCCTGCCACCACAGGCACCCACACGTAGCCCCACCCCTGTCCCCCATCCCCGCAGGGAGCTAAGGGCATTCAGAGAGGTGCAGAGTGTGGAGATCTTGGCTGTGAGACCCATCAGCTTGGATGATGTACTTACACTTTTAATAAGAAATAGCATTTGATATAGCACAGTTGCAGCATTTATTGAACTGAAGTGCCTTCCATCGCTTCAGTGCAGAGCCCTGAAGCCTGTCCTAGATGATTTAAGAATGATCCATCTGGAAAATGATGCGGACAATTTGTTACATCCAGCCAGAGAGCCATAGAAACCACCATAACAAGCTTAAATGATTTCAGCATCGCTACATCATCCAGCCCCAGCCAATCTTTCTCAGAGCCACCGCCGAGCTGGGGTCGCCCATTGCACGTGGCTCCTCTTCCTGAAGCTGATGCTGCTCCTGCAGCCCATCCCAATACTGGATCCAGGCGCCTAGTAAATGGTTTATGGGATATAGGGGACCCCTTTCCATCTTCCTGCTGTTTGTCTCACACCCTCTTCCCGCCCAATCCCTATTTGCAGCTAGAAGCTCCAACCAGCTCACAAACCCTCCCGGTGGGCTCCTCCTGCTGCCAGCAGCACTGTTGCCTGTTGATGGTTACCACCTCGCCCTGGGTAAATCAGGGCTTCAGTTTTCAAAATAGCGTGTTGATTGATGCTTAAAATATCCCCAGCAATTACTTCGCCCCGGTATAATTATAATAATTAAACTTGGATAATGCTTAGTCCTACTTTTTATCAGAACTGTGCGCTGCGGCACCAGTGTGTGGTGTTTTGTTTCCAGCCTCATTTTCCAGCCTCACCCCGTTGAGCAGTGCTGAAGGGATGTGAGTTGGCAGCCTCCAGCTGACAAGGGGACAGTCACCCTGTCACGGCACCTCCAGCCCTGGGGGCCACTCATGGCACCATTTAACCCAGGGCACAGTGTGTGGTGGCCATGCCCTGGCCCTCACTGCCCCTCACGGTGGGGTGAGCAGGAGGGGATGCTCCTGGCTCCACGCTGGGGCGATGGGTGCTGGAGGGAGCAGGGATGCTGCTTCTGTCTCCTCTTTGGCCGCTTGCCTTGTCCCCCCCCAGTCTCTCTCCCACGGCTCAGCACGATATTTCTCCTCTGCGCTCCCAGCAGTGACACTTGGAACAGCTCAGGCTGGTGAGTACGTTTCCGGCTGTGATAAATATCAGGGAAAGGAATGAGATCCCAACACTGTATTTCATGCCCTGAAATCCCACTTGCATCTGGAAATGAACAGAGTTCTCCGGCTGATATATGCAGCTCTGAGGCCATCCGCATCCTGTTCGCTTGTACACATTGTCACAGTGATTTAAGCTGGCAATTTGGCCCTAAATGAAGAGCATCTCACTTTGTCCCTCCCCATTTTCCTATATATTTTCCTGCAGAAGGGAGCTTTTTGAGATTTGGCTGGGCTGAGGCTGGGCAGCATCTCTGGTCCTGGTTTTGTGCTGGTCTGGCAGAGAAAGCTGCGGAGGGTCCCGGCACTGCGGAAAAGCTCCTGATGCAGCCTGGGAATGCAAGCGGCAGGTGGCCGTGCTGAGCTCTGTCTTCCCAGGTCATCCCTCTTTAAAGCCAACATGGAGACTGAAAAAGGCTTTTCCCCCTTTTCAGGTCAGATGGCATGGTGAGGAATGGCAGCTGTGCTGTCCCATGGTGGCCTGGGGAAGGGGGACACTGTGAGAGCACGAGGGGTTACGGGAGCTGTCCCTACTGCCTGGCACGAGCCCTCCTCGTGCTGCCTGGTGCCCACGTCTGTCCATCTGTCCATCGAGCAGCACGTGGCTGCGCAGCTGCAGGGCCAGCTCAAGTGTGAACCATCATCACCCGTGTCACACCCAATGTGCAAACCAGAGACATCACTTAACAGGGACCTGCTCACGGCCAGGACTCCACAGGGAAAAGAGGTAACTGGATGAAGCGCTTCCATAGCAGAACTGTTTGTTTAAAACATCATTAGTGACATTTAATTAACTTCCCCCTGAGCCCTAGGGGTGCTGGGTAAGCCTCGGGACCCATCACCCTCCTGCCAGTGCTGCAGGGTGCGGAGGCGGGGGCTGTGGGGAGACCCCGAGGGGATGTATGAGACCCTCTTCCCAGGATGAAGGCAGGACCATTTCACAGCCTCTCACCCAAGGGTTGCGCAGCTGGGGACAGAAGGATTTCCCCGGGGAAGCAACTCGACTCCTTGCTGATGGGTCAGTCCCCCTAGACCCCAAACCAACGCCATCCCCTCCCCAGGAACCGCAGCCACGCGCGGACGAACCCAGTCACCACTGGCTGCGCGGTTCTCATATCAGTTTTAATAGCAACATCAGAGTACTAAATATACAGAGGGCAAGGGGACAGGGTGGCATTTACAGTGCTTCCAAATACACGGCTTCCACGGACAGAGACAAATTAAAAACTGCTCGGGAAGAAAAAGGTCCTTTTGGCATCGCCCCAGCTCATGCCGCGGGCACGCGGAGCAGCTGCGATGCCGAAAGGCGACAGCGCTTCCACCGGCGACGGCCGCCCGCCCTGGGCTGGCCCGGCATCGCACCCGGATGTGCCGGCTGCCTCCCGGTGCAGGATTTTCCCAGGAAAAGAAAGAAGTACTCAGTGATGTAAAACCGGTTACAAAGTAAAACTGTCTCATGTTAGAAAACGGGTTTTTGGCAAAATAAAAATAAAGTGTAAACTTCACTGTACATGTCCTATCAAACAAAAAAATAAACCCCTCGGAACCTAAAATAGAAGAATCTGGGTCAGAAATCTGTGCCCTTAGTGTACATTTTTGTGCAACATATACTTTATTCAAAGTAAATATTATCTCCACTCTTGACACTATTAAAAATGTACCTACAAACGCTGAGAGTAATTCTTAAAAATGTGTGAGAAGCGTTAGATGAGCTCAGGAGACCAAACCCATGGACTTGGAAATGGCGAGGGATTTCTTGCTGGTTTTGAAAAAATCACGTACAGATTTTATACCTGGTTGAATGAAAATTCCAACCACATTCATCCTGAAATGGGCGGGCTGAGATAGGATAGATATATTTTTGTTCTATTTTATTTTTTATTTTTTTTTTTACAAAATATATAATATGTGTAGAATATCTACTATTTAACTACCATTTGAGCTGAACTACCTTCCTTTGCAACAAGCTGCCAGTGGAGAAGAGGTAACCTGAAATCCACCCCCGCGCCGGCTCTGCTGTTGCTGTGGTGAGCTCCCGGCAGGCTCGGGGCTGATGACCCCACGGAGCACCGCTCCCACACAGCCCCTCCACGCCACCGCCACCGGCCGCCCTTTCTCCAGCTGGGAAGACAGAGTGAAGGTAAACGATCGGATCTGGAGAGACAGGCGGCCGCCCAGGACTGGCCCTGCCTGGGGTGCTGTGGGTGATGCTGCCCTTGGGAGACCCCGCCTTGCAAAGAAAAGGGACTGAGGATCAAACCCTGCCCGCCCTACCCAGAGGTGCCGTGACATGGGAGCTCGGACCTGTAGTCCCAAACCAGCTCAGCTGGTGCAGGACAGAGCCCACTGCTGCCAGTGGTGCCCACGGCTCTGCCCTTGCCCCTGCAGTCGCACCACGTCCTGAGGCTCCTGCTCAGCGTTTGCAAGGGATTTGGAGGGAGGGGAGTCCTGGGTTTGCTGCAGAGCCCAAGGAGAGCCAACCTCTCCTTGCTGTGGGTGGCTCATCCCACACCACTGCCTCTCTAAGACAGAGCCACATGTGACACACAGACACTCCATGACACCTCTGGGGGACGTGGCAGCCTCTTGGCTGCCGTGGTGTGTTTTTCAGGGATGATTCAGGGGCTAAGGAATCTGGAAAATGCACCAAAAAGAAACAAGCAGCAGTGGGCTGGGGGCTTACAGCAAAGCAAGGAGCAAAACTTTTCTTTTTTCAAGCTTCCAGGACCCCAGGGTGAGATGATGTGCCCAAAATATGACACAGCTCCTGTGGAAGCATGTCCGAGAACATCACGCTTCCCTGCTTTTCCACGGTGGGAAGATCTGCTCAACAGACTATGCCATGGAAATGCAACTTTCTGTTTTCATTTCTTTCTTGTTTTTTGGCTTTCATCAATAGGAGGGAATGAAATCACCACAGTTCGTTTCTCTTCACTGTGCAAGACCTTGGAATGCCTGGATCCTGCCTTGTACATCACCACATCAGCAGCTCCGGCCCTCTCCTTTCTCATCCTCCTCTCCCTCCTCCCAGCAGCGGCCCCGTGTGCCCGGCATGCATGGGGGGAGGCTTCCTCTGATAAAGTGCAAGTGCTGTTGGTCCTTATAAATAAGGGAAGATTGTGCATCTACTTTTGTTCCCTGGTTCACCGCTCAGCTATGGGTGACCAGGATGTGTCCTGCTGCAGACTGTGGGGGAAGCTCAGGCAAATCCTGCCCTCTGAAACCTGCTCCCATCCTTGGGGTCACAATTATTCACCTTCCTTCTCTCTCCCACACACACATACACACACACACACATGTACTCCTTCCTCTCCTCTTCCCCACCTCCACAGGGAATTTCCCATGAGCCGGGTGGCTCTCCTTCCCCATCCCCACCACTGCTGGCACTGGCGCTGCCTGCAACACCCTGCCATCCCCCGGCTCTGCCTGACAACTTCCCTGCAGGTAGCAGGTTCCATCCATGCAGAAGCAGAGCACTGCTTTGAATGCCCTGAAACAAGGGAGCTGAGATATATTTCATGTCATACTGCTACCAGGATTACAGTGGAATACCCGCGGGAATGAAATAAATAGGAAGATCAATGGGAGAAGCACAGGGGACATGGCTCCAAGCTGGAGCAGATGGATTACCATGAAGTCACAAAAAGGAGGAGAACCCAACACCTGTGCCAGTGAGGGTGGCTCGCAAGGACTGCACCACTGACACCAGTGCCACAGGAGAGCCCCAGGACACTGAGATGACCCTGGAGCAGTCGCTCAGACTCCACACTTTCCAAGGGCAGACACTCCTCATGTTTTCTCAGGGAAGGCTAAAGCTTTGGGGGATCTAGCAAGACACTGTCTCCCCTCCTCCCTGGAGGCATCCAATGGCTCTGGAGAGCTGGGTACGAGCCACCCAGGAGACCCCACTCTGCCCAGGGGATGGTTGGCTGAAGTCTGAAGGTAATTGTCAGGGCTGGCAAGGAAGACTTCTGTCTGAGGCAGCGTCCAAAAATTCAGGAAAAATAATCCAGACTGTGCAATTCCGTGGGAAAAGGACAGAAAAGGACATGGGAACAAGAGACCGCACGCGTGGCTATGCGAAACACCACAGGGTTCTACTTTTGTTTTAAAATGCGCGTTCATTATCATAAAGAAAAGGAGCTGAGTAATTAGTAGGGGAGTAGAAATGTGGATCTGGACAATCCTAAAAAAACACTAGTATTTACCAAGGGCAGTTTACAAAAAGAACTGGAGGACTTTGGTCTGATATCTGCTGTCGTTCTCACCCATCTAATGCCAAAGGGACCCGAGCAAGCCCCATCCTGGTGTCTGAGGTGCAGCACGGCACGGCAGCACCTGACTCCATGGAAAGACTTGGACAGACGGCTTAGGGTCAGCTGGCATCCTTGTCAGTATCCACCAACACCACCCACCCCAGCAGGAGCTGGCTGGGCCATGGGTGTCTTTGTAGAGCAACGCACCAAATCGGAACCCGCAGAACTGTGCTTCCCTGGCAAAAAATCCCTTTAAACACTAATAAATGGTCCCTGGCACTGTGGACAGCAGACTGTCTCTTCTCTTGCCACAGCAGAGCCAGCCAAGACAAGCAGAGCAAGGGAAGAAGCTCCCCTGATCCCACAGCCCTGGGCTGGGGCAGGAGGCAACAAGCTCCTTCCTCTCGTTTCTCAAACAGGGCTGAGCAAGCTTTGGTGCTGTGGCCTATTTAGAAGCCATTTTCCAAAAAGACTCCCACATACCACTGCTGAAATTTGTCTCCTGTGCCAAGAGAGGCCCACCTTTTGGAAGTCCACCCTGCCCAGCCCTGAAGCATCACACCTATCACAGCGGGGATCGCAGCTCTGGACATGGGGCAGGCACAGGCTCTCTGACTTCTTCCTATCGGCCTTGGTGATGTATCTGGATACAGAAGCCTGGAAATAACCTTCACCACTGCCTTAAGCTGCGTTCCAGATGGTCTTTGGGAAGCTTCTCCCCTGCTCCCTGCCAGCAGTGCAGCCCCGGCCGTCCCCCACCACAGTCACGTCACCACGCTGGAAAAGCATTTCCAAAAAGAACCAAAACTATATATATATATATGTATACATACATATATATGTCTATACATACACACACACGTATATATATGTATATATGTCTACCTATATATACACATATAGGTTGACAGACAAGCTGCCAAAGTAGAAAACGTCAGATCACCCGGTTTGCTTGATGCGTGTTAAAGAAATGAGACTTTTAGCCCATGACATCTTCTTTAAAAATGAGTATTTAAGATCTTCAAAAATTGCTACAGTACAAAAAGTGTTTGTGTGTGTATATATATATTTTCTCTCTACATATACCATATGTATGTATGCGTATGGACCGGAATGGATGACCCCACCAGAAGAGACGCCCCGCTCATCCTCCACAACGTTTCCAGGCGTTACTGACACGGCTCCTCACAAAGTCTTTGCATCGGTTCATGGCACATAATGGTATTATTGGCACAGGTTCAGAGTCACCGTCCACGGCCGGGCTCCAGGCGCTCAGTCCTTCCCTCTTCGTCCCTCGCCGGTTCCTCCTCCTCCACGAGATTCTTTTCTCACACACTTTCTTTTCTCTCTTCCCAAAACCGTGCTCCTTGACAATGCAGTTACCTATAGGCATGTTCATTTTTATAAAAATATATTTGGCCCATAGAACGCTGCTCTTTGAGTCTCCTACTGGTAAACAGAAATGGTAGGTACAGGTAACCCATTATTTTTTTATATTTTTTACAGGTTCACCAATGGAATCCTGTTGAGGACAAGAAGAAAAAGAAAGATTAAGTCATGACAGGGAATTGCACTGCAACTTGCATTGCTGCTTCAATGCTCCCCACAGCCTGGGGGCTTCTCCCTCTTCCCCCCAGGCCGTGGTGGCATCCTGGGGGAGTGGGCACAGAGGGAGTGGGGTACCAGTGACATCCTCCTCCTCCTCACCAGCTGCCAGTTGGGGACCTGGGACCACTTCTTCTATCTCCTTGGGGCCTTTTCCAGAACAAGATTTACTCCCAGTCATCACTGTGTTCTGCAGCTTCTCATACTCAGGCCACGAGCAGCGAGTGCTCTGGCAGACAAGCAGATGATGACAAACACTAACAAAATTTGCTAAAGTTATATCTAAAGAATCAATAGGGAATTAGTTAAGCACCAAACCAGAGATCCTATTGAAGTCCTTAAGCTATTTATTTACTGTCTACTGGAAGATCTCTCCCTATGCAATCTCGGACCCTCAATGCAAAGACAATCACTCCCCATCATTAGTGTGCAGCCACTTGCTTTCTGTCCTGCCGATCCATGCAGCGAAATGTGCTGTAGCACTGCTGGGTGTGCCTGAGACAGCTGCCAGCAGGTACACAGACCCCGTACAGCAGTGCTCAGTACACACATCCCTAATCCATGCTGTGCCCTCTGCCTGCCTGGGATCAGCATTCAGAACGCAGGGTGCTTTTTGTCCCAGGGCTCCTCTCCAACACTATTTTTAAGCAAGATGCCCAATATACACCATCTCCAAGAACAAGCCCGAAGTCTTAATTAGCGAGACAGATTTTCCAGAGTCCTTAATCTCCTGCGCCGGGGCTGTGCTGGGACTGTTGTTATTCCTCCAAAGACAAGCCGGGATTTTTTATGATGACTCATTATCTGTTAATGTTAACACAAACCATTTGCTGTTGTTAGGCAGAACGGGGCCATCACGGCAGCTGCGGCCGTGTTCAAGTGTGGCATTACCATACAATGTTGTCAGCTCTCAGTGCCCCGTGCCAGGGCAGGGTCAGACCAGGGTCAGACCAATGTCACCAAATCAGCACAGCTGCCAGGTCCCAAATCACCCCCTCCCTGCCACCAGTGCCAAACATCCTGTGGCTCTGGGTGAGCACTGGTTAACGTGTGATGGCAGGAGGTACAATTGGTATTGTATCCCAAAGAGCCTCTTTGTGCAAAGTAGGTCAGCGCTTGATCAACTTTACAGATTTTTGTATAATCTCATTCCATGGGGTTTTTCAGTCAAAGAGAGTGGGATTAAGGACAAGAATAATGCGGAATCTCAAACTTCATTTCAGAAAGCCCCAAAGCCAGGATGAAATCAAGCCAAACCAGCCACCCTGTGCTGTGGTGCCTGGCCAAAGCCACTCAAGTCTTCAGCAAACGTCACCTGTCGTTCTGCAGAACACTGTCTGCTTCTGCCTCTGCCTGGGTGCTGTGTGTCCTCCAGTACTGCTGGCACCAGGGCACAGGGAGTTTTCCTTCTCATACCTCCCTGCAGGTAATTCCTCGGTGCTTTCACTGCTCCACTCCTCACCTACCCAGCCTGGGGCCACACTACAGCTGCAGGTACACCAGGCTGCTGTGGATGGGCCGGCCCCTGTGCCTGCAGGAATAGCTGTGGGTGGCCACTGCCGAGGTGTGACATCCACCGCGGTGTGACATCCACCACGGTGTGACATCCACCGAGGAGCTGGTGCTCCAGCAGGGCCCGGCTGCTGGCACAGGCAATCTGCCGTGAAGCTCCACCAGCTGCTTGCCGCGGGCAGCGGTGCCCACTGCGGGGAGGGCTGGTGTCCTGGCAGGGCCCGTGCCAGTGGCATGGGAACCCTCCCGATCGCTCCTGCTGGCGCGAGAGGAATCTGACCCCAGGAAATGGCTTCAACATCTGCTCAGTGTGTAACTAGATGGGATTCACCAGGTTTTCTGACAGCCCTGGCGCTCCCTGCAGCTCTCTGGGATGGAGACGCTCTGCGGTGCCATCCCTTACATTTGCTGCCTCAACTGCTCAGCCCAGCCTGATGAGGCCATCAGCATCCTCCAAGGCCAGGCTGCCAGTTGGACAGCACAGCAGCCAGCCCTCACACCAGGCTGAGGGACTGTCAGATGAGAAGTTCACATTAAACTCCAACTGGGCTCCCAGTGCTCATCTCGATGAAACATCTGCATCACCTCTCTCCTGCCATCCCTATCCCTGGCCTCACTGCCCACCTTGTGCTTCCAGCTCCAGGTCCACACTTTTGGGAGCGCTAATTTGCCTATCAGACAGCTCAGAGATGTGAAGTGCTGTCAATTAAAACTTGTAAAACACCAGAAGAAAGGGGCTGGGAGGAAAAAGCCGCATGTATCCCCTCCAGCCAGGAAGCCGCACATGCTCCAGAGCATCCTCCATCTCTGCTGAGGTGCAGTGGGTCAACAGCAACTGTCCCCTTCAGGTGGCCTTGCTGTGGCTGTGAACGCCAGCCAGGAAACAATCATTCCTCCAGCAGCAGCGCAGCCTAAGCAGCTGCATCTCCTCGTCCACCAGCCTCTCCTCAAGAGCTGGAAAGGCATTCTCCATCCCTCCACTCCTCCAGCACTTCCCTCCATCCTACTGCTCCTCTGGCACTTGGCAGCCAGTGAGAGAGCACAAGGCAACCATGGTGGCAGGGACAGCCTAGCAGGGAGCTCATCTTAACGCCATCTGCACATCACACAGTGACATGTGAAACTTGGGAGCATTCAATTCACCTGAGGGATTTCCCACGGGCACCTGCTTTGGACTAGGACGTACCACTTATGCAAATGTATTCCAGAAACACCCTGGTGCAAACACACCTACACACAGGTACACGTGCAGAAAACAGGTTTTGGATTAATCTTACTTTGTTATCCTTAATGAAACCAAGCAGCAGCTTCCAGAATTGTATGTGTAATTGAAACGCTATTACAGAGCTAATGCTCCAGGTAAAAGACAGATAGATTTTTCCAGAGTGCATCAATGTGCGTTTTATGGATTCCATGAAAACAGGTCAATGAGAATTTCAAGGATTTAATAAGGCGTAATGGAATGGCTTCAGGCTATTTAAAGAAACATATGGAGATGGCCAGGGCACGGTCTTTGGCCTGAGGTTTCACAAGACCTGGAGTGGGAGCAGCGGGATCCACACAGGCTTCCCACAGCGCTCTGAGCTGCTCCTTCTCCTTCCCTGGACTTGAGGCACAAGAGCTGTGGATGGCACTGAGTGCAGCTGGCTTGTTTTGTGTGTTATTTCTTTTTTTCAATACACTTTGAGCCAATGGAGAGACATTCCAAACTACAAAGCTGAGGGTGGAAAAGGCACACCCCACTTTGGTGAACCTGAATGTGGTAAATGCCAGGATCTAGAGGAATGAACTGCACCCTGCCCTTGCCCCCAGTGCAGCAGCACCGGCTCTCCCAGCCAGCATTCTCTGCTTTCCCAGTCAGCATTCCCTGCTCTCTCCATCTGCACGTGCTTTGGAGAGCCCCAAGCACTGTCAGAGTGGGAGCCTCGGGCTGCAACCCAGGAGCAGGCACAGGGGGTTATTGCTGTTCTTTCTGAGACTGGTGTTCCCTGCAGAGCCTCCCTGCTCATCTTCCTGCTGCCCTTGCTCCTGGCACCAGCTCCCACCTGGGTTCCTTTGCCTTCTGTCCCATGAGACAGCAGCCATGACAAGAGTCAGAGAAATAAAGTGAGCACATCAAACAGGTGGGGAGTGAGAGCCTTCAACCTTCCTTAGTGAAGCCGCTTTGCCTGGGAGAGGTTCCAGGGGGGCAGCAGGGCCGTGCCAGCCAAAACCCTGCTCTCTACCCTTCCACACCAGCACACACCTCACCTGCCCTGCCCAGACACTGCCAGCCCCAGCACAGCTGAGACCATTAACTTTTTATTCCCTTCCATTCTAATCTAATTATATTTCTGTGTTCAATAGCTGTGCATAATGTTAAACAGGCTATTCCGAGAGAGCTGCAGCCAGGGAAGGTTGGAAATTTCATTTACACTGAATATATGATTCATTACAGCAGGGACTTGGGACAGAGCAATGAATTCACCTGAGCGCGTGGCTCGAGCGGGCACCACTGCCCATGGCGAGGTGGCACACACAGACCCTTAATTGCTTTCCTGCCACCACTATCGGCTGTGCCACCTTCAGAAGTGACACAAGGAGGTGGAAATGGCTCGAGCCAACTCAACAAAAGACAAGAAAATCCCCTAAGTCTGTACTGTTGCAACCAAAACAACATCGCTGCACTCCTCTGGCCGCAGCAGCACCGCAGGCGTGACCGGCTGGGACTGCACATGCAGGGTCAGCTTTGCAGAGCCAGGGGCTCGGCAGCAGGACGAGGAGGAGGAGGAGGAGGGTGAGGCAGAGGACCCCAGCCCCCTCGCAGTGAGCATGGAAGTGTTTATGACAGCACACAGCACCAAATGAGCTCTCAGGTACCCATGGAGCATGCATGCTGGACGGGTGGTGCTCGGATGAGGCGGGCTGTCCATCACGCCACCAGGGGTTAATTACAGATCAGGCCATTTCACAGCATGGAAACTACCATGCCTTGTTGAGGTTTTAGAGGTGGGCTGGAACCATGTGATCAGGTTGAAGTTCAAGGCTGCCCCAGGGACCCTTTGTTCTCCAGTACACATCCATCCCAGTCTCCACCTGCTAGTGTGGCCTGTCTGCAATTAATCTCCCTGGAAAAGCCATGTGGCACTCAGTGCCCCACCTATGGCAGGGTGTCAGCCAGCCCAGCCCTGCTTGAGTCCGACACCCTGAAGGAAGTGCAGGTGTCAGGACGGCACCAGGCAAGGTACAATGGGCACAGTGGGGGGCACAGGATGCATGTGGGATTGGTGTGGGATGGACACGAGGAGCGCGGTACGTACCAGGAAACAGCCCGCTGGCGTCTGCCCTGCCCCCAGAGTCAAACAGGCTTCGGCCAGTCAGCAGGAGATTTCAAACCATTTCTCAGACACAAAGGCCACGGGAATAAGATGCCGATCAGAAGAAGAGGGTCTGCAATGAGCAGAAAGAGGGGCTTGTACACGCTGGTACGTAACACACGGAGCAAGCCGGGGTGGCCTGCCACAAAATCAGCTTTTTTAGGGGAAAAAATTATATCTCTCTAGAGCGATGCTTTGAATGGGCCTGGGTCTGCCAGGCTGCCGGTAAGTGCTCAGGGCCAGAGGGTCCCAGAGAGCATCCCTGGATGGCAGGAAACCTGTGATCCCTCCCAGCTAGAACACAGTCATCCTCTGTCACCTGGCTGCGGTTCACATCAAACTAATGCAGGTGGACACCCAACAAAATGGTGTGACAATCCTGCCAGTTCTCCATCTTCCGAGGTCTGAGGATACCCTGGAAAATGTGGACCAGCAGAATCCCATGCACATGCAAAAGATGCTGGTTAAGAAGACGGCTGGAGCTGTCGGCTCCAGACCTGTCCTTGGGGTAGGCAGACACAGTCTGCAGGTGCCACGCACTCCATGGTTCCACCAGGCTGCCTGGAGCACTACTTGCTTGTTTTCTCCATTAAAACCCTCATCTCGGCTTCCCCTCTACCTTTGATGGGGACACACATTTACCATGTGACAAAACCACACCAGCGCCTGGTGAAAGGGCTCTGGTGCCAGCCTGGGGCATGGGGAGCCCAAGCCCATCACTCCTGATGCCCTCCCTCTGGGCAGGCGAGGGGCAGGCAGAGCATGGCTGCATCCCTTGCACCGCACCGGCAGCTGCCGTGCCGCCCCTTGTTAACGCGCCGTTATTTCACGCCAGCCAAACGGTTCATTTGGCTCTCACCGCCTGCTCCTCCATTAATCACCCGCTCGTTCGCAGCCCGGCAGCTCTGCCGATGCCACTGAGGAGACAGCACAGGCGCTGGAAGATGGATCCAGCGGCATTTTACGTGCTGGCAGCAGCAGCTGGGAACTGAACACACCATGTGGTGCTGAGCACTGCCGGAGCTCGCCGAGCCATGTGGGGCCAGGGACTGCTGAGGCACCTACCCAGCCCCAGGCAGGACAAGGAGTCTAGGGACCAGTCCCACACTGAGCCATGGAGCAGGTGAGTACTGTGAGCTGGAGGAAGGTGGCTCTGCCACATGCCCCTGGGACACTGAAGCCTCATCACCAGAGTGGGATGGTGCTCCCCAATCCACCGGGAAACCATGGTGCCCACCTCACCTGTTTCCATTGAAGGTCGTTTTGTAATCCCCAGGCGAGTGCAACGTGTCCTCTGCGTAGACGGACACGGGGGTCCGGACGCACTCGTGCGAGCACTGCAGCGTCTCGTTGTAGGCGGTGAAGATGTCGAGGGCGCTGGGCACGCGGGCGGGGGCGAAGTCGGTCAGGTTCTGGCAGCTCTCCTCCTGCTGGTCCAGCTTGCGCTGGTGGCTGTTGCGCCGCGGGCGCCCGCTCTGCGCGCAGCTGGATGGAGAGAGAATCAGAGAATCAAGGAATGCTTTGGGTTGGAAGGGACCTTAAAAACCATCCGGCTGGGGCCAGGGTGTGTGTGCGATGTGGGTCAGCCCTGCCCTGGAGCACCGGCCCTCACTGCACCAGCAATGCCCAGAGTCACCCAACACACGATGTGAGGAACTGAGGCAGTTTGGTTAGAGCTGAGCAAACTCACAGGTGCTGCTTCTTCACCTGGGATTCACCTGGGTGCTGCCTGTGCTTCTCTGCTGGGCGTTTTCTCTGGTGATTTCCCAATTTCACTTTCTATAAACCATTTCTATTCTACACTGCTCACTGGATTTTTATTTTTTCCCCTTTTTGGCTTCAGCAGCAGTTACTGAGCTGTTCTGCCAAGCCGTGGTCAGCCGATCAATGACTCGTACCGCTCACTGCCGCGACTCGAGGCAAATCCCACAAGTGTTTTATAAACTATTTTCCCTGCTCCTTCACTGAAACACTGCAACGACCAGGGAAGTTTAGTGAACTAAATCCTGTATGAGATACAGGAGGGAGCATCACCAGCTGCTCCCCAAAGCAAGCTTTCGGCCAGTTGCTGAGCCGTTACGGCTCTGCCGAGATGAAGATGCCTCCATAGCCCTGCAAAGAGCTTTTGCTCTCATCTGAGGAGCCAGCGGGTTCCTCATCAACCTGGTGTTCTAATTTCCTCCTGGCTGCAGGAATCAGTTTGCTGTGGCACCCACAGAGAGCTGGGCTGGGCCAGAGGAGAGAGCCACTGGCAGGACCGCACGGCTGCTCCCCCCAGCCCCGCGCTGCAGCCGTGTTGCTGCACCAAGCAACGCTGACCTCAAAGTAGGCCAGTTTCCCTGGGAAAATAGGTAAAGTGAGGAGCGCCTGGAGCAAAAGCTAACCTATTTTGCCATACGCCCAGCCACGCTGGGAGAATAAACAGGAGCAAATGAAACTGGAGAAGCACAGGAGCGCCCTGGGGGATGGGGCGTGCTTCAAACCATGGCACCTGAGGGGCTCCGAAGGTGCCCTTTCATCCCTGGGATGCCAGGGAAGTGCAGAAGATGCAGCTGCTTCTTGCTGAGCCAGGCGGAGGATTTAAGGAGTAGCATGAAAGCTGCTTAGGGAAGGCAGCAGAGGAGCTGCTGGCAGCACCGGGCAGGTCCTGGGAACACCTGCTGTGGCCCAACACACGGCTCTGACCTCGCCAGGTGCCGTCACACTGCGCTCAGCCCCGCAGCAGCGATGCACACGTGTCCTACATGGGACTTGGCCACCCAACCCCAGCCATGTGCTGGTCCCCAAAGCCACCAACCAGGTGGTGAGAGGTCAGGGAGCCACAGGGGCACAGCTGAACCCTGGTACACCAACCTCCTTCTGAGGTTTCGGTATAAACCCTCCATTACTTCCTGCAATGCTTTTCCAAAGCCATCCTAGAGGGTGCCAGGGGATTTGGCACTCACAGCTGGACACAGCTGGCATTCCCGTCCTCACCCTGTCCCTGTCCCGCACCACCCCCAAGCCAAGCAGAGCAGGAGGGACCTTACCAATTTTTTAAGACAAGAGTTGTTATCAGCGCAGCTATGACCATGATGAGGGACACAGTAATAGTGATTATCTGATGAACTGCCAGACCTGTGGAGAGAAGAAATGAGAGAGAGTGGGGATGGGAGCTGAGGGGACCCCAGAAGAGCCCCCTACCCTGCACAGACCCCCACCAGCCCTTCCCGGTGTGCAGCCACACGCAGCCCCTGGCAGCGGCACTGCAATCCTCTCCCCTGCCTTACACAAAATAATCTGTAAGCCAGGCTCCTCATTTCCTATCCTCTCAAGTATGTTCCTTGTCAGCCCGAATTAGGCACGAAGAACGGAAGAGAAGTGAAGACGTCTCCCCTCCAGGACGGAAAGGGAGATGAGCACAGCCTTGCACTGGGCGCGGGATTCACCAGGGATAATAATCACGGCGCTGACGGCTGCTCACTTCGTGCATCGGGTGGGCTCATTTCCCCCTCTTCACCTTCTAGGGGTATCATTTTGGCTCGTGGATCATTCCTAATGAGCAGTTTGGAAACAAAAGCAGCTCGCTGTACAGTATGTTTGTGATTTTGTGCAGCCTTACAGTTGCAATTTCATAATGAAATGATTTTTCCTGGCTGCAGCCCAAGGATGTGCTATTTTTCACAAACAGATGTTGCAGCTCCTGATGGATGGTAGTTTTAATAAATAAATAAGTCTTAGAATGACAGGAAAAAAAGCAGTTTTATATATATATATATATATGTACGCATGCATCTGTGCCATACATGCGTGGCAGCCCCAGCTCACGCAAGTGCACGTGGCAAGGGGATCACTGCTCTTCCCACAGCAGCACACATGGGCTCCTGGCTGGATGTCCGTGGGCAAGGATGGGTCGGTGTCGAGGCCACGCCTTGGCCAGAGCTTGACAGGGGTCCCTGGGGGCCATCAGACTGCAGACCTGGGCAGCACTGAGGCAGCCATCGCTCACGGGGAAGGATTCACTCGCAACCCGGTGACAGCAAGGCAGGCAGCAGCCAGCTCCCATGAGCAGAGCCACAGTACTCGCTCCTCGGCTGCTTCGCCTCTGGCTTTCATCTCAGGGGGAATTCACAGGGAAACCGCCACAGGGCTCCCCACCTCCCACTGGTACCCAGCCTCCTGAAGGTGAGGCGTGGAGAAGGACTTCTGGTTCCCGGAGGATGGTCACGATGGGAGCGTGTCCCGACGGACCGAGGAGCGCGGCTGGCAGCTCGCGCCCGCGCGTGCCGGGTCAGGAGTGATGCCCACCCTGGCAGCAGCCAGCCCGCCTGCATCCCGCACGGCAATCTTGGAGCAGCTCCCAGTGGGACGCTGCTGAAAAAGATAAAAGGAAAGACTCTAAAAATAAAATCAAACCAGCCCAGTGCCCGATTCCTTTGAAAACAGAAGTGGCATTGGGGACGAGACCTTCTGAAACACTGGGAGCTCAGGCAGCGGCAGCAGGGCCACGGGAGAACCTAACGATGCAATTAATCCTTGCATTTATGTAATGGGAAAGGCACAGGCAGAACAGATTGCAGGTGGCTGAGCACTGGGAAGGATGGCAGCTCCTCGGAGCAGGACACATGGATTTTAAGAAGGGCTGGATAATTTTAGACTCCATCACATACATAAGTTGCCATATGTACCAGCACAGAGGAAAAGTTCCTTTGCATCGTGTATTAATTCTGCACCAGAGCCCAGGGGGATTTCAAGGGGACAGGACATATTTCTCCCAACAGTGGTGACAGACAAAGGGATTGGACTCGACAGGCGACCAGGATGGTTCCCTGGGAAGCCCTATAGCGACACTCGCTGCAATAAAGGCTACCGGGTCTTTATTCTTACTTTGCAAATATATCCAGTTCTTTCCTCTGGGCCCTCAAAGAATGTAGAGCTGTACAGAGCAAGACCAGATTGGCAGGAAATAGCCAATCTGCAAGGGATGGGATTAATGGATGGGGTACCCTGTGAGATGGGAACAGCCCATAAAGGACACACAGCACCTGGAGGGGGAGGTGAGATGGAGAGAGATGCTACCAAAGGCAAAGCGGTATTTTAGGTATGGCCCTTGGAGCCCAATCAGAGGGAGGAAGGGGACTTAGAAGATAAAATCAATAGCTCATAGGGCAAAATTATCCTCCTCCTCCTCCTCCACCATGGGAAGCTGCCTGGCACAGGCATAACTCCCAGTGAGAGACTATGCCCCCAGAGAGGGACCCTGGGAGCAGGGATTATGGTGCCAGGGTTTTGTTTGCTCATCTGCATGGCAAAAGCTCCGGTCCCAGTGGGCCACAGAACCCGGCGGCCACGTAATTACACATTATTAACTGTGGAGGCAGGGAGCTGCAGGGAGGGCAGAAGCGGGCACGGGAGGACAGGGAGGGACACCCGGCATCAGTGACAGCACCTGCAAACACCTCAGCCCTGTGAGGGGCCGGTGAGGGCTCCCCCCGGAAAGGCTTTTACAGGCGATTTGACGCAGTGACCATTTAACTGGAGGGTAATTACAGGAGAAGTATTTAATGGAACTGAAAGTGTGTCCAAGCCCCTGTGCTTCTGCTAGTGCAGCAGAATTCCGTGTGCCGCCTGCCAGGAGGGAAAGCTCTTCAAAGGAGCTCTCTGAACCCTCGGAAATCCTGAAATATTGCTGGGTTTTTCCACTCTCATGACATCCGAGCACGCTCCACTCTCACCAGGCCTTCTCATCCCCCCGCGGCAGGGGGAGAGGGGCCACAGCACCCTGGTGGGCAGCACAACCCAGCTCCCCATTCCCCGCACCCTGGGCAAAACCCCAATCTTCTCAGAGCAAGCCAGAGCCAGGGCTTTTTTTATCTGTTATTTTAAAGACCGTATATTTGCTGCTGAGATGAAAGCGCTGAGGTTTGGCCTTTCTGGCCACCTTTTGAAATGGCTCCCGGACAGCTCTGCATCAACAGAATTAATTCCATGAGAAAATCCATTCGAGACTAATGTCTTGCTACTGCAGGAGCACGCAGTGGCAGCGAACAGGAGATATAAGCTCTTAATTAAAAACAAAGAGAACCTCTATCCCCCAAGGCCTTTATTTCAACAGCTCTGGTTAGGGAGCCTGTATTTTTCATTTTCCCAATAAAAACAGCTATGAGCCACAACTCTTTGAAGACCCTTGTCAAGGCCTCGAAGCTGCATAAAATTAAAACTGGAGAAAACAGCTCCATTTCATTTGGCAGGGAGAAATCTGGAGATACCATTATGTGCCACATACTGGCTGCACCCAGCCAGGGCTGCACCGGAGCATCCCAGCCCCTTCCTGCAGCCCGTTCCTGCAGATGTGCCGTGTGGATCTCCCTCTCCAAAGCAGAGCTCAGCACCCATCTTCATGCCTGACATGAGTCTCCTGTTCTCACATGCCCTGGGCAGCGGGATGCCGATGCCTCCTCTTGAGTGTTGCAGAGAGTCTGGAGCAAACTGGCTAGACTTGAGAGGCTTTACAGCTTCCCAGCCATCAAAACTCACATCTGAGCCCCAAGAGCCTCATCCCCTGATAAAGCTGCTTTTGGACAGAACAATTCAATCAGGAGTGTGTTGTGGCCACCCAGGGGGGATCAGGCAGACTCGGCCATAACATGAACCTACTGCTGGTTAATAGCTTTTAAAGAAAATAATTTACAAAAGCCACGAGACCTAGATAAATGAGAGGAGACATGGCAGGAGCCTTCTTGGAAAGCCTTGGTCCAGCGCACAGCCAGTTCCTCTGCTGCCTGACCCATGAACTGCCTTGGGTCCTCTCTTCCCATGCCTGCCCCTTGGTTTTACACCTGGTAAATCAGGGTGATCATTCCAAAACCCAGCCTGGAGAGTGTTAGTCATCCTGAGATGAAAATGCAGCTTTTCAGCAAAAACCCACCACGGATCCTGGTAACCTCCTAATATTTTGGGCTGGACTGATGAAAGAAGGAAAATGTCATGCTGCTGCTGCTTAATGTTCTTGCCAAGAAGGAAGATCCTAGAGGCTTATGCTAAAGACACTGGGACTTATCTTCTCAGGTGTTACAGCAAATATCACCGAGCAATAAATACTCAGCGAGCAACAGAGGAGAGTTTCTGGCTCATTGAGACGCACGTGGGAGGACGTACAGAGGCGCACTCACCATCTGTGCATCCCGGAGAGAGAGAGTCCTGTCTCCTTTGCAGGGAGAGCTCAGCTGATGGCCACACTCCTTCCCTGCTTCCACCATCATCCTCCACCCTTCAGGAGAACTACAGCTGATGCACGACCTTACAAGCATCCTTTGGGAACCTCATGGGAAGGGTGACCGGTTGTGCTGGCCCAGGAGACACCATCCAGCCCCCTCACCTCCTCTCCATCCTCCAGCTGCGGCATCTCCCCACGCCTTGGCACAGTGGATCAAAGAGGCGGCTCCATCCTGACCGCCCAGGGTCTTCTTTTAAACACATTTTATCTTTAATTAATTCCTTTGAAGCCTTTTGCATCCACTATCTCCTTGCATCCAGCACCCCGCTACTGAACACTCTTTCTGGAGGCAGGGTCACACCCAGCAGGAAGCCGTGTCTTTATTACTATTTATTCCCAACATGCTCCCAGCCGGTGGCAGGGAGAGGGTGGCAGGTGGGATGGGGCCAAAACGAGCTGAGATCTGGCTGCTGGCACAGCAGGTGCTCACACTCACACTCATGCAACCTCTGCCTCCACCTGGGAGCACCCCAGCCCTGGGAAGGGGGTGTCACTGAGCACCGGCTCCGTCAGGAGCTCACTGCTCGGAGACCGTGGTGCCAAATGTGCTGCGACCGACCGTCAAACACCACTAAGAGCAGCAGACAGCACATGGAGTTTTCTGCCTTATAAAGCACTTAAAGGTTTAATTAAAGACAGCTTTATCCTAATGCTCCTGAAAGGAGCCTCGGACAAGCCAGTGAGTGCAATTCCTGCCTCACTCTGACAGCTTCAATTCATTCCGCTCTCCTCTGCTTTGGCTGAGGCTGTGGGACTGGGGGATGTTCTGCCTTGGTGGAGGAGCCCAGCCCACGCAGAGAGTGCCTGGTGAGGGCTCCTCACAGCCCTTCCAGCTTGCGGCATGCTGGAATTTTAATTATTCCTCTCTTTCCCTGCTCCAGAGTAAAATGATTATGACAGCCCCGAAAAAGGAAGCACATTTTTGAAAAGTACAAGCATAACCTACGCCTGGGTGAACATCTTGTGTGCCCAGCTGATGCCAGCAGCGCTGTGCCGTGCCACAGGGGTGGCATCAGGACAGGCACACCTGAGCTGCAGGTCACCTGAACCCCTGTGGCAGCATGCACCGAACCAGGGCATGAGCCAGCTTCTACTCTCATCCCAGGCATTACCAGCCATCACTCCTGTGCCATCTCTCCTGCCTATAAGCCAAATAATTCCTGTTCCAGGGGAATTTTTTTAAGCTTGTTTTTGCTGCCAGCGACTCATGGAGACATTGTTTCTTGCTTTTTTCCTTGCCTTTTCAGTGAGGAGGAGGGGGGTGAGAGGAAGATGTCACAGAGCAGAGCTGCTCTCATTGCTCATCTCAGCAAGTGCTGCTGCCTCCACTCAAGTGTCCCTGCCCTGTGAACACCCCAAGGACTCCACAGTCCTCCAGCATCACCAGGTGCCCAGAGGTGAGTCCTGCCCCAGCAACACAGAGAGGGACAGAAGGACACGGCACAGGAGGGACACGGGGGCAGCAGCACCTTCATGAGCACGATGGCAGCGCCGGCTCGGCTGGGATTGAGGGTGCTGCTCCGTGCCGGGGAACGCGGGTCTGCATGGCTGCGGGACATCTCCGACAGCTCTGCCAGCTCCTGGGGTGATCCCAGCTCCTGCGGGTGCCACATGCAGTGGGACCACCCCGACCCCCCCGGCAGCTGCCAGGGACAGCTGAGGGACCACAAGAGAGCAGCATCACACCCGCCCCGGGCTCCCGTCACGGCTCCTCACCGGACAGGGACTGGCAATGCTCGCTCAGGCAAATAAACCGTACAGGCGAGTTACCTCATCCTCATTTGTAGCCATATGTTTTTCCCAGCAGAGAACAAACACTTCCAGCCGCTACAACTTATATAACAGAGCGGAGCAGGGCTGGGGAGCTCCACAGCCTTGCGCAGGCACCACGCCAGCCAAACCAGCAAGAGCACGGACCCTGTCTCGAGACGGCGTCGGCTGCTCACTCCCAAAACGTCATCCCGAGGCACGGCAGGGACACGGTGCTCCTGCCGGGAGAATGTGGGGAGCCCTCCTGGACTCTTAGCCCCAGCACTGGAACAAAAAGTGGATCTAGAGCTCAGGAGCTTTTCAGCTGAGGTTGGACGGGCTGGGATCAAACAGGGCCTTTAGCCCCGTAAAGGAGTTTATCACATTCACCGCTCAAAGAGAAGTTAATTAGCAAAAACTCCGATCCTGGAAAAAGCCCCTAATGAGAGCTAAAGCCAGCAGATTAAAGCAGCTGGGCCCCCCGGGAGCTGCCGGGGCTGCAGCTCCCGTCGTTCTGTGGCCAGGCAGGACAGCAGTGGTGGCACCGGTGGGTGGCACCAGCGGGTGGGTGGCAGCACTACCGGCTCGTCCCCACCTAACCAAGACAGCTCACTCCAGTGAGTCCCAGAGCCCAGCACATGCCAGGAGTTATTCTCCCACAGCTGGGGCAGACGGAGGGGCTCTCACAGCTGGCTGAAGGAAAAGAGCCCACTGGACCCCACACTCCTGGACCAGATGATGCCACCCATGCCAAAGGCACTGCCCATGGCAGGTCTGGGGAGACCAGACTGACAATCTCACCACACAGAGAGTGACTCACGTCACAGCCCTTATCAATACTCCCTCGCTAATCTATCCAGCCAATTCCAGTGTTTGTAAAAGGTGTGTAGGTTGGGAGTTATTTTGCCTCTATAAATAACTCCTTCAAGTCAGGAACAACATCCTGGTTGCATCGTCTCTTTCTGCCAAGCAGGGCAGCCTGGATAAATTAATTGGGATTAAGATTAGGCCATAAAATTCCTTTTCATTTCGACTAGAAAATCACAGTGGGCTCAGAGCAGTCGATGCACAGTGAGTAAATTCTGTAAACTATCCACTGATATCCCACGGTTTAATATCAGCAATAACAAATATAATTTGCAATAAATGTGAAGCAGCTTTCCCATCCATGTCCACGCAGCAGCCAGCGCTGGGGGAAGGCATCGCTGTGCCGGAGTGCCGTGCTCAGCGCTATTACGGGAGATGGCTGTGGATGGAGACTGTAATGGGAAAACACAGCAAGTGGCTGGAAAACACCTCTGGTAAAAGCGATAATTGGCACCGACGTTCACCTCCAAGCGTATCCTTAATGTCACACTAACTTCTGTCCCAGGCAGTGCTGCCACTGGGACACTTGTCTCATGGTGACCCCTCCACTCCAGGACCCCCCAGCCCTCACGATGACCCCGCCATCACCCCGGCTCCTGGCAGGTCCTACCTGTGCTGTCTCCCAGCCCACGGGGTGGCCGAGCGTCTTTGCCTCCACTGCTGTGGCCGGCGGCCGGTTCGGCAGTGCTGGTGCGGCCGGGGCTGCTGCGGGGCACGTCCACGCCGGGCACGGGCGCCGGGGTGCTGGGGGACGCGCGGGGCGGCGTGGCAGCAGTGGCAGCGGCGGCGGTGGTG